>CAXITT010000001.1:316549-379419 GCA_964033795.1 Lymnaea stagnalis | reverse complement strand
AAAAAAAAAAAAAAAAGATGCCAGACACAGGAAATGTTGTGCCAGAAACGTGTAATAACCTTTGCTTGGTTAGACTTGAAAAAATATGTGTCGTTTGTCTTCGCATGACAGGTTAATGTAACCATGGGGGTCTGGCTGCGCTGCAAACTGTATTCTCCCTCTTACTCTCTGCCTCTGTCTCCCCCCCTCTCTCTCTCTCTCTCTCTCTCTCTCTCTCTCTCTCTCTCTCTCTCTCTCTCTTTCTCTCTGTCTTTCTCTCTGTCTCCCAAATCGATTACAATGAACTTCAAATTCAGCATATCTTAATCATAAAATATTTTATAACAACGAGAATTACAAAATGTCTTGAAAATACTTATGTTAATAATTACCCCCCAAAAAATAATTTGTTTAAACTTTTAAATTAGATTGAAGATTAAAAACTTCAAATATCCAAAAATATTGTGAATTTTTAAAAAAACTCAAACTGGACCCTCATTCACCTCAAGACTAACATTCCCTAATAGAAACATTTGGTCCATCTTTACATGCATTTTGATAGTTACATATAGTTATGATTATGATTATCAATAATAGCTAACTTTCGTAATAAAAAGGCAGTCTGTCAAAAATGTCCCTCCCATCCCCCACCCCGACACGGGGGGGGGGGGGTCTAAAAAACAAAATGTGCACAATCTAAAAGGAAAGCCAAAATTTTCGCCCTGAGTCACTTCATTGGCTGGCTCACAAATTACAATATCTCCTTATTTTATTTTGAGCTGGACGTAGCAGCTGGTTTATATATGAAATCTGAAGAATTTTTTTTTTTTTTTTATTTACGCTTATCAACGAACAGTGGAAACCAAATGTAAACGATTTTTATTGAATCCGGTCCTGAAAAAAAAAGGAAATTATCAATCGTTATTAGAGATTGGCCGAAAGTGATCAAATGACAACTTTCGGTGCCGCAATCGAAACCGAAGCCGAAATTCGTCCGGTCTCTAATCGTTACAATTCTGGTTTTAATTTTAACAATGATTAAAGTCTAGCTTTATGAGAAAAAAATAGGCGTGTGTCTTAGTAAAGGGGGTGGGGGTGGGGGGTGATGCGTCAAAATAATATCAATATATTTAATGCTTCGGGGTCAAAGCTAATAATTATTTGTTTAGCGGCTATTTATAAAAATAACTTATTAGGATTTAATGTGCATTAACATCGTTTACCCTTTGACCCGTGGCTGTCAGGCACAGCTTTGAATCTAGAATTTAAGCCATTCCAGAGCTTTGGGGGGAAAAATGTGTGTTTTTTAAGGGGGTGGGGGTGGTGGGGTCGTCAGGATTGAAACAATAATTCCTTTCAATGTCAGAATTCATGGCTTCCCTTACACAACAACATTGTTCCTATCTGCACTTCCCATCAAAATCTCATTTAAAATTTCTCTGAAATTGGGGGGGGGGGGGGGGGTAAAGCCGACAATCTTTTAAAATATGTTGTCATCGGCAATAAGACATGTAATGGTTCGCAAAAGGAAGAATTATTAAAATAATAATAATAATAATAGTAATAACGATTCTGAACGAAATGCTCTCCAACTCGCGTGATTTAAAAGGTTTGAACTCATTTAAAAAAAAAAAAGAAGTTTCAATGGTTTCACGGATGTGTCATGATTGCATGCAATCAGACATTTCGTGTAATAACCCGCCGGCAGGCATACTGTATGAATTATTTGTGAAAACTCCACCTAGCAGCACATTCCTTCATGGAACACGACTGGAAAAAAAAACTACAACGCTTTTAACATTCAATTTAGAATAAGCGCATCAATAAATCAGAAGTTAAAAGTATCGAATACCCCCGGATCTATCTTTTTTGTTGTTGTTAAATTAACAAATTGTATCAATTTTAAGAACTTTGTTGAAATATTATATATGATATATATATATATGTAGTATTATATATAATATATATGTAGTATTATATGCAAAACAAATGTAATATTAATATTATATGTTATCACTTCAACTCGCACAAAAAAAAATAAACACATACATTTATACAAACATTTCAATAATTGGTGGATTTCTCCATTCAATGTTTTTTTCCAAGCTACAGTTTTGTTAAAATAACGAAAATACGATGGTTTCGATAACTAAGAAGTTCAAAGACGTGACATATCATCCAAGCACGTTACATTTCAAGCTTCAGTGGATCAAGTTTGTCCTGTGTTTCTTAGAAATATGTACGCCATTAACTGCTATGATGGGCTTTAACCTTTTAATGTTTTGTATACTGAAGAAGGGGTAATCCCTTACCGTGCAGTAACATTATGTGGGTCGTAAAATAAAGACTGGGCGTACAAGCGCGCAAAAACACACCATTTAAAAATCATTTATATTAACATCGCCGTTGTGTGTTTAGGGCAAAATCTTCGGATGGCTAATTTACCCACTTCCCGCCAACATGTCGAGCTGAAACTTGGCACAAATTCTCGTTGCCAAAGATTACTATTTTTAAAAAAAAATAATTTTTAGCCTCACCCCCCTAACCCCAAAAATCAGTTTTTTTTGCAGAACTCAAAGAGGACGATGAAGGAAATAGGATGCTATTGATTTTAGGCAATACAATTCTCTAGAATTGTGCTAATTAAGATTCTTTTTTTGTTTTTTAAATATCGCAAGTACGTTTGATGCATAATATTTCCTTTAGTATGAACTAGTTGGTGCAATAAATCTGCGGTGTAAAAGCAGGTGGGACACTAGAATATTAATATAAAGTAAAATAATAAAAAATGCCTATAAAGGATTTACGCAAACACCTTCATTGTTATTGGTTGTTTTATGAATATATATACTTCAGCTTTTAGGGCTTTCGACAATTGTGGAGAACAGGGAACGAAGTACATTGCTTAAATTTGAGGTTTATACAAATTAGGATCCCGTCTTGTTTTGCGTCCCGAGAATAAAGATTTCTTGGGTCGAACCAAGACATCTGGTTAAAGACAGAATACCAATTTATTTAAATCCTGTTTTTCGTCTGGCTTGCTTCCAATGAGATCAATTCTAGTATACTTAATTCTGTCTGTGCTACACCCAATCTCAAGTCGTCGTTAATTGAAACAATATTAGATTGCCTTAATTGAATTACCTACCCTAGCACAGTACTTTGTCGTTAGACACACAATTTACCCGGAAAAGCTATTTAAAAAAGAAAAAAGAGGGACAAAGAATCAAGGTAGCGTTTAGAGTAAAACTTTAAATATTGTTGCCAAATTGTCACTGTATGATTTGCGTTTTTATTTAAATTATAAATTTAAAAAAAAAATGAAATTCATCAATTTATTTGTATGTATGTTATTTATTAGTAAGTCTGTCATTTATTTGTATGTATGTTATTTATTAGTAAGTCTTTCATTTATTTGTATGTATGTTATTTATTAGTAAGTCTGTCATTTATTTGTATGTATGTTATTTATTAGTAAGTCTGTCATTTATTTGTATGTATGTTATTTATTAGTAAGTCTGTCATTTATTTGTATGTATGTTATTTATTAGTAAGCCTGTCATTTATTTGTATGTATGTTATTTATTAGTAAGTCTGTCATTTATTTGTATGTATGTTATTTATTAGTAAGTCTGTCATTTATTTGTATGTATGTTATTTATTAGTAAGTATGTCATTTATTTGTATGTATGTTATTTATTAGTAAGTCTGTCATTTATTTGTATGCATGTTATTTATTAGTAAGTATGTCATTTATTTGTATGTATGTTATTTATTAGTAAGTCTGTCATTTATTTGTATGCATGTCGTTTTTTTGTATGCATGGCATTAACTTTAGATCCGTATGGAGATATATCAAGGAACTGTAACCAAACTTATTTGACATTTTCAAACGAATGATCTTTTTTAGAAGGATTTCTCGCGACTCGTTCGCACTGTAAACAACAATACTGGTTGCCCTACCAATACTGGTTGCCCTACGAATAATGGTTGCTCTACCAATACTGGTTGCTCTAGCAATACTGGTTGCCCTACCGATACTGGTTGCCTTATCCAATACTGGTTGCCCTACCGATACTTGTTGCCTTACCAATGCTGGTCGCCATAACAAGACTTGTTGCCCTACCAATACTGGTTGCCTTATACAATACTGGTTGTCCTACCAATACTGGTTGCCCTAAAAATACTGGTTGCCTCACCGATACTAGTTGCCCTATGAATAATGGTTGCCCTACCAATACTGGTTGCTCTAGCAATACTGGGTGCCCTACCGATACTGGTTGCCTTATCCAATACCGGTTGCCCTACCGATGCTTGTTGCCTTACCAATACTGGTTGCCGTAGCAAGACTTGTTTCCCTACCAATACTTGCTGCCTTATACAATACTTGTTGCCCTATCCAACACCGGTTGCCCTACGCATACTTTCTTAACTCTCCTGTACAGAGTCCAAAACGTTTTTCACCCCCGACATGTCTGCAAGTGCGGATACTTCAAGATTCCCAAGTTCAAGGCTAAAATCTATGCCGGAATAACAGGGGTTGTTTCCTAGGAGCTCCACAGTGTTAGGGGCAACACTCAGCCACCTTTAATTAGCAGGCAATTTACCGAGCCGGAGGAGTAACGTGGTGCTGGACGTCTGGCCCTGTGAGCAGGCAAACATCAGGAAACATGCATCTAGTCTTACCAGGGTCAGTTGAGGATACTCGACTGATTGATGACAACGGAGGCGTCTAACGGTCGTCGGGGTACTTGGCTGCGCTGATACTTTCTTGTCTCGGGGGGGGGGGGGGGTTAGGGGGGGGAGGATATTATATGGCATGAAGGGGAATAAAATAAAAAACTCAAAACAAATTGTTTGTTTTTTTGTTTTGTTTACTCTTTCTACTAAAGATGTGGAATAATTTTAAAAAAAAAAAAAGTATTTAAAGATTCTACTCTCATTTGCACGTTTAAGTTTTACATCAGAGCTGGGAAAGTGTTAAGTGGCCCATAAGATTGCAGTCATTTTCATAGACAGCCCCGAAGATAACTCATTGAATGACACTCTGGCCAAGAGAAGTCTCTTGATCACCTCTGCCGTGTAGCACAGCAAACAAACGCGAGCCACGAAGGCAACTGTCTCATGAGTTGTCAACAAGTGGTGTCACTTAGTACAGCTCACGGCTGGAAGGGCCAAAACAGTTTGGCCCCTGAGGCGAATTTCTGATAGCTTCATGTCGCCATGATCTGACCCCATTTTTCAGCTCGTGCCGGGGAAGGGGGGAGGTGAGGTGAGGGGGGGAATGTGGCGACAGGGGATGAAAGGGGGTTACCGTAATGTATTTTTCTCCACCTATGAGTTCTGTTGTACAAGATGAGGGCGAACTGCGGGCAGTAAATTTGGTGACCTTACTGACGGCCACCCACATTTCCCCGTGAGACTTAAGAGTAATGGGGTGAGGATGCTTTAGTGGACCCGCGGTGTGCGGCTGACCTCTTTTTATTTGAGCTGAAGAGCAGAGGAGCAGGGAAGTCAATGATGGCTTACCATGAGACAGTTGAAGTTTAAGACATGAAAGGGCTCAAGGAGTCGGCTCGGTTTTACAACCAGTTACTTGGCGGCTGGCGGGGAACCAGAGCCGAAACATTTCGGAGAAAAGGAGAGCGGCATTTATACGGTAAAAAAAAACACTAAAGTTTGTCATAAAAATTCGTTATATGCTTTTTTAACGTATAATTGCATCATATTTCCTTAAGCTTACCCTTGAAAATTAGGAAAAACATATGGGGGGGGGGTAAAGCTGACAATCTTTTAAAGTATGTTGTCATCGGCAACGAGCGTATCTGCTCAGTTTCAGCTCGATAGGATGAAGGGAAGTGGGTCAATTAGCCTTCTGGAGATTTTGCGACCAAAAAAAAAAAACAACAACAACAAAACAACACACGAACAAAAGCGAAGTTAATGTAAAGGATTGAAAAAGGGAAAAGCATGCTGTTTGTTTTTTTATAAACTTTCTTTTATGGGCCATATTTTCTGTATTCAATAAAATGAAAATTGTTGGATCACGTTTTTACACACGGCTGCGCTGTTCTTGAACATGCTCTGTGTAAACGGAAGCGATGATCTTGACTCTTTTTCGCTGCAAATTCGAAAGTGCGCGTGTTTTTTTGAAGAAAAAAAAAAGAAAAAAGGCGAGGCGTCTCGAGTGCACCTATATTTTAAAAGAGTTTGGAGTACGGAGCACCGCTTAGAATAAGCTGAGTGCGCGAGACAGTGGTGTTCGGGGAAACCACCAACAAAAAGATAGACACGTCTTCAGTGTAACGATCCCTAGAAGGCTGGTAACGACTGCAATCGTTCCACTGAATAGAAACCCCCCCCATACTTTTTTTTTTTTTTTTTTTGTTTCATCAGCTGCTCTTAAACCATTTAAGTTTGTTGGATAGGAACCCCCCCCTTACTTTTTTTTTTTTTGTGTTTCATCAGCTGTGCTTAAATCAGTTAAGTTTGTCGATGTGTGACGTGAAAGGATGATCATCTCTTATAGGTTTGCCTTTGAACGGGGCTGCTTTCCTTTTTTTTAAACCCGGCCCTCCCCCCCAGCTCCACATGTTTTATGTTAACAGTACTGAGTTGCGGGGAAAAAAAAAAAGCATCGAGCGTCATGCATGACGGTTGACCTCAGGTCAAAAGGTTGAATTTTTTTTTTCGTTGATGACTATAATACTAGACCATAAAGAGTCTCGGGTATAGTGACAGGAATGCCTGTCGGACTGTCGTACGTAGGAATAGTGTTTATAGAAAATGAGAATTTAATTTCTTTTTCGAAACACTTGGACCCAGGGGTTATTTTCACAAAATACCTGGACCCGGTATAAAATAAACTGCACCCGGTTAAGGCCTAGTTATTAATATTACGTGAATCATATATATATATAAATATTATTTATTGCGAAAAGTTCAGAACAAGGTTGACTTCATCAAAGAGTTTTTGGTACTAAACCATAGTGAAACTGGTCTGAGCTTTTCCTCCAGCCACGCTCACGGTTAAGAACATTAATAAGATGATCGCGAAAATGAATAGCCTCCCCCGACCGCCCAGTCCGAAAGCTGTGAGGAGTCGGCTGACCGTTTACATAGTTCCGCCGCCGATGATTGAACTCCGCCCTTGTTCTGATTTATTGGCTTGCGTCGGCAGTGAGAGAAGCTCACGTCCGGTGCATCCACTTGATGGGAGCGCGCACTATTTATGGATGTTATTTTAGGTACTATAGAAGTCAGTCCTACTAGTGATCCTAGCATAATGCCGAACTTTCCTCATTTATTTATTATAGAGAATTTGGGGTTGGGGGTGGGGGGTTGAGATACAGGAAGTCTTTTAAGATGGATGAGGCCATGTTTATTAATAGACATGGGGAAAACACTCAATGATCTATGAGAGAAAGTTTCCAGACTCTGGTTAACAACTTTGAGGTTTGATTCCCCCCTCCCCACCCACCGCCCACCCCAACCCCACGAGATTAATGAATTGTTTTCATAGTCCATAAACATGTGATTAATTTATAGTTTAATTCGTGTATGTAAGTATACGGGGCGATTGATGTAGTGACAGATATCGAAAGTGGTCGAAGGAGCTTACGGGTGGGATCTGATGGAATGACCTGCTGAAAAACAAACAAAAAAGGGAACACAACCTTTCAGCCTTCGAAGTGACAAACACCGCAACTTACAAGGGGGGGGGGTGGTGGGGGTATGGGGGTCTGGTAGGGTTGACTGCTCCCCGACAAAGGTGAAAAAGTGTTTCTTTGCAAGTGGTTCTCATTACTCTAGTGGGTGTCTAGAAGCTCTTCCATGGATTTATAGTCTTCATCCGATTTTAAAACCCAAATAAAAGAGAATCTGATTTGTTATTTAAAAGGAAAAAAAAATGTCTGAAAGTAATCAATTAGCGGAAACTCTGGTTACAGTAACAGAATATAAATATTTTCTCGATGCTGCATCAAAACACTTTCGATGGCATGTAGGGAGATTTCACAATTAAAAATGTATACGAAGGATATTTGTTTGTTTGTTTGTCTTTTTTTGTCTTTTTTTATCACTCGAGCTGATTATTTTAAAAATAAATACTATAGTGTACAGAGAGAAGAAGGTATTTGAAAACAGGTTTGCTGAAAGAAGAAGACGGTATTTGAAAAAGATTTGCTGAAAGAAGATGAAGGTATTTTAAAACTGGTTTGCTGAAAGAAGAAGAAGGTACTTGAAAACTGGTTTGTTGAAAGAAGAAGAAGGTATTTGAAAACTGGTTTGTTGAAATAAGATGGTATTTTTTTTAAATGGTTTGTATACAAAAAAATATTCTTTAATATTCGGTTATCCGAGCTGCCTCTCAAATATGCCGAAAACAATTTCTATCCAAGATTTCAAAGGGGAAGAAAAGTTAATCAGCTCCTGCGATTAAGGCAAATAAAAAGAAGGAAGTCCTAAGAATAATGGGCATCAAGAGCCTATGAATGATAGGTGCTTCTGGTAGATTGAGCTTTGCAGTGCACATCCTTGAAACCAACCACACAACGTGATGGTAAGTACATTTCTATTAGCGCACCCACACGAGGACATGGGAAGGAAGGCAAGCTCCAGAATGCTTGAAACTGCACATCATACAGGGAGAAGTGGAATCAATTGTTGAGCGAGGCGATGTACACTCTGGCAGAAACTAAGTCGGTCTAAGTCTAGGTCTAGGTATAAGTCTAGGTCTAGGTCTTGGCCCAGGTCTAGGTCTAAGACTAGGTCTAGGTCTAAGTCTAGTGCTAAGTCTAGATCAAGGTCTAGATGTGGGCCTAGGTCTAGAACTGTCTTAGTCTAGGTCTAAGCCTAGGTCTAGGTCTAGGCATAAGTCTAGGTCTAGGTCTAGCTACAGGTCTAGATGTAAGTAATTTCTATTTCTATTTCTAGAGCTAGTCTAGTTCTAATTTAGGTTTAGCTCTATATCAGGTCTAGGTCTAATACCGATTTATGTCTAATATAGGTCTAATTCTAATAAATTTCTAGGTCTAATATATTTTTATCGTTCGTCCTTCTTGTGCAAAGATGACAAAAGAGCTGAATTTTGTTTTAAAGTTGTAAAGAGTTGCTAGGTTAACGTGTCAAGTCTACCCGGGGTGCTCGTGATGTTTTTGCTTGTCTAATATGGTCTAGGTTTAATACAGGTGTAGGTCTAGGTCTAATGTAGGTTATGTCTAATATTGTTGGTCTATTACAGGTCTAGGTAGGTTATATTTCTTTTTAAGAAATAAAAAACAATCAATAACAAAATTTAAATTTTTGCTTGGAAAAATCGATTTTGTTTTAACAAATAATTTACAAGGTAAGAAAAAAAACATCGATTTCAGTTCAATGTGGACATTGAAAAAGAGCTTCATAGCAGTTTGGGCAGAGGTCATACAGTTAGAATTATATTTCATGACACTGAAAATAAATGTTGATACAAATCAAGCGACATTGAAAATATTCCACACAACTCACGTTCTACGGAGCAAGAATAAGCTTGCGTGGTCACGGACTGTATTAATATCGCGTGTAATAAGACGAGTCACAGGGTGCAAGGTTACTTTGGTGCGAGCCTGGCCACATAGAGCTCGTTGAAAGTTCAGGACATTGAAATGAAGTTGAACTCGGTTCAGAAATCAATTTTTACAAAAAATCGATCACCCAGTGTGCACAAATTTCTATCAAGGCGTACGGTTACCGTGAATGGGAACACTTAGAGCGCGAAAAAAGAAATTCAGATTCCAGCTAAACACTTATCTCATCCATTCTTTGTCCCAATTTCTTGCACTGTCCGATTCAAAGCCTGGACATGCCAGCCTTTAAATGCCGCTTCGAGGGTCCTCTTCTTTGAATTGATAAGGGTGTATTTACACTAGCTCGTTTCTATTGTAAAGTCACGGCATCCCTAACAAGTTAGCTACATTTAAATTGCTACCAATTCAGGCGTTTTTAAATCATTTATACTAACTTCGCCTTTGTTCGTGGCTGGCTGGGTGGAACATTCTTCGGATGGCTAATGTACCCATTTCCCGTTGGCCTATCGGGCTGAAACTTGGCACGCAGACATGTTGCTGATCACAACACATTCTTTCAAACTGTCAGCCCCACCGCCCTACCCCAACCCCCAATAAATTTTTTCTTCTTCTGTTTTTCAAGGGGAAGAAGAATACAATATGATGCACTTAATGTCACGAAATTAAATTCCCCAAATAACACCACCAAAAGAGATTATTATTTTTTTTTTTAAATATTGCAAGTGCGTTTGGTGTTTAATATCTTCTTTTTTTTTTTTTTTAATTTTTTGAAGGGGTTTTGTGTTTTTTTTTTTTTTTTTTTTTTTATTAAAATTTTTTAAGTGTTTTTTGTTTTTTATTTTTTTTTTTTTTTTTTTTAAAAAAAATATTGCTATTTGTTTTGTTTTTTTTTTTTTTTTTTTTTTTTTTTTTAAAATATTGCAAGTGCGTTTGGTGTTTAATATCTTCTTTTTTTTTTCTGAAGTAGTTGGTGAAAAAATTTTTCTACAGTGTAAAAATGGTTGGGTCATTACAATAGTTCAGGGACTTGGGAAACAAAAAACGATAGGTTGCGAGCCTTAGTGGCGAGGAAGCCCTAATTGGTGTTGTTATAAAGTGAATAACTTGTAGGCATGTTTTGTCAAATTTTCAGCCCAACCCCTATAGCTCTATAATACAATTTTTAAAATGCTTATAGGAAAAGCTTTGTTTTTAGGGGCTGTTTAAGTGTCATTGGCAACAACAATTCATGTTTTTTTTCAGTGCTTTAAGAAAAAAAAAAAAAAAAGGGGGGGGGGAATGGGATAATCATGCTTATTATTAGTGGGTGAGGGAACCTTATGGGCAAGGGAGACAACAAGATATGAAAAGACTATTCAGATGAAGAGAGAAAATTGTGATCAGTTTTGAATGTTCAATTTAATAATACATTTCTCATGTGCCATTTCCTTTGAATCGGGGTAAATAGGTTCTTGAAATACATCTTAATTGGGGTGATATATTACATGAAAATATTTAGAAGTAGTTTTCATTTAGTCAACCCTGCGAAATCATAGAAAGAAATTGCTTTCCTTTTAATAAGTTTTTGTATTTAGGACATGATAAGCCGCAAATAGTATCTTACAGTGAAAATGCTATTGAAATATATCCGTTACGTGAAAAATTTTTACTTAATTTTAAAATATTTTGAATCTTGGTCAGAGCGATAAAAATGACAACGACTTTTTTTTTCCTAGTTTAATTTTAAGCAAACATTAAAATCAGTCATTCCCAGAGTGGACCATATCGCTTCCCTGGAGGCATTTGTAGAGATCCAGTGTGGGTGATGGTGGCCTAACATAATAGGTGGGCAGTGGAGATTGGTGATTATGAGAGAAGGCAAGGGTGATTGGATGGTCCTGAAATATTTGGTAATCTAAAATAATGTGTAGTCTATTCTGACTGTTTGATTTGTATTTGTAACTGATGTAAATAAATTATGCAGGGCTTAAAAACCAACAAACTTCACGGAACAAGGATACCACACATTCAGCAATGATTGAACCATTATGAAAATTACTTTTTTTTTTTTTTCGAAGTAGCAGAAAACTACCTTTAAAAACGGAACTGATAATATTTTTTTTCAGCAATATAAATTACAAAGGTTATTGATATTGAATTATTCGTCACTAAAGGGATTGCTTGGTCAGGGCTATAGAAGATTCACTACAATCATCATTTATAGGTAACGAATTTAAATTGAATTTCAAAAACGGATAGGTTTGATCAGCAATAAAGGTTCCTGTTCCATTACAGTGGTAGAGGCTTGTCCGAACCCCGCCAACTTACTTCTATCGTGGAAAAAGCTCTAGTGTAGTAAAGGTTCCCGTTCCCGTACTGTGCTACAGGCTTGTCCGAGCCCAGCCCCCCTCCCCCTCCCGATCCCCCACCCCCGTGCCAACTTACTTCCATCGTGGAATTGAAAATCGGAACTGGTGACTCAAAGCCGTGAAATTACAAGCTCGATCAGCTTCACTAGGTCATTTTGGTCTGCCCTGACCCGCTGCTCTACGACCCCCACAGTCGTGGCGCCCTGTTGGTCAGTCTCTGCCTATATTGAAAGGTGGCAATTACAATTGGTCAGTCTCGGCATATATTGAAAGGTGGCAATTACAAACGTTATATACTTCCCCCACCTCCCCCCCCCCCAACGCCGGTTTTTTTTTTATCAAAGCATTTACATTTTCAATCACATTTTCGTTTTCGCACTTTGGTTAGAAGGTTGATTAAGCATCGTCTCGTATCGATTGGCTTTTAAAAAAACCAAACTTACTGCTAATAGTTATTTGGGGAAATTTAATGATGTTACTGAAAAAAACAGATCCGAATTGACCTCAATTAATAGCAACACAACCGGCTCATCCCTCACACAAGGCTGTTGTGTTAGATTGCTGATTGTTTTTACCTTACATCTTTATCTGGAATAATCATTTAGGATGTTTTGTTCTTTTCTAATAGCTTTAAAGGTTCAGTTACGCAGAGTTAATAATGTTGAGAGCACAAAATGTTTGGGAACCGCTGATTTAATTGTGTGATGGAAGCAAATCGCACACCTTTTTTTTCCATCTCTTCCTTGCACACACACACACACGCACAAACACACACACACACATCAATGGACAGTTGAAGATGAAAGAAAGCGAGAGTGCCGCATGACCTAAAGATTTGATGTCAATGTTTAGATCAATCGGTTCGAGTCAATATTTTAAGATCGAATATCTCCGTCGATAGCGTATTGTTATAACCATGCTTTTAAGTATTAACACACACTCCGCTTTTATGCTCGGGTCCGGCGTCATCATTTTGTCATAGCATTTCTCATTCCACACCTTGGTGTGTATGACATATCTAGGGCAGAGGGTGATGAATCTGCGGCCCTAAGACCGCATGCAGACCTCTAAAGGTCATCAAGCGCGTTCTTTTAGTGAATAAAAGTTTAAGTGAACCAGTCCTTTCATGTTCATGAAGTTTCTGTGCAACTGGCGTAAATAAACAACCATAAGTTTCTGTGCAACTGGCGTAAATAAACAACCATAAGTTTCTGTGCAACTGGCGTAAATAAACAACCATAAGTTTCTGTGCAACTGGCGTAAATAAACAACCATAAGTTTCTGTGCAACTGGCGTAAATAAACAACCATAAGTTTCTGTGCAACTGGCGTAAATAAACAACCATAAGTTTCTGTGCAACTGGCGTAAATAAACAACCATAAGTTTCTGTGCAACTGGCGTAAATAAACAACCATAAGTTTCTGTGCAACTGGCGTAAATAAACAACCATAAGTTTCTGTGCAACTGGCGTAAATAAACAACCATAAGTTTCAGTGCAACTGGCGTAAATAAACAACCATAAGTTTCTGTGCAACTGGCGTAAATAAACATCCATACAGATTATTTGTATCGCCCTGCAAACGAGTTCATTTTTAAATGCATATTACATGTATAACATATTGACCCTGGCAGACTACATTACTAGAGCAGAGCCCGGCAGTCTGTGCTTCAGCTACCTTCACCACTCGCCTCACCTCAGCGATTGCACAGTTGACAACGTTTGGGAGCAACACTACACCATGTGTACGGGTCTTGTATATTTATAAACAACCCAATTGTGCTGGCTTTTTTTTGTGTGTGACACGATATGCGCTGCATATTTAGCTGAAGTTTTTTTTCAAATGTTGCCTTGTTAAATTTCAGATAATGAATGGGGCCTAATTTGATTACATACCGAATCGATGCGGTATTCCAACTTGAGAAGGTTCCCCCCCCCCCTGATCTAGTTTAGGGACGTATATCTTTAAAAAAAAACATTAATTCACCTACTTATTATGTAATAGCAGCATTTCCTAAGAGAAGCTGAATTTGTACACTAGTTTGTTTGTTAGTTTTAATAACAAAATATGATTTTTAAAAAATTGCTAAAACTTTTTTTTATCTAAAAATGTGTCCTTATGCTCCGATAGCCCTATATCTCAGGTAGCCCTATGTATCAGGTGTCCCCATGTCTAAGATAGCCCTATGACTCGGAAAACCCGATATCTCAGATAGCCGTATTTCTCAGATAGCCCTATGTATCAGGTAGCCCTATATATCAGGTAGCCCTATATCTAAGATAGCCCTATGTCTCAGATAGGGATAGCCCTATATATCAGGTAGCCCTATATATCAGGTAGCCCTCTATCTAAGATAGCCCTATGTCTCAGATAGCCCTATATCTCAGGTATCCCTATATATCAGGTAGCCATATACATAAGATAGCCCTATGTCTCAGATAGCCCTACATCTCAGGGAGCTCCTCATCTCAGGTATTTATTTAATTTGGCTTCTCATGAATATGTTGCCAGGCTCCCTAACAAAAAAAACAAAAAAAAAAAAAACTTCCATTACATCAAATATTCACTCAATGTACATGTTTTACTTGGTTATTTTCATTTTGAAATTTGCTCAGATCTGGACAAACTCTGCGCTACCTGGATGCTGCTGGATGCTGCTGGATGCTGCTGGATGCTGCTGGATGCTGCTGGATGCTGCTGGATGCTGCTGGATGCTGCTGGATGCTGCTGGATGCTGCTGGATGCTGCTGGATGCTGCTGGCTTTACGTGAACATTAATTTCTGGCAGCGTTCTTAATCACTTCTCTTATATATATATATTTTGCTTCTAGTGGGTCCGGCTACATTTTTACTAGCGGCCCTCCCCTAATCAACATGTTTTCTATAAATAGTACTTAGTGGAAAAACAAGTTGTACCCAAGCGAGCGACGTGCGTGACGGCTGAACTCGGTTAAAAAGTCTGAAATTTTGTATTTCTATTAAATGAATCAATCAAGAGCCACGGTTATGGTGTTGTACTGTCTTGAAGGACTATTGTTTAAAGGCCGCCAGGTAGGGCTTAGGACTGTCTTGTAGGCCTATTGTTTAAAGGCCGCCAGGTAGGGTTTAGGACTGTCTTGTAGGACTATTGTTTATAGAAAATGAGAAGTTAACTCTTTTTTGTTTTTGTTTTGTTACACTTGGACCCATCGTGTATTTTCAATAAATATCCGGACCCGGTGTAAACAAAAACAACCTTCACCCAGTTAAGCCCTAGTTAATATATATTTCAGCTCAACCCGACAAGCAAAGTAGCAAAATGAAGGACCAAACATGAAGCTGTGATTGTTATCCATGTATTTTGTATTAAGCTGGTAGTAATGAGATTGTGACCTTGTCTTTCTATTCATGATGAGATAAACAGTGGGTGTGTTGTAGTTATCAGTTCAGTAAGTAGACACCGAAGGCGACGCCTAGACACCGAAGGTGACGCCTAGACATCGAAGGTGACACCTAGACATCGAATGTGACACCTAGACACCAAAGGTGACACCATTCGGACATCATTCTGCACGAGTTCACCATTAAGCACCGGCAAGTTGGTCTGTCACACAAAACCCGGATGATGTGTCCGATTGGTGTCAAACGGGGGTACCTTAAACCATCAATGAGCCCCGAGAGTTCACGGGACTGTCGTCGCTTAAACTACTTAGGGGTTGGCAACCCGTCCAGACGCCAAAAACAGAGAGGAATTATGGGACGTGATGGAAGATGAAATTTATTGATCGCCTTCCGTCTCCGGGTGAAGGGGGTTGGGGTGGGGGAGGGGGGGTTCGGGGATGGTAAGGGGGGGGGGGGGGGGGGGGGGGGGGGGGGGGGGGGGGGGGGGGGGGGGGGGTGGGGTTAGAGAAACAACAATGCAAGGACTTTTCTGAGGTGTCACGCCAAGGCTGCCCGGGTCCGTCTAGAAAGTATCGGTTACTTATGACCGTGGTCACGAGAGACAGATTTGTATGCACATGTGAGTGAGTGTTGCAAGGACTTTTCTGAGGTGTCACGCCAAGGCTGCCCGGGTCCGTCTAGAAAGTATCGGTTACTTATGACCGTGGTCACGAGAGACAGATTTGTATGCACATGTGAGTGAGTGCGTGTGTGACTGGAGCTAGGGGGCATTGGGGCGCGAGGGGGTGGGAGGCTAGTGGCTGGGGTGGTGTGGGGGCTAGTGGCTGGTGGGGAGTGGGGGGCTGGGGTGGAGTGGGGGCTAGTGGCTCAAGTTAAATGTCACAGTCTGTTTGGTGTCTTCTCGTGTGGTCGTTAAGTTCTCTTATTTTTTTTATTCAAACCTTGCAAGGACAAAGCTTTTTGAAGAATTTCAGGAGGTTGGTTACTCAGGGAATGTTTGTCCGGTAAATATAGGAACTGATATTTTAAAATTACAATTTTTCAAGGATTTAAAAAAAAAAATTGCCATTATAATACAGTTATAGTTATATCGCGTTCCGAGACCTATATGCATTTTAAAAAATATTTTGGAAGGTGATAGCCATGATTTTTGTCTACGTGTCATGATTCAACCTGTAGATGTCACGTACGAAGAATGCCCTTTAAAATGGGTGACATATGGATAAGGTATTCATTAAAAGCAAAAACGAAAATCCGTGTCTTATGAGGTGGTGTCAGTTTTTAAACAGCTTACACGAGTAATTGTCGAGCAACTGGGCTGAGATGAAAAGCCTAGATCGGATTTTAATAAACTTTATAACATGGGACCGTTGTGAGAGAAATACATATATAAATACCGCCAAAAGCGTATTGATGGTTGATGTATGGATGGACAGATATTGGAGGGGTAAATAGAACTATTGATTTATTTATTCATTGTATGAATATGTGGATGAATGGATGATGTATGCGTGCATGTATGGGTATATTCATGGATGGATGGATGGATTGATTTATAGATCTTTTCTCATTCGCCATGTTTTGATATTAAAAAAAACCTTGCAGAAACAACATGGTACTAGAATTTATTGGCCACAGAACACTAAACAGCCAACAATCAACAAAAATGTGTAAGGTCTCCGTTACTTGGATGTGTACAATCAGCCGTGTTGTGCAAGGTCTTAATTACTTGGACGTGTACAATCATCCGTGATGAATTCAACAGTCCCACGTAACAGAGGACTTACACATCACGGGATTCAACAGGCCCACGTAACAGAGGACTAACACATCACGGATTCAACAGACCCACGTAACAGAGGACTTACACATCACGGGATTCAACAGTCCCACGTAACAGAGGACTAACACATCACGGATTCAACAGTCCCACGTAACAGAGGACTAACACATCACGGATTCAACAGACGCACGTAACAGAGGACTAACACATCACGGATTCAACAGACCCACGTAACAGAGGACTAACACATCACGGATTCAACAGTCCCACGTAACAGAGGACTAACACATCACGGATTCAACAGTCCCACGTAACAGAGGACTAACACATCACGGATTCAACAGTCCCACTTGACAGAGGACTTACGGATTCAACAGTCCCACGTGACAGAGGACTAACACATCACGGATTCAACAGTCCCACGTGACAGAGGACTAACACATCACGGATTCAACAGTCCCACGTGACAGAGGACTAACACATCACGGATTCAACAGTCCCACGTGACAGAGGACTAACACATCACGGATTTAACAGTCCCAATTGACAGAGGACTAACACATCACGGATTCAACAGTCCCACGTGACAGAGGACTAACACATCACGGATTCAACAGTCCCACGTGACAGAGGACTAACACATCACGGATTCAACAGTCCCACGTGACAAAGGACTAACACATCACGGATTCAACCGACCCACGTAATAGAGGACTAACACATCACGGATTCAACCGACCCACGTGACAGAGGACTAACGCATCACGGCAAAACACATGAACAATTTCATCGGGCAAGGTTAACACCACACCCCAAAAAAAAAATATAAAAAATTCACCCCTACACCATTTGATTGCATGATGTTAAAAAGAAAATTGGTAGAGGGAGAGAAAGAAAGGAAAAAAAAAAAGGTCATTGAGACCAGGCTCCAAGATTGCATTGAACACAATATCCTGGCCAAGTGACGTATTATTGAACGGACAGTTAGGTTTCCTATGTTTTTGTCTGCCTTTTTTTTTTCCCCTTCATTTTTCACATGCAGCAAAAAAAAAAAAAAAAAAATATGAAAAAAAAAATAATTTTTTAAACAAAAAAATAAAAAAAAAAAAAAAAAAAATTAAAACTCTATCTAAAACACACTTCACTATTAAACTATTNTTTTCACATGCAACAAAAAAAAAAAAAAAGTTGGAACAGCAATTTATTTTTTTAACCAGAAAGAAAAAAGAAAAAAAAAAAGCTGGATTAAAAATTGTTTTCCCGAATAAAAGGTTTTTAAAATATTTTGGAAGTTTTTTTTTTCCCCTACAAAAATATTTTTTTTTTTCAAATTCAGCGTTTAAACATTTTTAAATGTCGTCGGCATAGAAATAAAAAGAGTCGAACAAGTATACCTGACGCAAATGTAAAACTAGATATCTTTTAATGTTTTTTTTTTTTTAAATATACATGTTAGCGTATTTATGCTTATTTTATAGATTGTCCTTTTAATGAAAGTCATAGCTCATACGAAAATATTTTTACAGTGTTTAACTGAAGAGGGCGTTTAGCGGAATCGTCCTTTCAATTTGATGTCTTAAACATATCTTACTCCGCTAATTTATTTACTTCACACGACTTGAATACATGTCCTCCTAGATTATCCAAGCTGCACACTCTCTTTAAAATTGTGTGCTTTCAAGACACAATAATTGAGTTTTAACTTTAAATTAATTATTCGATGTGACAGTAATGAGAAACAATTGCAAACCTTTTGCACCGAATCAACCGAATTGATTGTCTTCTTTGCATGGGTGGAGTTAGAAGAATGAGTTCACCAATGAATGGTTGTTTGAGCGACTCATGCAAGATCAATACAATGGCATTTGCATGTGGGGGAAAAAAAAAGAAAGTGGTTGGGGGTGGGGGAGAAGAAGTCCCAGGCCAAGAGCTGCAAGATTGTATGTCGTATTGCATGGGCGCTGTTGAATTAAGAGCACGTTATTGTTGGAGACGGTAAAAATAATAATTTTGACAAATGTCTGTTTTCTATAAAATGAAAAAAAAGAACTCCCGAAAAATCAATAAATGAAACTGGTTACGTCTGAACCGCGATTGACATCACACCATGCATTTTGACAACTCTGTGTTTGTCACAGAGCGAAGAAATATACCAAAATGAGGATATTTCAAGCGAACAGGAATTTTATTTTAAAAAATTAAATTCCAGTTTGTGTTTTTTGTTGTTGTTGTTGTTGTTTTTCCCTTCTGCATAAGCCACTGGGTAAGACGAGCAGAATCACTTGAGTTTAGCTGCAGAGAAATTTCATCGGAGAACTAAATCCGTTGCCAATGCTCACACAGGAAGAAACAAAAACATGATATGTTACCTTTCAAATTTAATCATGGCTGTCAGTGCAATTAATTATAATTTATTATTTTTCTATTGGAGATTGGAACAAAATGGAACAAATGGAAAATAGATGTCAAGTACATAGTCTATCTACGGATAAAAAACGAAGATAGGGCGATGTAGCTAGTAACTAACTCAAAAAATAAAAATAAATGAGAAAGCAAGTACGAACGATTCTATTGCATTATTACCAAGGGGGACTTCGGGCCACATTCAAAAAATGTCAAAGCAGCTTTCTGAAACTGAGTCAAAATGTTAGATTTAGGCACGCAAAAAAATGCAACTAGCATCTAGAAAGTCAGGCATAAGTTCCGACAGTCAAAGCGAGCCGAGGAGACTTAAAGCGAGTCGGGAGAGCCAAAGCGAGCCGAGGAGACTTAAAGCGAGTCGGGAGAGCCAAAGCGAGCCGAGGAGACTTAAAGCGAGTCGGGAGAGCCAAAGCGAGCCGAGGAGACTTAAAGCGAGTCGGGAGAGCCAAAGCGAGCCGGGTAAGTCAAAGCGAGCCGGGTGAGTCAAAAAAAATTGACCTTGATCGGTCCAGTATTATCGTGTTGTTTGTTTGTTTGTTTCTTTCGTTCTGGAAACCCTTTTTTAAAATGCAAATGAGCCAAGGGCGTGAAGCCATCTTCTCTTGTCTACTTCATCACGTTAATGTGAAGGCCAGCATTCTACTTTTGTGGCACGACTCGTGTCGTGGGAGCAAATTGGAAAAGTCAAACCCGGGGAAAGACTCAAGGAGGATAAACCAAATGTGTATAAGAGACATTTCACGGAGTTGTGTGCCTTGTGGGAGACATTTCAGCTTGGCATGTTATAATAACAACAAGGGAAGAAGAGATATTTCAAACATGAATCGTCATTAAAAAAAAAAAATACAACGTATTGGGAAACAAGAGCTCACAACATATCCAATTGGCTAAATTCCAGTTTGTCTAGAGCTGGTTCTATGGACGCAAACTCATAACATAGGGGTTAGGGCCGGGGGGCGGGGGGGATTTACACAGAAAGGACGAGTCGAAAAAAGCTGCGCTAGAAATTGTAAAACACTCGTCAACCCCAAAATCTTGATGGAATTCCAGATGATTAATTGTGAGGAGAAGCCGGATTTGATCAGTGGAATATTTCATGCATTAGAAGGTGGAGGTTTGCTTTGGATTACTTCCTGACGATAAGATTGTGTTCATAATTTAACGGTATTCTCTTAATAGTTGCAAGGATTATTTCCGGTTTATATTTGGACGACTACAGCTGGCTCCTGCTGTTGGATTCGACGGGATCAGAAAGATGGTTTAAAAAAAAATTAAACTCTCTACACATCGGCATATTTATCTTCATATTCGTGTATATATTTATATATATTCTATCGCAACGAGCCTGTTAAGAGCGACCCAATATCATTTTGATACAAATTACTAAACACACGGTTTTCTTTTCTTTTTTTTTTCTTTTTTTACATTTCCAGCAACAACATATGAGGGGTGGTGGGGGTATGAAAGTGGGGGGGGGGACATCCCAAAGAAACCTCTGATGACGTCCCCAGCGTTCAGAATGTATAGCGTGAAAACAGGGTCAGTTAGTAATGAGGGGCGGATCTTCAGTTATTAGTCGCGAGACACATTGGTGTCTGGCGCGTGCCCGCCATCCCTCACCCGATACCCCACTCCCTCGACACCCTACTCCCTCCGCACCCCCATTCCCTCGACACCCTACACCGACAGCGTCATGATAGATTTTTTACAATCAGATTTCTTTTTCTAAAAAAAAAAAAAAATAAAAAAAAAGAGGACTTACCCCACATTGACGGTTCCTCTAGTCTTGAGTCTAGTATCTCCTTGAAGCACTCCTGGCTTGGTCGGAGTTGTAGATTTTTTTTTTTCCTTCTATTTTTTTTTTTTTTTTCTTTTTTAATTGAAGAATCCCTCTTCACGCTTTCAAACGATCCGAAGTGTCCCTTGTGCTGAAGGAGAGCAAATAGCGAAAATCTTCAATTGGAAATTGTAGGGGTAGGTCACAGGTCCATGATAGTTAGTTATCTAGGTTTGAATAGCGTCTCGCACAACACTGAATTAGTTGGTTCCAAGAGTCGATTGAAATCATAAACTTAAAAAAAAAAAAATAATAACAAATGGTAAACTAAAAGAGTTTCAATGAGGATTGTTTATGTTTACTTAGAGGAAACTTGAACGATTGGTGGCTGGAAGAGATCAAGATTTTTTTTTTCCTCAAAGAAAAAGAAAGAGAGAGGGGAAAAAAGACGGGTTGGGGGGGGGGTGGATAGATAGTGATAACGGACAGCGTCTTGTAGAGCGCTGCGGAATAATAAATGACAGAGGATTAGACTAGAAAACGTACACAATCATTCGCCCATTTTCATCAATCTTTCGCCACAAGGGGAAAAAACTTGACTTGTTGGGTGCTAGAAATAGGCCAATAGTTCTAAATGCATTGGACGCGGCCTTAAGGAAGAAAATTGCCGAAAGTAAAGAAGAAAAGAGGTGGGTTTTTTTTTTCTTTGGTGTTTCTTTTTTCTTGGTTGTGTTTTGTGAGCGTGTGTGCGGGTGTAAAGGGGAGGGAAATTCTTGGTGAGAGAGATTGGATTCAACCATGTGTAGGAGCGCAGGCTGTTGGCCTAACAATGATTCATAAAACTGCTGGAATTACAGATTATGTCGCACGTGAACTGTGAGAGAATTTTTTTTTTTTTAAATCCTTTCAACGTCAAGATAATTTTTTTTATAAATGTTTATGGGCATAATAAAATCTGTCACAGGAAGTAAAATGTAAAACATGTAGTGTATTGCAATATGTATACCTAATTAACGCTTTATGGTTCATATTCATTGTGAATTCGATAAGCTAATATTATTAAGGACTTCGATGCTTTATATTCAGTATGAATTCTGTTCGCTAATGTTATTAAAGATGAAGCACATTTTTTAAATTTTAATTTTAGTAACTTACATATGTTTTTAAAGTGAAATATGGAGCGGCCTGGGCCGAGGCTGAGTGTCCATAACGACCTGGAGGAGGCTTCGACGTGATGAGTCAAATATAATAAGTGAGGTACATTAGACCTGAAGGCTATGCGTGAGATGGACCGTATTCTTGATTGGTCAATGCATCAGAGGTAAAACTGAAGCCCCGCTGTCATTATAGTGTGGAAAATTTTAAGGAACAAGTGATGAAATAAATTATTTTGTTCATCTATCATGTAACATGTTTAAATTTTGATTTAACTACAATGGTTTATGTGTGATGTATCACCGCCTGAATGTTGTGCAATATTAAAAGTTTCATTGCGATGAATCATTCGCTGAATTCTGTGTAACATTAATAGTTTGATTGTGATGTATCAACCGCTGAATGTTGTGCAACATTAAAAGGTAAACACTAAATCAGTTTGACCAAATTTTAGTCTCTTAAAGAATATCTGTACAAACATAGTCTTTAGCCACCTTCGGTCGTTCACGGCATAAACATATACACGGTCTTGTAGATCAAATAGAGTTAAAAGAACTAGCGAACTACTCCTACTAGGAATCGAGTTGGCGGGCCTAACCACCTACACAAACCGGCAGCCAAAGTAGTGCTACAGCCGTGCGGATCTCGTCGGTCGAGTGATTATGTTAGACTCCAGAGCGTCTTTTTTCCCTGTTGTTTCTACTGTAGGGGGAACACGACTCGACGTCTTACGAGGGAAATTAATAGTCAAATTCCATTTAGTCTCGCAGTAATGACGTCACGATCGCCCACCCCTTTTTATCCATTTTGATTCCCCAAGTCGTGTGACATTTCATGGACAACGCGGGCAGCCTAGAAAATTAAATTCAGGCCTAATCTCTTTAAGCGGACTGGTTATTTTTGAATGGGGCGCCCACTTTTCTCTTGACTGAGGGGAGGGCTTTTGGGGGGGGGGGCATTAATGGGGAAACGCTAGCATTCAACTCGTGACCTATATTAAATTCAGGCCTAATCTCTTTAAGCGGACTGGTTATTTTTGAATGGGGCGCCCACTTTTCTCTTGACTGAGGGGAGGGCTTTTGGGGGGGGGGGGATTTAATGGGGAAACGCTAGCCTTCAACTCGTGACCTAAGATAAGGGCATTTAACTTAAGATCGGTTCCAAAACCCACTTCCCGACCCGTTGAATGTTTCTCTATCCAAACTCTTGGTTCAGTTCTGGATTGTTGTTTTTTTCAGTCGCTCCGGTAACCCGAGAAAAATTGTAAGCTAAGTGGAAACACCGTATCCAATGACGCCGTGATAAGGATCAGACTCCTAACTACTAGACAGAACACGGGTTAGATATTGATCCGAGGACCGGTAAGGGAAGGAGGGAGGATATTCGAAGTCACGGATACATAAGCCTAGTAGTAAGCACACGATGACGGTCCCTTATCCACTGTAATTGTTGGGGGACGGGTACTCAGAAATTACAGACGACCACTCTAAACGTTGCCGGAAGAGACTTGGATCATCACAACGTGATGGGTACTCCCGGGGGTCATGTTAGACCAGGGGGGGGGGATGTCTCCGTTCTTTCTCTTTTGAGGGTAATTACAGTTAGTTTGTTTAGTTGCACTTAAGGTTTTAAGTTAGCCCCCAATTTTTTTATTTTATTTCTATAAATATTTTATTCTCTTGACATTCAACTCTGTCTATGGGATCTGTCGTTGTCTGCAAGCGATAGACCCGTTTTCTGATGAACAATTGTAAAATCTTTTTGATCAGCGATACTGGAGTATTGATACTTATTACTCAGTTCCTAAATAGTTTTCAAACATAAGGTATCACTATTTAGTGATATAGGGTTCAATCGTTGTAACGTAATATTTCACTTTCATCAACGAAAATGTTAAAAATAGGTTCAGGCCTGGAAAATCATTTTTTCCCCCTTCCATTGAAATCTCCATAAAAACAAAACATTATGTCTCCAATTAGCATCCTCGACATTGTTTTCTTAACATGGCCATATCAACAAATCTGATAAAAATTCTTTTGAAGTAAATCTATTTTTCCTTTGGTCCGGTTTCTCCTTTAATTTTTTTTCTTTTTTTTTTTAACTTTACATTTGAGCCAACATTTTTGAAGTCAATTGTAACGTCACAACTTTAACCACTAAACCATGTAACCTAAGACTTGCGATTGTTTGCTTTATCTTTGAACATTAGTCCCAACTCTCCTGATTTTCCTACTGAATTGACGTCAATGAATTCTTTTCCTTAACAGATAGTAGTTGTTTTTTAACACAACTCGAAAAGTTCAAATTATTGACGCAAGTTGGTTTTTTAAACAAGTATTTGTTTAATTAGAGTTTGCCACTAGCAATCAGAGGCGTAGTGAAGGGGGGGGGCAGGTGGCAGATGTCCCCGGACGCCAGCTAGTTAGGGGCGCCAAAATTAGATTTGATATTATTGTATTGATGAAAATAATGGGTTTGGGAGCTGAAAAAAAATAGAAAAAAAGAGGGCGCTTTAAAATGAATCTTGTCCCCGGGGTGAATCTTGTCCCTGGGCGCCAAATATTCTATCTACGCATCTGCTAGCAATATTTCCGTGCTTTAGCAATATTTCTGTGCTTGTAGTAAAAAGGAATGTATTGTTATTTACATGATTATTATCTATGAGTTAAAATTGTACTTTATGTCAAACCAAATGATTCATGGAACGCAGTGGTGTGCAATATGATTATTATAGATATAGGTATAAACGTGTTCGTATTTGTATTCAAAGGAATGATTATTGCTCTGGCTATTTTAAGATGATTAATAATCCGATCCTGCAGTCTTTTAAAAATTAGGCTCATCTTCCAGGGACAAAGACATTTTTTGTGTTTTCAACTAGGTCGACGGCGCATTCTGGCCTGCATGGCAATCTGTGAATCTCCAATTAGCTCTAATAATATCTTAAGAGCTTGGAGCCATGCGCTGTCAGCATTGTCGGCCCATTCTGGACATGGCTGACCCCGCAAAGAGCCGCAATTATCAGAGCAGCCGGTCTCAAGGCATAATAGATGTATGAACATTTGAGCTGCGATTATTAGACTCAGATAATATTGACATCCGTGCATACAGAGATCGATCTCCCATTAATTTTGTAATAAGAAAGCGTAGAATTAAAAGGATCCATTTTTTTTTAAAATGAGAATAGTATTTTTAAACGGTTTGCGTGTATGAGACTGCGGGGGGGGGGGGGGCTTTTTTTAAACTTTAAACACACTTCATTTAGTAATATGCGTCAATGGGCAAGAGCGAAGTGAACAGAACACTTTTAGCCATATGACTGGGTTATCTTGGCAAAAGCCAAATGAGCAGTCCACTTTTAGCCATATGATTCGGTTATATTGGCAAGAACCGAACGAGCAGTCCACTTTTAGCCATATGATTGGGTTATCTTGGCAATAGACAAATGAATAGTCCACTTTTAGACATATGATTTAGTTATCTTGGCGAGTGCCAAATGAATAGTCCACTTTTAGCCATATGATTGGGTTATCTTGGCGAGAGCTTAATGAACAGTCCACTTTTAGCCATATGATTGGTTTATCTTGGCGAGAGCCTAATGAACAGTCCACTTTTAGACATATGATTGGGTTATCTTGGCGAGAGCCAAATGAACAGTCCACTTTTAGACATATGATTGGGTTATCCTTGCGAGAGCCTAATGAACAGTCCACTCTTAGCCATATGATCGGGGTATCTTGGCAAGAACCTAATGAACAGTCCACTCTTAGCCATATGATTGGGTTATCTTGGCGAGAGCCAAATGAACAGTCCACTTTTAGCCATATGATTGGGTTATCTTGGCAAGAACCTAATGAACAGTCCACTTTTAGCCATATGATTGGGTTATCTTGGCGAGACCCTAATGAACAGTCCACTTTGAGCCATATGATTGGGTTATCTTGGCGAGAGCCAAATGAACAGTCCACTTTTAGCCATATGTTTGGTTTTAATGACAAGATGGGGTAGACGGTACTGATAGATTATCAGTATTCAATGGACTTGCTTGAACCATTCCCACCCCCCTCCCCAAACCCCCACCCCCTCCCCCCTCGGATCAATGTTAACCCAGACGAGCAAGGCTGTGCTCAGACATCTCTATGACGCATCTGAGGACTATTGATGTACGGCAACATTTGAATGAGTCCCAGATGTTCAAAGCAACACATCTGGGCATTAGGTGGGGAAGTTGTGTGCTCTTGTTCCACAGACTTGCAACTTTAGAAAACGAACACCACAGATGGGCCATCATGAATCAACTCTCTTAAACTTAAATCTCACCTAGAAGATGGCTTTGGAAAACTAGAATTTGCTTCAAATAATATAAACTATTAGTTTACATGAGTAGGTGGAAAATAATATTGAAAATATTTAGCGGTAGACTGTAGAATGGTATTGTTTGGCCTGATTACTGGAAGTTCTTTGATCCAAGTCCTCGTGGTTTCGGGAAAACAATAAAATTCACTTGGGTGCATCCCATTTCCAAATGTTTTAAGTGATTACTTTTTAAAAAAAGGTATTTTGCTACCAGTGAAAAGCAAATGTATATTTTAGAAATGGCCTTTTTTTTCAAGCATCATGTAAAATTAGATCTTTACTGCATTTGCTTCCCGTAAAGACCACTGAAATGTGTTTAATCAATGAGCAGTTCAAAAGTATACGCTGCGCAGGTTTCTTGAGCTTAACTTGTTCCTTGGAGTCTACTTGAAATGTACTTTAACTATACTGGCTTATAATTGTATGGATTTAACTCATCTCTGTTTCCCTTTTGGTGCGAGGGGAAATGAGCTTGGAATGGTAGGAATATTTCCGTGGTGAAGGTTTATGTCAAACAATAGACAGTAAAGTTTGCTATGAAAGACCCAACCAATAAAAAAGTTGATTTGCTGTAGGAGTTACAGCACTTGAAACGTATATGTTTCATCTCGTGTCATAGTGTCATGGTACTACGGTAATAGGTTTACCCCTTTTTACTTTCAGTCTACTTTTAACTCTTTCTTTCCCTCCCATCGGTCTCAATGGGAGGGGAAAACGAGAAACATGACCAGTATTAACCGTTGAGCGCTAATAGAAAATATACTTCTTTCACGTCTCTTTTAAATGTTATATTTCATCATCAGCGCCAACACACACATCTCGCCGAGCAATGTTCCCTTTAAGATACGCGGCTGCGGGGCCGCGCACCTATCTCACAGACGCCGCGCAGCAGTTTTGAGTACCATGCACCAATTTTCCATGTAAGTGTGTGTAAGTGTTTGTGGGCTGTAAAATGTTGCACACAAAACATTGATGCTGTAAAACTTTGCACACAACTGTATGATTTTGCTCACGAACCAACAAACCTCAGAGGGAACATTGTCGCCGAGTCTCTTTTAGGGATCAATTTGATTTGAGTCGCAAATTGAACCTGTTTGCTCTGAACCTTCACGGAAGTACACAATTTAACCGTTGCAGATCTGCACGATGAATAATGCTTCAGTTTCTCAGGTAGGTAAACGAGGGCCGGGATCTATCATCAAGAAAAGCTCTACAGCCGACATCCGCCGACTGGTCTACCGCAGTGGCCTGCCTCCCTGTTGTTGACCTCACTGTTTGATCACGTGTCATGTTAAGTTTCCAGGAGGATTCTGTCAAAAATTGATCGAAGACAGCCTGGCTATTTACCAGGTTTTCTCACATGATCATGGCCAGTCTAGGGTTTCATTTTGAGTGCTTTGGGTGGAGGAGGATTGGGTGGGGGGGGGAGGATGGTTGGGGGGGGGGGGAGGATATACTAAGCTTTTGTAGGCTTGAAGAAGTGCGAGCTAGGTGATAACGGGATTGTTTTTAGCTAAAGAAAAACACAAGCCAAGTTTAGACGTATAGTTTGTTTTGCGACAGGTTTTAATGAAATTAAAATTATGTTCGTTTATGAACGGAGGCTAAATAATTCAGATCATTTGATATAAAGATGTAAATAGCTTTTAAATTTAATTGGAGAACATGATCTAGGGTTGTCGCAATGAAGCTTGTTGACGGAAAAAAAGGAGACTCGACAAACATCTGGTCTGACATTTGCGTGGAGCTTTTACTTTCTTCTTTTACTTTAAAAAAAAAGTTCCTCACAGCCTATTATTTTCCTACGCTATTGAGAAACGATCTGTGTACTATCAATTTACAGTTAAAGGATGATTGGCTTTTAGAAGACAGCTCCGGAATTGTGTCACTTCCTTTGGTTTAGATATCAGTTTTTTTCAGATCCACCTGTTTTACCACTGTGACGTCGGTGTGGGCAGTTTTCATGCTGAACTGATAGTTATCAGGGCGGAGAAGAACGGGGGGTAGGATGATGGGGCCATGGGGAGCACTGGGGCCATGGGGAGCACTGGGGCCATGGGGAGCACTGGGGCCATGGGGAGCACTGGGGCCATGGGGAGCACTGGGGCCATGGGGAGCACTGGAGCCATGGGGAGCACTCCATCTCGAGTGGAAGGTTTTCGGAGGCGGCATTTTCGGTCCAGTTCATATTCTTGTAATGGCTCATTTCGTACGCGTGGTCTGCATGTCTCGTGGTTTTGTTGAATTTGTGGCGGCAACACATTCTAGCTCCCCACGCTGCTGAGAAGTATGACTCGATTTTTTTTTAGAAATATTAATGTTATGTGATTTGGTGTCCTACACATCCTGGTCTCTGCTTGTGGTGGCAGGTTGTCCAGGGGGTTGGGTCCCCTACAGGAAACATTCCAAAAAAAGAAAGACTACAACACATTAACTCTCAAACCAACAATGCGTTCTGATATTTTGATGGTTTACCCAAAACTTTTTTTTTAACTTAGAACGAAAAATGAGCTGTATATGTCATTATTTTTATCAATGGTCGTGAAACTCAACATTCCTCATGAACCCTTGGAAGAATCCATTCTATTTCAATCTACCTACCCTTTGAAGAATCAGTTCTATTTTAATCTACCTACCCTTGGAAGAATCCGATCTACTTCAATCTACCTGATAGAAAACATTGTCATAAGCCAAGCTATCGAGTAATGGTGACCATTGGTGTCCTACATGTGTGGTAGCTCACACATCGCCAAGACAGACAGATCGCTTGTTTTTAAACTAACAGATACGTTTCTTGTCTTTATCATTTATCATTATTATCGTTTATCATTGCCCCGACAGGACGGTTAGAAAAAATAACCATCATTTCCCCCCTCCCCCTTGTTTACTTCATTTCCCTTTATCTGAAGCTGACGGGACACTCTGATTTACAGGTCAAAAGTCACCGGAAAAAAAAGTGACAGAAAAAAGTCACTGAAAAAAACTTTTTATTAACCGTAATTTTATTTTTAAGTCCATTTAAATGTTTATGATAGACTCAATATCAGTAAGTATAACCGAAGTCGCAGGAAAAGACGTGGTAGGAAGTAAATAACAAATATAAAAATCAAAAGCATTTGCACAACGTATATATATATATATATATATATATATATATATATATATATATATATATATATATATATATATATATATATATATATATATATATATATATATATATATATATATATTTATGAGAGACTCAATATCAGTAAATATAACCAAAGACACAAGAAAAGACGTGGGAGAAAGAAAATAACAAATATAAAAATCAAAAGCATTTGCACAACATATATATATATATATATATATATATATATATATATATATATATGTGCATTTATAGGTATTACATCCATAGATTAGTAGATAAGTCTGAACATAAAAGATAATTAAAAATCATTTTAAAATATTTTTAAGAGATCATTCGAAGAAGCATGCTGGAAAATGTTGGCACGATTGGGAAACAAATAAATTCTTATATATTTATGTCTAACGGCGCATCGACTACATTCAGGCCATGCTTCGTCTTGATATTTTTGTCGCTTAATTGTACCACAATGCAATGTCCTTTGCGTTCCTCTGCCTTCTTTACTATGCGAGATGTGTCAGGGGCAGATAAGAGGCTATTTCTTTGAAATCACATCAGTCACACACATTCACACACACTCAAAAAAAAAAAGAAAAAAAAAGAACCTCCATCTTTTCGTGTGATTTTTTTTTTCCTGGCAAATCTTTTGTCGGTTTTCTGCTCACCTCCTCTCACGTTGTTTGAAACGCAACGTCACGTTCTCGGAATGATAACAAAAGCGTCTGAAAGGTTTGCATAAAAACAACAAACAAACAAACAGGTGTGCTCTTCTGATTGTGACACTGCACAGTTATTAGCAAACAAACATGTGTAACGGAACTATAAATATAACAGGTGCTGTCTTTTGCCGCAGTCCAGAAATAGGGATTACACAATTCTTGATTTCCATAGCGGCCATGGCTTTCATACAAGCCGAGACATGAGTCATTTAAAAAGACGTATCTCACAGCCGTGGGAATAACTTCTTTCATTTTGAGTTTTGAAAAGTCTAACGGGTTCGGAACGAGATTTTTCGCTTTCTCAAATCGTGTTCTTATTTTCGGTCAAATGAAATACAGCCTTGAAGTTGTGGAAGAAAGAGAGAGAGAGAGAGAGAGAGAGAGAGTATGAGAGAGAGAGTGAGAAGAAAGAAATAGAATGAAAAAAATGAGAGAGAGACAAAAATTTAGAGAGGAATAAGAAAGAAAAAGAAAGTGAAGGAGAAAAAGAAAGAGAGGGAGAGAGAGACGATATAAAGAAAAGATGGAGAAGGAGAAGATAAAAAGGAGAAAGATAAGGAGAGAGAGCGAGAGAGAGAAAGGAAAGTGGAGAGAGAGAAAATAAAGAGAGACGGAAAAAGGAGGGAAAAAAAACAACAATAAGGAGAAGAATTGATGTTAAAGCTAATTTCAAAGCTCGTTCTTGATATGATTGTGTTGAAGAAATGACCGAGAGGAAATATCTTAGCTCGCGGCCCATGCTCAGTGGCTAAGAATTGGCCCAACCGGAAACAGATTTTTAAACTGTGTACGTTCCGCAGTGTAGGAGATGGCTTGATAGATTTTACGGGACAGCTGATGACAGAGCCACCGGACACTTGGACGAGGTTGGCAAATATAAGCTTTATGTAAAAGATCATTTTTTTTTCATTCTTTAAATGAATTTAGCATACCATAATGAAAGGATTTGGGGTCTGATTGAAAAATAAAATATTTTCATGCATTAGACTACACGGATGGCGCACATTTGTTGGGGTGAAGGTAATTTAAAAAAGATATAGTATTTAAAAATAAGTTATATTTGAGTTAACAAGTGACAAGATATAATTCTAGAAATTCATGGGTATTTATTTGATTGTATTGCATAATAAACATATTTAGGATTTAGACATCTTATTGACACAATAGAGATGAGATGATGTCGACTGTCCAACACTGTAAGCATGTGTGACCGGTAGTATTTTTATTTCACACAAGGAATGTATTGGAATAAACAGGTATTTATTTTACTTCAAACCTTTGACATGTGGGTTGGCACTGCACAACCTAGAAATAAGTTTACGTATTTAATATTTTAAAGTACAGATTTGTTTAGTATTTCATTGAGGCTGGATGCATAGTAAATAAAAATTCGACGCCCACATTTATAGTGGGAAAAGAATTGTTACCGAACATTCACATGACACAAACAGTTCACGTCCACTTTATGGTTGTACACAACTTACATATTTGTTTAACGTTTTTGATTTACTTGCTGAGCGACTGCGTCGGTTATAAAATAGCATTCTACGTGTAGCAAATACACAAATGCCAAATGAGGAAAGATACAAATCAGAATACATTTTTTAAAGCGATCCATAAACTGGGTTTTTTAAAAAATCGGGTGTCTCATTACTTGTAATTCTTGTGAGGGTAAGAAATATCTGCTAAAGCTTTTTGGGATTTGCTGATATTTCTAATGAACTGCCACGTAATGACATGCGGCCTGATTGTGAAATCGTGTCAAAATGACCCACATATCTGGCACATATATCTGGCACACGTATCTGGCACACATATCTGACACACATATCTGGCACACATATCTGGCACACATACCTGGCATGTGCACACATTGCCAGAAGGTAAACTAATTTCAAATTGTCTTCTTGCGTCGTATTTTTTGCTATTGCTATAGCAAAAAAAAAAAATGTAGTTGATGATACAAATTTCACAATCGATATTTAACTTTAATCTGGTGACAGACATTACATGTTTACATAGATATTACAGCCAAAAGCCAGTTTCAAAGAATGTCCCAGTGAGCACCAAACTTTAAACGCATAATGAGAATTTTATGGAACTGTTTTAACACAATGACATTATTTCGAATATTTCAAAAGTACTTCGAGCGTTTTTAGAGCTGTTCAAGTTAAATAAGTTCAGAAGCAGGTCTGTTAGAGCAACCCTTTTCTGTGACATCACCTGTCAGTTCGGTACCAGTGACATCACCTGTCAGTTCGGTACCAGTGACATCACCTGTCAGTTCGGTACCAGTGACATCACCTGTCAGTTCGGTACCAGTGACATCACCTGTCAGTTCGGTACCAGTGACATCGCCTGTCAGTTCGGTACCAGTGACATCACCTGTCAGTTCGGTACCAGTGACATCACCTGTCAGTTCGGTACCAGTGACATTACCTGTCAGTTCGGTACCAGTGACATCACCTGTCAGTTCGGTACCAGTGACATTACCTGTCTGTTCGGTACCAGTGACATCACCTGTCAGTTCGGTACCAGTGACATCACCTGTCAGTTCGGTACCAGTGATACTCAGGATAACTACTATGAAAATGAATGGACAACAGTAAAGCACGTGACATTCGTGAATAAACGCCAACAGAATTAGATCGGAAGTCGACCTGAAGCTAGAATGTATGAATTCAAATCATGGCCAACGGCTCTGACAAACAACTCGAAAGCTGACGCTGCTAACGACAAGTCGTAGACAAAGCTGACGCTGGTAATAAGAGGAAAAATTTCAGTTTTGTCCAAAAGTCAAAGTAGGTACATCATCGGATGTGCACAATGCATGACACCAGCCACCTCATGTGATTTTAATTGGACTTTCTCAAATTTTTAACCATACGCTTTCTCTCTCTGTCTCTCTGTCTCAGTCTGTCTCTCTCTCCTATCTCTTTCGCATTTTTTCCCGATCTCTCGCTCTCTTTCTGAGACGCTCTAACAAAAAACCTAAATAATATGTCGCAAGTCTCTATTTCTCTATCGCTATGTTTCACACTTTGCTATCATGGTTGACGTTGTTATCTTGCTCCTGTGTCATGCACTATAGTCAGTTCTACACTAAAATCTCTCGTAATTTGAAGACTAGGGGTACATACAACTGATATTACCAACAACGAAAGCTTCACAATTTTCCGACAAGGGGGCTAGCTCTTTGTGGCGTGAATCAAACCCAAATTATCCTTGTGTACTCGGGTCAGATTGTGTAACAATGAGGTGAAGCCGAGTCTTTTGTGTTTTGGTGATCTCTGACGAGTCTCCCTGGAGGATGGTCATCTTCACAAGTGGCCACTTGATCTTTGCTCAGCTTGTTAATACAATAAAAGCCGAATAGCACTGTTATGGATCTGGTCCGCTATGACATGAGAGAATGGGTGAATTGATTTACTCCTGTTGGATCTGGTCCGCTATGACATGAGAGAATGGGTGAATTGATTTACTCCTGTTGACTAAGGAAAGGATCCCTCCCTGTGATTGTGTAGATGGTTTTAAAGATAGGAGTGTCGAAGAACTGGATCGGAGTAGCCGCCCAGAGACGAAAAGTGTAGACAATTGAAAGCGGGGTAACTGGTAAATTCCAAAGCAGGGTAAAAACAAGAATATAAAATATTTGTATTTACTTTAGGGTGAGGTAAGAGTTATACCCCATTTAAAAATCCTATTGTGTCTGTCTTTTGGCGCAGCATTCGAAATATCTAGGTTTTTTTTTTTTTTTTTTTTTTTTTTTCTTCCCTTTTTTTTTATTTTTTTTTTGTTGGGTTTTTTTTTTTTCTCTTTTTGTTTTTTGTTTTCTTTTTTTGTTTTTTTTCTTTTTTTTTTTTTGTTTTTTTTTTTTTTTTTTTTTTTTTTACATCGCCTTCATTTCAATGTCATTTGCGTGGAGTCACTATTTGACTCTTTTGAGTGTCTCGATTCATTTGTGAGCTATTCTCAATTTTCGTCGTGCCAGTAAGCGCTGGCATTGTCTGTATTCTCACGTTTCAAAGTAGTGCAAGACTTAAATTTCGGTCTCCTTTAAGTGTTAGTCCCTTTTTTTTTTTGTCGAGGTTGTTTGTCTTTATTTCTGGATCAGACCGTGGTCATCTCAATTCTATTTACGGCAATAGTTGTTTCCCTTGGACAGTTTCATGCATTCAGTCTTTCGCCGCAAACAGAATGCTGGACATTGTATTTTATCGCCACTAAGGGATTATTTTATAGTTTATTATATAGAGAACTGGTATGATGGGGCTCTCGAAGGCATTTAGAAACTTTTAAGCAATCTTTTTAAAATGTACAGAATTTCACGTACCGTTAAGATTGTTTTAATATTTTTTTTTTAAATTTCTTTCTAATTTTCTTATTTTTTAAACAGTCCTAAACTTTACCGATTTTAATAGAGAGAAATGTTTATCGACATTTAAAAAATTGACATAATGTAAAATGCGCCCCCCCCCCCCCAAATAGATTTACATTTGTCAACGTGGCCCTCCGCACCAAAAGTTTCCCCACCCCCTGAGTTGATACAAGTTAAGTTTGGAGTCTGCTAGGGTATGAAGAGTAACGTCTCCTACCCATAATTCTAAGAGTATCAAATCAAAACAAACAAAGGTTCAGCTGAGCTGGTGATCACACGTGCGTGTCAGCTTATAAAACCAAATAGTTCACTGAAATTTAAACCTTGTTTTTTTGTGTTCTCGATGTAAAGCCTGGCTCCACCACCCAAGTCGGGCTTTCAAACTATTTTAAGACGTTCGATAAACCAGGCGAGTATCATCAAGTACAAGTAAACAAGGTTCACGGGAGGCAGACGGTTAATTGGAAGACGGTCGTGTGTCGCGGTGAGAAGTACGTAAAACAGTCTGCGTTGTGTCACGGAGAGAAGTACGTACGACAGTCTGCGCTGTGCAATGTCGGGTTGGTGCTGGAGACGGGCGTGAGGGGCGGGGGGGGGGGATACTTATTGTTGGGCAATGAAAACCCAACGTGGGTAGAGAGTGGGCGCTGGTGTCTCGTGATGTCTCGTCAACAGTCGACCGAGACAGGATCGGACCACACTTTTCGCGGTCTTCTCCTCTAATCGTTTCCTCAATGTAGTTTTCGCTCTATCTCCAGAATCTGTGTCTATGAAGACGTTCATTCACGCCATCACATTTTGCTTTGGAACCAAAAATTAGATTTAAATTTATTTTTATTATAGGAAACCTTCTCGTGTACTCTATCACTTAATTCTCCTCGATTATATAGCATTTATGTTCAGAACGTTACGCTATGTTATAGCTAAAACTTTTCTTTGACGTGTAAGCGGGGAATAACAAGTCCAACTACAAACTCTCTTAAATATATGAACTAATTTTTTTTTTTTTAAATTTAAAAATAAACCTTTGAAAAACTACTCTATCTCATCCCCATCTTCCCATACGTAATCCCATGAACTAATCCCATGAGCTAATCCCATGACCTAATCCCATGACCTAATCCCATGACCTAATCCCATGAGCTAATCCCATGAACTAATCCCATGAGCTAATCCCACAACCTAATCCCATGAACTAATCCCATGAAATAATCCCATGACCTAATACCATGAACTAATCCCATGACCTAATCCCATGACCTAATACCATGAACTAATCCCATGACCTATTCCTATCTTATATTCATACTTTTATTTTTAAAAATTCAAATTGTTGATTTTCTTTTCATTTACAGAAATTACGTCGGGGACTTTGCACAAAATGTTAACATTTTTATCACACAAATATTTTGTCTGGAAACCGCTGGCACGTGGAACTTTTATCTTTACAAATCTAAAAGTACAGTTCAAAGTTCAGACCATTTCAAAAGAAGAAAAAGTTCCTAAAGGCTCAAGGACAATAGAAGTATATTCTAAGGAAAGAAAGTCCACACACCATATTGCTATACATCCATAGCACAGTCGCTTAACTGTTACCCAGGCAAAAATATTGTTAAGGAATGCAAATGACGACTGATGAAATGGCGCCTTCCAAATTTTTTTTTGTTCTCTGTATCGGTATACATTTCAGTTTTAAAAGATGGCTCTTGATCTTGTCGAATTAGTCGAATGGTTCACCATCATGAAGTCAGTCAATTTGTTTCCGTCACGTGACGCAAGCGTAAACAAGGGGAAGTAAAACAAGGAGAGGTAAAACAATGGGAAGTAAAACTAAAGAGAGTGAGTTAAAGGGGGGAAATTCGTGAAGACATACAGTGAAAACGCAGATAGAACAGTAAGGAAAAGTTCAAAAAAAAAAAAAGATGCTTCGGTCAACTTCTTCTGGTAAAGTTGCCGGATAAAAGGGATTTAATCAATTACAACAAACCAACAAACATTTTTTTAAAGAAATTAATTTTAAAAAATCATGATTTTCTCAAATGCACTCGCCATTCAATTTCATAGGAGTCTCTCTTCTTTCTTTATCCCACTTTTACCCAGTGAAAATGTATTTCGGTGACCCTATTGGAAATTGGTAAATAGTTGTGAATTTAAAACTTATACAGTGATAAAAAATAACTATTGTGACATACGCACCTGTTCTTTTACTAGACATAAGAATGAAAAAAAATATATAAATTAAATAAATACTCATTTTTTATCAAAATGACCAGTGATCTATACAAAAGCTTGCCAAGAGTGGGTATACAATATAGGTACATTAGCCAAAAGTAAGACACACGCAAAGTAATAAACATAATTTGGAATTATTTTTTTTTTCAGTCAAAAGATTTAATCATGAAAAGAAGTGTAAAGCCTTGCACCCAAAAAGAATCTTTAATCTTTGTAGGATGGTTGAAAATAATTCTTTTTTGTAAGTCTTCGAGTTCAGTTCCTACCTCGAATGTTAAGAAACTACTCATATTAAGTCTCTTATACACTTTTTTTTAAGCTGTAGGGTAGAAACAGTGCTTTAGGGCTTGCAAGCCTCTTTCTTATCTCATATTTCTTTAATGTAATATCTGCTGGTATTTTTCTGTTTTACAGTGTCCATCTGACATCAAATGAGCTTTAACTTCAATCGCTTGTATTCCTCTCCAACTGTTAAACTCACTCGATGATCCTTTCCGAGCTTATACGAGTGAGGGCACAAACTCACGAGAAAGGGGATCCGTGATGGGTAGATCTCCTTTCGGGACGAACTCCCCGAGAAGGGAGATATGTGAGGGCAGACCTCTTTTAGAGCCAAGAGCCCCCCGAGGAAGACGATATGCGTTTGCAGATCTCTTGTAGAGACAAACTCGTGATATAAGCGACCTACAGACCTCTTCCACTTGAGACCCACTAGGAAAAGACAAACAGCTTCTTCCTGCAGCCCTGGGTAACGACTGCGTGATACACTAAGATGGACCCCCCGTTAAATAAACAGTGGTGTGTCGGTACGACCTTCAAGAGTTTCATTCCCCATTTTAAGAGAGCTACCTAGAACCGCTGGCCGCCACGTTAATGCAGTGACGTCACCTCCGGTTTTACAAGTGGAGTCTTCCTCTAGATGTGAAGACGATTTGAGGAAAATGGTTTACACTTTAGACACGCGGGAAAGTGTTTTCATTTGCATAGAGATGAGAGGCTTAAACGGAAGACATCACAAGTACATTATTTGGTTGTGATTGTAAAAAGAAAAGAAATGAACTTAAAGAAAAGTTGTTATTTTTTTCATTTCAAACTAGCTGTATCGCTCATCCCAGCGTTGGCTCATACCAGAGTTCGCTCATCCCAGCGTTCGCTCATCCCAGAGTTCGCTCATCCCAGAGTTTGCACATCCCAGAGTTCGCTCATCCCAGAGCTCGCTCATCCCAGGAGTTCGCTCATCCCAGCGTTCGCTCATCCCAGAGTTCGCTCATCCCAGAGTTCGCTCATCACAGCGTTCGCTCATCCCAGAGCTCGCTCATCCCAGAGTTCGCTCATCCCAGAGCTCGCTCATCCCAGAGTTGGGTCACAAGCATTTGTAATTATCTAAATATAAAAAAGCATGTAAATTATGGAAAGAATTTGTGAACGATATACCCACCACACGTAGCAAATAAGGAAAATAAGAAGATAGTTCACTTAGCCATAAGTAAGGCATAGCCAGAGATTAGCTATGAACAGAAACTTTTTGTTAAAATAAAAATAAAAAAAAAATAAAAAAAAAAAAAATAAAAAATTAGCATTGTTTTTAAAGAGTGGAGATCGAGAGAATGCAAATATAATCATGTGCAGTTGATTAAGTTTTCATATTTTTACATTCCACACTTTGAACACGGCTTTTTAGTGAACGGGAAAAAAACTCATTTGCCGAGGATGTCAATGTTACTGCACGTGCTATTTGAAAATTCAAACTACATATAATTCGCAATAAGAATGTCCAAATCCATTCAGGTGAACTGTTTAGACTTTTAAGTATTTTTTTTTACAAAAATATCTGTTCACAAGGAATCTCTATGGAAGGTTTCACGCATCCTCCGAGGTATTTCAATGTGCTTCATAATTATATTTTACAGCTTAAAACGACAAACAGAATTGCTCAATACACACAATGACACATTTGTGTGCATTATTTAGTTCCAACCTTTTATGTTGACACTTATATATTTGCGTAAATGAAAGTGTAATCGTAGAGTCAGGCATGGGGACTCATTGAAAGATAAAGCTCAAGTTAAGGGCCTCATTTTTGAGTGATGATGTTCCAGTGTGAGAAGATACGGAAACATGTCCGTCGATCTGATGGCCCGCCTGGTTCAGGTAGCTGGTTAAATAGACCTGCGTTCTGATGGCCCGCCTGGTTCAGGGAGCTGGTTAAATAGACCTGCGGTCTGATGGCCCACCTGGTTCAGGGAGCCGGTTAAATAGACCTGCGGTCTGATGGCCCACCTGGTTCAGGGAGCTGGTTCAATAGACCTGCGGATTAAGATTAGCAAAGTGAATAATGGATGTCAAATATCGAACGGTTCGAACCAGAGAGATCGATGAGCAGAATCTTTGGTGAGGCGGACGGCATGCCCGTAACTCGGAAGTGGATCAACAGAGTTGAGGGGTCGTCGGGGGCTTCAAAAATATTTGAAGATCGCGTTTGCGTTGTCCAGCTCAAACATATGTTGGTCTTTAAACCTCTGTCTGAATGCCAGCTTTGTGCTCCAAAGTATTAGAGTCACCGTAGGGACATTGGAAATGACTAGAATGTGAACCCAAACATTATTGCACTCCAGCAAACATATCGTAACGTGCCAGATCATTTAGATCAGCTACCTCCGAAACGCAGTAACCGAAGAAATCTAGAGAAGAGAAGTTACAGAGAACCTGACAACTAAAACTGCATGTCAAAACCTGTCTACCCCCACTCCCCACCCCCCCCGCTCTCACCCCAGTAAATCTCGTAGCATCTGACATCTTAGAGTTGATGTAAACGAAAGGACACACGAAACAGTGGAGAGCATCGAGAGTCTTCAGGGAGACATTTCGAAAAGACCTTTGACAAATTGGATATCGGTCTTGCAACAGAGGAGGAGGAAAACAACATGATACACTGTGGTCTCAAACGGTGGAAACTAAATTAATTGTTTTCAATTGCTTACATTAAAATGATGCTCTTAAATACCACGGGATACAAAATTGTTTAAAGGGTATAATCCCAGATTGTAACCATCGGCGGTTAATTCTAAGGGGGAATTGCATTAACGTAATAAAAGAAAATATCAGCGGAAATAAAAATCGCTCTTAGAATTGTTAGGGAAGGAGGGAAAAAAAAGGTACAGCGGGACGGAAATAGTCACATGACAGGGTCACACAGTACAAGTACTGTCAAGAAAGAAGCAGAGAGAAGTAAAACTACTGATGCACACGGTAACGCTCGGGATAATTAGATGCGATCACGAATCCAAGTCGGCTCAAGCACAGTCTATTTTTGGAATCTCACCAACATGGATGCTATAGGGAATAAACCAGAGGGGAAAAAAAAGTAGGATCACGGTTCTCGGATGAGTTTTCGGAACAAATTTGATTGTTTGGTGCGCGTAAGGGGATAATTGCCTTTTTTACAACTCTGATCACGTTGAGTCTTATTGCATTTTCCTGTGAGTGCGTGAGTATATTTGTTGATTTACATGTGGCCGAAGATTAAACCCGTTAAAGTGCGAGCAGGACTGATGCTTTCTGTAGCAATACGGAGAAAGAATCACATTGCAAAGTCATCTTTTTTTTTTTTACTCATTATTTGAAGAGTGCGATACACTGTACGGGATCGATTTACATTTGGCGCCGAAAGAGGACGATGGATCTGAAATCTGAATTAATTTAAATATAATGAAGCTTCCTTTCTCTATCGCCTTTAACGGACGCCCTGAGTAAATCATAAGGTTAATGTTTAAAATTTTCTTCTGTATTTTAAAAGCATTATTGTAAAGTCTCGGTAATTGATATATATTTTTTTTTTGGGGGGAGCGAGACAAAGAACGAGAGTAGATGAGAGAGGCGAATAAACATGGCAGCACCCACATTAGTTAGGAGTTAGAAATTAGGAAACTGAAAGAGAGGATACTCGCCATCGTTCTTGTGTTTCAAAGGAGCTGCCATTGAATATCACATGTGTTATCTTATTGGGTCATTACTGTGTCATTACTGTGTCATTACTGTGTCGATTAAAGCAGAGTTGTGTGGACACCTGGAAATTCATGTTGTCATTGTGGGAGGTGAGGAACCCATAAGGAGCCGTGTGGGGATGGAGGGAGTCCCCAAATATTCCTATTTGAAATGAAAACCCACAGAAGCTATAAATGCTATCATAAGTTGATCAGCTGATGGATTTGGCCTAGAGCACCATCAGTTACCTTCATCATGCACATATTTTTTTAACACTATATACTTCTAAACTTCACTTGGTCGATTGCCTCTTTTCGTTAAAGTACTTCCAACAATCGATGGAGGGCCTCTGTGATTTTTGACTGGTCATTGGCTAAGATGGAGTTTGTGCCATCCTGGGCGAGCCAAGATTTACTCCCCCCACCCCCACGCTGCCCCCATTCCTCGAAAGAAACTTTGAAGATGGCCGTCCATTTAAAAAAAAAGAAGTATTAATAGAACATTGTTACCGCAACGGGGTGGGCGCCCCCTAATGCCTCTCTTCCTACGCCGCTGTGACTGCTTAACCCGATCAGCAACATTGTAAACTATCCCGTTGTAAGGCTCACGGGATCGTTGTAACACTGACGGGATCGCTCCAGCCATGTCAATGTTTAATATTCCAACAGATCATACCCTGCATCACGTCTTTAATGAGGCCGATTACCGGCGGAAAACTCCCCGATTTCAAGTGGAAAAAATAGCACATCGGTCGATTATTTGAACGAGAAGCGCCACGATATTTTCTAAAAGGAAAGAAAACAATACACTCCGGATTTACTGTGAGACGAGTATCGACTTTTCTTCAATTTTGTATGTATACTGTCGGACGGGCAGGAGGGGGGCAGGGCAAGGGGGGCATTCCCCCACCCCCTTGAATTTGCAGTTTTTATTTAAATTGCAACGTACCGTGGCGCCCGTGTAATAAACGACTTAACAAGTCTACCAAGTTTTGGTTTGCCCCCCACCCCCACCGCCACATGAAAAAACCTGAAATGACGCCCATGTTGTCGAACCAAAGTTTTAAGAGTAATGAAATGTACCACTATTTATAGATAAAAGTACCAAAGCAAAACAATATATTTATTTTAGTCATCAATCCTGAACATATTTTAAAATAATTAATTTCGAGTGAAGCTGCCAAGTAAATATAGATGAATTTTTATAGCAACCAAACATATTTTCTAAAAGAAAGAATTATTCTTTTCAACACGAAAATAAACTTCATTAAAAATTAACATGCTATTTTCTTCTCTCCAAAATATCACACACATGGGATATGTCATTTCCAATGGCGTTAGTAAAATATAATCGCCAAAATAAAAAAAAAATTACTTTCATATACTGAGGCTAACTAGATCCTATGCTAGGACTAATTAGTTCATATAATAAGGCTAATTAGGTCATATACTAGGGTTAATTAGGTCATACATTAGGGCTGACTAGTTCATATACTAGGGCTGACTAGTTCATATACTAGGGCTAACTAGTTCATATACTGGTGCTGACTAGTTTATAAACTGGCGCTGACTAGTGCATATGCTGGTGCTGACTAGTTCATTTACTGGTGCTGACTAGTTCATACACTAGGGCTGACTAGTTCATTTACTAGGGCTGACAAGTTCATATACTAGGGCTGACTAGTTCATATACTAGGGCTAACTAGTTCATATACTGGTGCTGACTAGTTTATAAACTGGCGCTGACTAGTTCTGGTGCTGACTAGTTCATATACTAGGGCTGACAAGTTCATATACTAGGGCTGACAAGTTCATATACTAGGGCTGACTAGTTCATACACTAGGGCTGACTAGTTCATATACTAGGGCTGACTAGTTCTTGAACAAGGGTTAACTAGTTCATATACTAGGGCTGACTAGTTCATATACTAGGGCTAACTAGTTCATATACTAGTCCTGAATGATGGAATTTCTAGATAAATAGAAGAAAGGTGTTGTTTAAATGTTTTACAACAATCTCACAGCGGGGTTTGTCAACAAGAGAGATTGCCCACTGCCATAATCCATTCAATTCATTGATAATGAGGCCAAGAGTTGCACAGGCATGAACTTCAAACATTTGATAATTTTCTTCTTTTCTTTCTTCCTCTTTAGTTAATTAGACATAAATGCATGCACTCTATCGGCTATTGACATACACTAAACACAAAGCAGGCGATTGAGCGTTCTCTAAAATTCGAAAGATAAAATTTCGTTTTAAGAAAATTATTTGTGTATGAAATTCTACCTTAAAATATAATTGCAGGTTAGAAATTATAGCTACGTTTTGACCAAATATTTCACAATAAATTTCATTGTCTTCTAAAAGTTCACTAAACAGAAAGCCTACGGTTTGATTTACAATCAAAGGGTTTACTGCTATTCAACGATGTGGGTCTTATCTTTCAAGTATGAATTCGGGGCAGGGCCAAATAAATCAAGTATCAAAACATTTGCATTTTGGGCAACATGACCAAATTGTAATTGCATGTACCTATAAAAGAACGCATGAAAAAGATAGATGCCTGGGTTATAAGGATGCATTGCCTATGATAGTTTTTTTTTAAAAATAATTCTAAGGGCCCACCATTAATTTGCCGATCTGTTTGATTACAATTGTAAGAATTCTGTTCAAATTTAAAGTTTCATTTTCCTCCTTCAGGTAAATCGTTATTAATTTTCCAGAGGAATAAACCTACATTGTAATATCGTTTTTAAAATTAGGCAATTATTAGCACATTTTTTTCCTAGTTTTAGAGATTTTTCTCAGTGATTTTTATAGAAGCCCATCTGAAGAAATCAATATTTCCTGAAGAATACCTAGAAAAAAAGAACAAGTAATTTCTTTATCTGAAACATTCGAAATGCGAGAAATGTGTTTAAAAGGATATGGAAATTAAAGGTAGAGATGTTTTTATCATCGCTCTAGCTAAGAACACAGGAAACAATGATGAAATCCTCTGCTGATTACTCTCCTAATCACTTGCTAGTTTTAAGTGTGCCACCACTTTCGTTAAGATGATGTAGAGAACCTTGTCATCTTACATGATATGGCATATTGATTGCTGACCACTCTACATGACAATGCAATGTGATGAAAATTTAATGTGTATTCTTCGACATAACAACATATGATGACGATAAATTTGATAGCTGACAAAGAAAATATCTCGCCGTATTATAGATTGATAGAAGGTTCACTCGTGTTTTCAATATTTAACCTAAGTCAGTCCGATGCTTTGCATAAATAAGTGACTACTTGATGACATATACCATAGGCCACCAGCTTCTTTATAATAATTCCTTAAATTTTATCTCTGTTAACTTGCTTGTCTTATATTTAACAAAATGCATCTGTATCAAAAACTAAAATTGTATCAAGTCTTTATTGCAGAGTCGCTAAAATACGAAACTACAGAAAATAACGTCAAATCAACCAAATAATTCATTGTGTTAATTTGGAGAAATTTATCACATTGTCTTAGATATCAAAATATAGGAGAATAGCTGAATGGACTTGAATGTAGACATCTCTTCATTTCCCCATATAACCCAGAAACTACATGTAAGCCTTATCGCATAACCCACCGGCCTACAATTTAACCCACCGGTCTACAAGATAAACCAACAGTCTACAAGATAACCCACCGGTCTACAATTTAACCCCCGGTCTACAAGATAACAACACACCGGTCTACAATTTAACCGACCGGTCTACAATTTAACCCACCGGTCTACAAGATAACCCAAGGGTTTACAAGAATACCCACTGGTCTGCAATTTAACCCACGGGTCTACAATTTAACCCATGGGTCTACAAGCTAACCCACCGTTCTACAATTTAACCCATCAGTCTAAAAGATAACCCACCGGTCTACAATTTAATCCACGGGTCTACAAGATAACCCACTGGTCTACAAGATAACCCACAAGTCTACAAGATAACCCACCAGTCTACAATTTAATCCACGGGTCTACAAGATAACCCACCGGTCTGCAATGTAATCCACAGGTCTACAAGATAACCCATCAGTCTAAAAGATAACCAACCGGTCTACAATTTAATCCACGGTTCTACAAGATAACCCACCAGTCTACAAGATAACCCACCAGTCTACAATTTAATCCACGAGTCTACAAGATAACACACCGGTCTGCAATTTAATCCACGGGTCTACAAGATAAACCACTGGTCTAAAAGATAACCCACCGTTCTACAAGATAACCCATCAGTCTACAAGATAACCCACTGGTCTACAAGATAACCCACCGGTCTACAAGATAACCCATCAGTCTACAAGATAACCCACTGGTCTGTAATTTAACCCACGGCTCTACAAGATAACTCACCGGTCTACAATTTAACCCACCAGTCTACAATTTAACCCACCGGTCTACAAGATAACCCATCAGTCTACAAGATAACCCAAGGGTTTACAAGATAACCCACCGGTCTGCAATTTAAACCACCGGTCTACAATTTAACCCACCGGTCTACAAGATAAACCATCAGTCTACAAGATAACCCATCAGTCTACAAGATAACCCTCTGGTCTACAATTTAACCCACCGGTCTACAATTTAACCCACCGGTCTACAAGATAACCCACCAGTCTACAAGATAACCCAAGGGTTTACAAGATAACCCACCGGTCTGCAATTTAACCCACGGGTCTACAAGATAACCCACAGGTCTACAATTTAACCCACCGATCTACAATTTAACCCATGGGTCCACAAGCTAACCCACCGGTCTACAATTTAACCCATCAGTCTACAAGATAACCCACCGGTCTACAATTTAATCCACGGGTCTACAAGATAACCTACCAGTCAACAAGATAACCCACCAGTCTACAAGATAACCCACCAGTCTACAAGATAACCCACCAGTCTACAAGATAACCCACCAGTCTACAAGATAATTCACCGGTCTACAAGATAACACATCGGTCCACAAGATAAACCACCGGTCTACAACATAACCCACCGGTCTACAACATGACTCATCAGTGTACAACATAACCCACCGGTCTACAACATAACTCACGATCATACAATATGACCAAGCCTACCCTAGAGCTGTAAAAAGGGGAAAAGAATGGGGGGGGGTTGGGGGGGAAGGTTGGGGGGTAAGATTGGGGGGGGGGGTTAATTATGAATGTCCAATGACCGCAGCATACCGAAAAACCTCGTTATTGTGTTACATGTTGTAACACTGACCACTTCCGTGAAGCAAGATGTAGTTTAGAGAGACTGACAAAATATTTGTGTGATAAAAATGTTAACATTTTGTGCAAAGTCCCCGACGTAATTTCTGTAAATGAAAAGAAAATCAACAATTTGAATTTTTAAAAATAAAAGTATGCATATAAGATAGGATTAGGTCATGGGATTAGTTCATGGTATTAGGTCATGGGATTAGGTCATGGGATTAGGTCATGGGATTAGTTCATGGTATTAGGTCATGAGATTATTTCATGGGATTAGTTCATGGGATTAGATTAGTTTAGAGCAACATCCAATGTTATTAAGTCCTAACAAAAAGACGGGTTTTCCAAATGCTAGAATTAGTTTAAATAGCTCCAAATCATCTGTTTAAAAGCGCACTTATTTTAAAAAGAAAAAAACAAAAAAAAGCAATAACAATGCCAAGTGGTATACTATTTAACGCTCTATAAATATTGAAGAAGAAAAAAAACGCACTCATTAGGAAACACTCAATGCATCAAAGGTCTCCATGATTGATCTCCAATAACTTGCCATCGGAAATAGCTTCTTTTTAAAAACGAGGACTTTTTTTTTTCAACTGAGTAATGTTTTGTTTTTGTTCTTTACTCATGTCTTTATTCAGTTCTTTATTCAGCTCTATATTCAGTATAATGTAAATGACTTGAATATCAATATTATCGCTACTCGCCATACCTTAAATCTCGGATCGTTGGACTGTGACATTTTGGATTGATCCAAAGCAGAATACAATCGTATTATTGTGTTTATATTGCACACCCTTTGATGTCATAAAGGAGATCAACCAGCAAATCATCATATCAAATTATATTTTATAATCAGATCCCAAAAAAATAAGTAAAAATCAAATATTTCCCTCCCCCCCCCCCAATACTAAAACAAATTAAGATATAATATCTACGCCTACACAAAGAATTAGGGTATGGGGTAAGATCGCGAAGGAAAAAATAAATTTATTTTCAAAGAGAAAATATTTAATGGGTCGGTGCATATCATTTCCGCTTTCATACAATGTGTGGTTGTCGTGGTTTGGCTGAGTAAACATTGGATCGGATGACGTCACCGTGAATTGAGAGGAAATAAACTAGTCAGAGTAAAAGTATACATTTTATTTTAACAACTCTACTACTGGATCTGTCTTAAGTAATCCTACTTAACTTACTTGAATCGAGTTTAGAAACAACAAGCATGAGTTTTGAGCCAACCCAAATTGGTAAAAGTAAAAGTAGGCGGCAACCACTGGCAAGGACGTCATTTCATTTTTTGTTTTAAAAAAGAGTTGGGGTGGGGGGCAAAACCAGAACTCTGTCTGCTTGCTAAGTTGCTTATTACTGGAGGCGCCACAGTACCAAGCACTATCAATAAAACCTGCAAATTTGGGGTGGGGGGTGGGGGGAACGCCCCACCCTGCCCTACCCAAATGACGTCCATGACCACGGGAAAGCTATTCTGCTTTACAAAAATTTGAACGTATCCCATAAAAGACATTCAAATTAATTTGACATGCCTTTGCGGTATCGATTTCCTTGCTTTAAAGCTTTAGAGTAGACGTTGCTTACATTTAAAGCTAAGAACATGCAATGTCTTCCTTTTTTTTTTTTTTTTGTGCACAAGGTTTTAATAAGTAAATGCATAGCAGAGTTTTATACGGCTTCTTAAGACCAGTTAATGTTAGAAAAGCAGAAGATTTTTCAAATTAATTTGACATGCCTTTGCGGTATCGATTTCCTTGCTTTAAAGCTTTAGAGTAGACGTTGCTTACATTTAAAGCTAAGAACATGCAATGTCTTCCTTTTTTTTTTTTTTTTTTGCACAAGGTTTTAATAAGTAAATGCATAGCAGAGTTGTATACGGCTTCTTAAGACCAGTTAATGTTAGAACAGCAGAAGATTGTTATTGAGTAAGGTCATCATGAGCACGGCTTCTTAAGACCAGTTAATGTTATAACAGCAGAAGATTGTTATTGAGTAAGGTCATCATGAGCTTCGTGTTTTGTCGATTGATCAAACAAATGTTTAAAATATGTTGATATAACTACTGTGCAGGTAACAAGTGTGCCAAGAGAATAGCCAAGATCTATTAGTTCACAACCCATGATGATTAAGGCACAGTGAGTATTAAATATGCGAAATAAATATATCTATTTTTTTTTCAAATAATAACTTGGGATCGATTGCATTTTCTGTAAATGCCCTGGAGCAGTCTGTGCATTATGGCAGCCTGCAGGTGAGGTGGAATAGGTCCCCCTGACATAGGAAACCTGCAGGTGTACACACCTAGAAAAACCAACTTACAGTTTCATTGAATACACTTCGTTTTTATTTCCACTTCAAAGAATATCCAAAAGTTGTCCGAAAATCAAATAAAATACCGTTTTCAAATATGGCGGAAAAATTAAAATATTATGACACAACCAATTAAATTTTAATGCAAAAACATTGCATCGTCATACTAAGGAAAATTTTTAAAAAAAAGGGTTGCGAAACCAAAACAGAAACTTAACAAAAAACAAGAAATGACGTCATGGCACGGATAGTAGGCTTTGACCGCAAGGTTTAATGAAAGGAAGACAACCCCTTTGGTGTTCCTGTGCTAGCCGGTGCGTGACTAGGGTCATACATATATCTTGGGGGGTGCCAATGGGCAGCACTTTCTCTCTTTAGGAAGGGAGGGTTCTTAAATAGGGGTCCAGAGGGGGGGGGGGGGAGGCATAAAAATATCGTCTCGGGCCGCTGACGTCATTCCTTATTAATGATTTTTGTGTGACTGGTGAATCGTTCTCACGCTATCAATGAATGACCGTTTACAGTTCAGCTGTGACAGATAAATAATCATTGCAGCTTTTAGTTTTATTGTGTGCTTAATGTAATCCATTGGCGAAATTTTAACGTGGGGTCACATATTGATGGATCTGATGTCTTGATTGCAGCCAATGTTGGACCACGTCATTCCAAAAAAAATCATTAATCAATATGTTGAGCGAATTCGGCTTTGGGTAATTTTACTCCTAGATGGAAATTACGTAGTTACCACATGAGACTCTTGAATACCTGTATGTGGCATGTAACATTTGATAACATTTATTTTTTCAAACTATTTCTATGAAGGATTATTACAATTATTATTTTATTTATTTTTTTGTATTCAGGTGGTTTCACTAGATAAGTGGTTCTGAACCTTCCTAATGCCGTGACCCATTAATACAGTTTCTCATGTTGTGGTGACCCCCCCCCCAACCATAGAATTATTTCCGTTGCTATTTCATAAATATGTGTTTTCCGATGGTCGTTCGGCCCTCAAAGGGGTCGCCAACCACAGATTGAGAATCACTGCCCTAGAGGTTTCATATTACGGACTTGCTGAGATTTATTGACATGTATGTGGACAGCAGTTCACAGTTATTCTCTACGGTTCTTGCATACAAAGTCTTCTAAATTGTTCATCGGTTGTTGATCTTTTACTCATATCCCCCCTCCCTCCCCGACGGTAGTTTCTTTACCCACCACCACGGTACAGATTTAGTAGGCGTTTCTTAAAAATTCAATAGAGATGAAACAAAAAGCGACAACAAAAAATAATTGTCAATAGTAAACAACTACAAGAATGTGTCATTTTGAATAACGAGTTAGAGTTCATCAAGTTTATTATTTTACGTGAAAAGCGTGTTCAGCATTTTATGTTTAGTCAACATGGGCAGGCAATCTGACATGACATTCACTTCCGTCAACATGGGCAGACAATCTGACACGACAAACACTTTCGTCAACATGGGCAGACAATCTGACATGACATGCACTTCCGTCAACATGGGCAGGCAATCTGACATAACATGCACTTCCTTCAACATGGGCAGTCAATCTGACATGACATGCACTTCTGTCAACATGGGCAGACAATCTGACATGCCATGCACTTCCATCAACATCGGCAGACAATCTGACATATCTGACATGACATGCACTTCCGTCAACATGGGCAGACAATCTGACATGACATGCACTTCCGTCAACATGGGCAGACAATCTGACATGGCATGCACTTCCGTCAACATGGGCAGACAATCTGACATGACATGCACTTCCGTCAACATGGGCAGACAATCTGACATGACATGCACTTCCGTCAACATGGGCAGACAATCTGACATGACATGCACTTCCGTCAACATGGGCAGACAATCTGACATGGCATGCACTTCCGTCAACATGGGCAGACAATCTGACATGGCATGCACTTCCGTCAACATGGGCAGACAATCTGACATGGCATGCACATCCATCAACATGGGCAGACAATCTGACATGACATGCACGTCCGTCAACATGGGCAGACAATCTGACATGAAATGCACTTCCGTCAACATGGGCAGGCAATCTGACATGACATGCACTTCCGTCAACATGGGCAGACAATCTGACATGACATGCACTTCCGTCAACATGGGCAGACAATCTGACATGGCATTCGCTTCCGTCAACATGGGCAGACAATCTGACATGATATGCACTTCCGTCAACATGGGCAGACAATCTGACATGGCATTCACTTCCGTCAACATGGGCAGGCAATCTGACATGGCATTCACTTCCGTCAACATGGGCAGGCAATCTTGACATCACATACACTTCCGATATGAAACATCACGTTTTGCATAATGAGGTCGGGGTGGGCTTGGCAGATTTCCTGTCAACACTAATCTGTGTCTGGTGAGATCTTTGACAACACTTCAACTAGCCAACATGGTCAGTTGTTGTTTTTTTTTTAAAATAAGATACATTATAATTACATATACTCTATAAAGCATGAGGAAAAGATAAGAACAAAACCATTTAAAAAAAAAATTTCCATGAGTGTAGTTTTTAAAGTTAACAATATTTTAAATTCACAATGTTTTTGTAAACTTTTAAAAAAAGTTTCAACAAAGAGGATCTATCAAACGACATTCATTTCACCGGTGAGACGCACCAAGCGACCCAGCCTACCAGACTTTACAAATTCTAGGTATCATTAGATGTTTACAATCGTATGGCAAATGTTGTTTCATTTCCTGCGCAAATCTGACTGCTATTTCGTCTATTTTTGTTTGTCTCAATAGTTCAACTGCATAATGAGGATCTACCGAATTCTGAAGACTAGGCTCAGTCCCAGACCAATCGCTGGATTGAATCTCAACTCTTTATGCTGAATGAAAAGTACATAAATCATGGCTGATATGGCGGAGCACCGATAAATAATCAAATAATCAAACGTAGCTCATGACAAATACAATTTTTTTTTTTAAAAAGGTTTTAAAATAAAAATTTAAAACGACATATTATTATGTCTATAAAAATGAATGTAGCATGGGAAACATATTCTATTCAACCAAAGCTGTTGAGACGGGATTTAGGTGTGTAAGTCGAACAGCCCCCAAAAGAAAATTGAAGTTGCTATCAAATCTTTTATCAAAGTTCAGTAGCATTCTTTACATAACGCGTCACGTTTTACACACGAGTATGAAAATGCCCGCGAACAATGTCATCTACAAGAGTTTTGAGCATAGTTTTATTGTGTATAATATGTGTTGTTGTATGTCTATGAGTCGGTAGCTACAAGTCAAATAATTCGTTTCATTATTTATTTATTTTCCTGACAACACAGCTTTGTTTGAACAAAATATTTGAGTTGAGAAACAAAACATAAAAATAATGTTAAAACAAACACAAGATCTATAATCTAGGGTGAAATTAATGTATGAACTTGTGAAAAGCTGATTAGAATATTATTATTATTATTATTAATTAATTTTTGCAAATGTAGCATTTTCAAATAACCTTCCGTGACTTGTCAATTTTGTTCTATTGTCTATTAAATGGGGTTTTTTTCCCCTTTATTTTTAATTGTTTAAAAAATTTTTCCGGGTAACATTTTAAAAGCCAGTATTTTATAGGAAAATACTTGGCAAAGATAATCTGAGCTCGTGCACTCTATTATTTTAAAACAAGGAGATATATTTGTATAATTTGAAACATTCATAACTACGATACATTAAAATAAAGGAGAAAACATCCGAAGAAGCACTAACAAGTGTTTAGAAGATTAGAGCATTATTTTAAGTGTTGAATTGAATGGCCTTAGAAGTATCGAAATACTTGTCAAAAGATCATACATATTATATTCACCATTTTGTACGATCATAAATATAATGAACACTAATTTGTAAGATCATAAATTTAATAAACAATAATTTGTTAGGTCGTACATATAATACACACTATTTATTTGTAAGCTTGTTTTGACAAACATTCTTTCCCTTGATTCAGTAACAGCTGAATGTGCTAGAAATATATTACCCACAAATGAGAATAAAGTTTTCAAATGGGCAGACCCACAAGGAACTCTTTTAATGGTCGTTGTGAAACATATTTTAGTATTTTCCCCCAAAAATGATTGTATTATTTTATTTGGTGAAAATAAGTATATGATTACATTTCCTGATACTGAGACCTATAAGGGGCACCCCATTGAGCCCTATAAGTGGCACAACATTGAGAACTATAAGGGGCAACCCAATGAGACCAATAAGGGACACTAAACTGAGACCTATAAGGGGCACCACATTAAGACCTACCAGGGGCACCACATTAAGACCAATAAGGGGTACCGGGGGTCTGCTACAGAAGATAGTTTTGATTTGCAGATGGTTACGCCTAAGAATTCCTGTACTACTTTTAAGCCAAGAAATCGACAAACCATTTATTGACTTAATACAGTGGGTCTACAAGGATGGACGATACTATTTATGCATAAAGCCATTGCTAGACTCATCGAAAGCAAGCAGCAGCTGAGGAGATGTCCAGAAATAAGTTAAATATATTAAGTACCTTTAAATGAGGCTTGAAAAAAATATCACTTTGACACAGCAGTATGGTCCAGGTTTTGTATGAAATGAGATTATTGTATTCACAGTTCACAGGCAGTGTAGTCCAGGACATATATCAAAATTGGACCCATTATCACAAACAAGGAACTTTGTTAAAACACGGGATGGATATTTTATCGTTGTCTGTTAGAACAGCTCCGGGGAGTCGTCAAGGTCTCTGCACGGAGCTATTCGAGAGTCTGACGGCCATGTTGCACGAATCGCGGGGCTGCTGAAGTACGTTGTGGTTGGCGTAGGACGTGTTGAGGGCGCGGGTTGAGGGATCACAGCTGGCGTCGCACGGGACCCTGTCCAGCCGCAGGAGCTTTTTGAACGCCGTGCGGAACTCCCTGTTGAAATAGGCGTAGATGACGGGGTTGAGGCACGAGTTGAAGTACCCCACCCAGAATAAGGCAGAGCCCAGCATGGGCGGGTAAGGGCAGATCTCCCGGCACATCGTCGTGGCCACGTACCACGAAAAAAAGGGCAAGAAACACACGATGAAAGCGCCCATTATAATCCCGAGCGTCTTCGCCGCCTTGTGTTCGCGTTTCATCCTCCTCCGCTCCGAGCGGTGCGCGTCTCCGTCCAGGGCGATGCCGTTGGAGTTCCTGAGGTCGGAGTAGTGCATGTAGAGAGCGGAGGTTTGTATCATCTTTTCTTGCTTACGCGCTTCCATGAATATCCTGGCGTACACGAAGACCATGATGATACAAGGGATCCAGAAGGAGACGCTGGAGGAGACGCCGGCGTATATTTTGTTGACGATGAACGGACAGGAGTCCGGGTCCCTGACTAGTGCCTGCATGTTTTCTTCCGTCGTGTAGAGCTGTGAGTAGACGGGGATGTAGGAGATGAGGATTGAAGAAATCCACGTTACGCCCAGCATGAATAAGGCCCGCGGCCGCGTCATTTTAGTCTCGTACTGCAGCGGGTGAAGTATGGCGATGTAGCGGTCCATGCTGATGCAGCACAGGTGAAGAATGGAGGCCGTGCTGAACAGCACGTCGTTGGCGTTGAATATATCGCACATCGTTCTGCCGAACACCCACTTGCCGGAGATTTCCATGCTGGCGTTGAACGGCATGACCAGGATGGCCACCAGGAGGTCGGCGAATGCCAGAGAGACGATGAAAAAGTTTGTGATCCCTCGGAGGCGCTCGAACCTCAGGACGCTGCTGATGACCAACACGTTCCCGAATATAGCACCGACCATGATCGTGGCCATCGCCATGCCCCTGAGGACGAGCCCCACGGCGGATAAAGAGTTTAAATCCGGGTCATTTTCCTCCACTTCCAGGTCAGCGATGGTCAAGTTTCCATCCGTGTAGTTGCCGTTCATGCTGAGGAACGCCCCGAATGATCCGGGCGCGACGACTTTTTGCGGCAGCAGAACGCTCAAGATGACCTCCGTCTCGGATGCCTGCACGGACTGGACTAAGATACCGGCGCCTGGAGCCGGGGACTGGCTGTGGGGGCCGCCCGTCTTCCACGTCTTCTTGTCATTCAGGGTCATTTAACCAGAGTCGTGGGCTCATCACCAGCCCGCCAATCTTCATCGATGGCATGGCCCGGAACAAGACCGCACACCTAAGCACGCCCGAGCACCGTAACCTGATTTATTATTTAGTTTCCATCGCGACATAATCTCGTCCCGGGAAATGGAACAACAAAAAGACCCGGCACTCCACCCGCTGCAGCTAATCCTCCACTGATTGTTGCGACGACAATCGGGACGTCATGAAGGGCCCATGCCCCGTCCAGAAGACTAGACACGGAATGATGGCCTGACCAGAGGCGAGCGCACAGAAACGGCTATCCACTGACGATGGGCGATGAACGGAGCTGTCACCCTCTCTGGGAAGTGACGCGTACGTCCGATACCATCTTGGGAAACTTTTCCTCGAGTTTACTGACAATAATTGTATCATCATACAGCTTCCACGGGCGCCGCTTATACCCGAGGCACAAACCAATATTACTGGCAATGAATTCCAGTCAGCCGATGTCGCGGGGCGAACTAGGGGGGCTGGCAACCTAGCTGAAAGGGCGGGTGCGAACAATTGGCGGTCTGCTCTCCCTTACTATCGATCTCCCCCAGTTACTGGCCACAGTAGCAGCGCTTTTTTAACTGTACAAAAGTATATGAGTATAAAAAGTATACACTAAGAAGTAATTCGTGAACAGATCAACTTGTCGTCTTCGAGTTTTTGTGAACATTAAAACGGTTTTAGGGTTGTAGTTTCATTCTCTCTTCAATTGAGAGATCTTTGTACACAAAGTAGCAGCGCCTTAACTGTACAAAAGTATATAAATATAAAAAATTATATACTAAGAAGTTATTCGTGAACAGATCAACTTGTCGTCTTTGAGTTTTTGTGAACATCAAAACGTTTTAGAGTGTTTAGGTTTTATTCTCTGCTCGAATGAGAGATGTGTGTACATCTTTAGTCCCAACTTAAGAACTGATCTTAAAAAAAGCCTTTAAAGTGATGGACTGGGAATTTCGTGTTAAATACTCATACATTTAAAAAAAACAAAAAAAGTCTGCTCTGTGTAAAGCTTCTAAAAAGACATTATTAGATAATAAACTAATTCACCGTCCTAAGTATTGGTAGTAAGACAGGTTTCGCTTTAGTCTGTCTATTACACTCATAACCAAATTGTCCTTGCCAGCTCTTAATCATTGAAGATCTATTGTATATTTGTTATCATGAATTATTTCTATCACCATTAAAATAATCTCATTGAAATGGGAAAACGGAATTTGAACCATAAAAATGTTTGAATGTATCCTGTAGATAGGTGTAAATATAGAGTCCTCGTATAAACAGCAATATTATACAGTTTCCTCGTTAAACCATGACAGGTGGACAAGAAGAACATCCCCCCCCCCACCGACCATTGTGCACTTACCGACGCTGGACCTATATAGCAGTGGATTCCTGTCTCTTTCTGACATCAGCCATAATGAGCTCTCCACTCACCGGTGTCTAGACTGGGAGTTAGGGACTGGTCAGGGCAGATTTGGTCAAATCTTAGTCTCAGATTTCATTGATGACGACCCTGTTCAAGGACCGGATTAGACGGCTCGCGGGTCTTCCTTCAAACAGAGTCTCTCTTCCTTCTCAGAGACACTTCGTATAATTGTTTATCTTAATCCAACAACGCCATAAAACAACTTTCTTTTTTTTAATAACTGTGTGATGTTTGAAACAGTACAGTTGTACCGGGAAGGCGTCAAGAAATAACTGTGGGGTGTTTTAAAACAGTATAGTTGTACCGGGAAGGCGTCAAGAAATAACTGTGTGGTGTTTTTAAACAGTACAGTTGTACCGGGAAGGGGGTCAAGAAATAACTGTGTGGTGTTTTAAACAGTACAGTCGTACCGGGAAGGCGTCAGTAAATAACTGTGTGGTGTTTTAAAACAGTACAGTTGTACCGGGAAGGCGTCAAGAAATAACTGTGTGGTGTTTTGAAACAGTACAGTTGTACCGGGAAAGGGGTCACGAAATAACTGTGTGGTGTTTTAAAACAGTACAGTTGTACCGGGAAGGCGTCAAGAAATAACTGTTTGGTGTTTTAAACAGTACAGTCGTACCGGGAATGCGTCAAGAAATAACTGTGTGGTGTTTTAAAACAGTACAGTTGTACCGGGAAGGCGTCAAGAAATAATTGTGTGGTGTTTTAAAACAGTACAGTTGTACCGGGAAGGGGGTCAAGAAATAGCTGTGTGGTGTTTTAAAACAGTACAGTTGTACCGGGAAGGCGTCAAGAAATAACTGTGGGGTGTTTTAAAACAGTACAGTTGTACCGGGAAGGGGGTCTAGAAATAACTTTGTGGTGTTTTAAAACAGTACAGTTGTACCGGGAAGGGGGTCAAGAAATAACTGTGTGGTGTTTTAAAACAGTACAGTTGTACCGGGAAGGGGGTCTAGAAATAACTTTGTGGTGTTTTAAAACAGTACAGTTGTACCGGGAAGGGGGTCAAGAAATAACTGTGTGGTGTTTTTAAAAAGTACAGTTGTACCGGGAAGGCGTCAAGATATAACTGTGTGGTGTTTTAAAACAGTACAGTTGTACCGGGAAGGGGGTCAAGAAATAACTGTGTGATGTTTTAAAACAGTACAGTTGTACCGGGAAGGGGGTCAAGAAATAACTGTGTGGTGTTTTAAAACAGTACAGTTGTACCGGGAAGGGGGTCAAGAAATAACTGTGTGGTGTTTTAAAACAGTACAGTTGTACCGGGAAGGGGGTCAAGAAATAACTGTGTGGTGTTTTAAAACAGTACAGGTATACCGGGAAGGGGGTCAAGAAATAACTGTGTGGTGTTTTAAACAGTACAGTTGTACCGGGAAGGCGTCAAAAAAAAAAAAAAATTCGTTATGTTTTAAACCAACTGAACAGTCAAATGCTGCTGAGATTGCGTTTCAGAATAACTGCCATGTAGAGTTAAAAATGTAATTGTGGAACATGTCAATTATTTTTTTTTTAAATCCCTAGTAACATTTTTTTTTTACTTCGTGATGACAAAGCATTTCGAGACCTTGATCATCTATTATTATGTGTTTGTCTTTGAATAGAACAAAACAGTGCCCAGCTCAAATCTAAATCTGTGCAGTTATCTTGAAGTCTACCATGTAACACCACAGCTGTGTAAATATAATGTTCTAAAAGCTACATACAAGATACGCACCAAGGTGGGGAATTCAGGGACCAGATTCCTGAACCGGTGCTCTTACTATTTGTAAAGATGACACCTGTCTCTTCTTATCACACTCGTTATAAATAAACCAGACAGGGATAGAGAGGAGATTGACAGAGAAATACAAGAACAATTATGGGAAATATAAAGAGAGTGAGAAAGAGAGATAACAGAAAGAGAGATAACAGAAAGAGAGATAACAGAAAGAGAGATAACAGAAAGAGAGATAACAGAAAGAGAGATAACAGAAAGAGAGATAACAGAAAGAGAGATAACAGAAAGAGAGATAACAGAAAGAGAGATAACAGAAAGAGAGATAACAGAAAGAGAGATAACAGAAAGAGAGATAACAGAAAGAGAGATAACAGAAAGAGAGATAACAGAAAGAGAGATAACAGAAAGAGAGATAACAGAAAGAGAGACAAATATAATTAAATGAAATTATCGTATTTTGTGCTGGTTTTGCCTCCAACTCCCCCCTCCCCCCCTACCCCAAAATAAAAATATTCTCCTAATTTTTTTTTAAAGTAGTTACTATGACATACACTTAACTAGATGAATTAAGGACTTTAACATTTGCTTAGAGCCACCCCATAGACTGTAAAAATAATCTATTCACCCTTGTTCAACTTTTCCACTGTTCAACTGTTCAACTGTTCAACTGTTCAACTGTTCCACTGTTCAACTGTTCCACTGTTCCACTGTTCCACTGTTCCACTGTTCCACTGTTCCACTGTTCAACTGTTCAACTGTTCCACTGTTTCACTGTTCCACTGTTCCACTGTTCCACTGTTCCACTGTTCCACTGTTCCACTGTTCCACTGTTCCACTGTTCAACTGTTCCACTGTTCAACTGTTCCACTGTTCCACTGTTCCACTGTTCCACTGTTCCACTGTTCAACTGTTCCACTGTTCAACTGTTCCACTGTTCAACTGTTCCACTGTTCCACTGTTCAACTTCAGGGAAACAGGCGCACCGTTTATAGAGGTCAGGTCTCAAGGTCGATACATTTTTTTCTTCCCTTTTCTTAAATTTATCCCTAATTTTAAAGGCGGTCACCGAAATTAGGTTTACATATTCTGCCCCAATCCTGTAAAAACCTCGCCTTTGGCATTTTTTTCATGCCATTAGCCATTTTATCTTACAAAGTGCATCTGGGCAGTGCTTTCTCCTAATGCGTTCCCGACATTAGCTGTAGAATACAAATTGCGGAGGCTTGCTGTATAATTCATATACAAGCCTTAAATGTTGTTGGAGGGGGGGGGGGTTGGAAAATTTGACAAAACATGCATACAAGTAACGCACATTATAAAAATCCCAATTAGGCGCCTCCACCCCCCCATCCCCCGATCGCAACAACAAATTTTTTTCCAAGCCACTGAGCTTAATATTCTATCGACACACCCGCTTTTAAACCACAGATTCATTTCACCAACGACTTCAGAAAAACACAGGAAAATAAAAAAACAAAAAAAGAATCTCAATTAGCGAAGTTATCGAGAATTTTATTTCGTGAAATCAGCGGCATAATATTTCCTTCATCTTCCCCTTGAAAAACAGGAAAAACTGATTTTCTTGCAGTTCGGGATGGGGCTGAGAATTTAAAAGAATTTGCTTTCTCGGCACGAGTCCATGTACCACGTTTCAGCTCGATAGGTTGACTGGAAATGGGTCAATAAGCCGTACGAAATTATTCCAGCCTGAAACAAAATCGAAGTTAATATAAAGGATTTTCAAACGACAGCAACGCAATGCCATTTGAAATATAGCTAGAGTAACAAAGAAAATGCACACACTCGCATTAACCTAATTCTAGTGTCTCTGGTTTTTTTCCTTTTTATTTTACTTTAGCAGTTTAAATAGTTTACATATTTTTAATAATTTTAAAGCGCTTAGTGCTGTAAGGTAAGCGCTATAAAAAAAAAAAAAAAAAAAAAAAAATGCCTAAATAAATAAATAAATTCTGAACCAACCAGTCCCTTAATTAACAAGTCACTTATTTAACAAGTCACTTAATTAACAAGAAGTCACTTAATTAACAAGTCACTTAATTAACAAGTCACTTAATTAACAAGTCACTTAATTAACAAGTCACTTAATTAACAAGTCACTTATTTAACAAGTCACTTAATTAACAAGTCACTTATTTAACAAGTCACTTAATTAACAAGTCACTTAATTAACAAGTCACTTAATTAACAAGCCAACTAATCAACCAGTCATTTAATCAACAGGTCCATTAATCATCTAGTCACTTAATCAAAAAGTCACTAAATCAATAAGTCAATTATTCAGCCAGTCATTTAATCAACAGGTCAATTAATCAACGCGTCACTTAAACAACAAGTCTCTTAATCAAAAAGTCACTTAATCAACAAGTCAACTATTCAACCTATCATTTAATCGTCAGGTCCATTAATCAACGCGTCACTTAATCAACCAGTCACTTTCATTTATTTGGTCTTTTCTCATGTGTACATTGGTAGAAAAACTAGCTTGCCATGTACATTTGTTTTTTTAAGTAACCGAGTTCTACTGCATTCCTGTGGACTTGAGGAAAAAAAAAAAGATCTATTGACGATTCAAGGGTGCCACCAAGTCATGCGTGATTGACTCTATTCACCGCAGGCTCTCTCTCTCATTTTCGACGCATCGCTGCAGCCACAGTCCTCCACCGACGCGGTCCGTATTGACAGTATGCAATATATGATGGCTTCTGTGGCCAGTTCTCTTTCCGGACGACCAAATCTATATTCGTGGACGGGAATGTAGGCAATTTATGACGTGGGTGAGCTGGCATTTTTTTTTTTTTTTTTTAAAGAAAATTAGAATTAATGCATTTTTTGGGCACACCTTTCTGCTTAAAGCTCTTAATTTATTCATTAATTAATCATTTGGTTTTTTTTTCATGTTCTTCACTTCATTTTGATTGGCGTGGGTGAGCGGGCCTTTTTTTTTTTTTTTTTTTAAAGAAAATTAGAATTAATGCATTTTTTGGGCACACCTTTCTGCTTAAAGCTCTTAATTTATTCATTAATTAATCAATTGGTTTTTTGTTCAAGTTCTTCACTTCATTTTGATAGGTCATCCACACCGACTCTCTCTCTCTCTCTCTCTCTCTCTCTCTCTTTCTTTCTCTCTCTCTCTCTTTCTTTCTCTCTCTCTCTCTCTCTCTTTCTTTCCCTCTCGTTTCTCTATCGTGTCCATCTCTGTCTCTCTTTCTTTCTCTCTCCCTTTCTCTCTCTCTTTCTCTCTCCCTTTCTCTCTCTTTTTCTCGCTCTCTTTCTCTCTCTCTCTCCCTCTCTATTCTCTTTCATGTCCCTCTCTTTCTCTCTCTCTCTCTCTATTTCTTCCCCTTTTTCTCTCCCTCTCTTTCTCTCTCTCTCCCCCTCCTTCTCTCTCCGAATTTACCGTGCCTAGTTTTAGAATATTCTCATTCTGTAGGACAAGTATTTCGGGAAGAAGCAACTAAAAGACAAACTGGGCTGTGATTTCAAAAAATAGTGTTGCCTGTTGGCTCCTGCCCTATCTAGATTTTCTATCCATAAAAAAAAATCCCATCTTTTTATCTTTATAAAAAAAATTGTTAATGGCGGATGGCGCTATTGAAAGACCTGCCACATTAGATTGTCGTGTCATAAAACTGCCATGTCCGTCTCTATCAACTTTCCCCACCGTCCAGACATGTTGAATGTAAAATCTTAAAGTGCCAATAATGTGCCTTATATGTGCCTTATATGTGCCTTATCTGTGCCTTATCTGTGCCTTATCTGTAGAGGATTCATACTTTTCGCCATTGTTGTTTTCCTGACGTCTATCGAACCCTGTCAATGCTATCGTGCTAAAAAATTTATAAGTCCTATATTTTAAGCTTATTTTTAAATAGTGAATTTGGTACGACTTAGAATACACACGCATTTGCTGGTCCAACAATTTGGAACGCCCTTCCTGTCGATATCAGAAACATCCAGACACTGGAGTCCTTTAAAACCGATTTAAAGACACATCTATTTCGCAAACACCTTCTAGGATGATTGTCTACCATATTTTCCAGTTAATGCATATTGGCTGTGTTGCTTAGGGTTGAAATGGGTAGAAAGACTTTGACTTGGCATGCTTGTAATTAGTTTTTGTACTGTTGCGTTTGTTTTAAATGTGGTAAATTATAGATTTGTTTTTTGTTGACTTTGTACCGCGCTTCGAGCCTTTGGGGATGAAGCGTGTTTTTGAAATAAACTTTATTATTATTAAGACACAGCTAAAGTGGGTGGATTTAAGTGCTTTTAAAAAAGGGAGGGGGGGGTATGTCATCGTCTCCCTGTCAATCTATATGATATGAACACGATGTCCTGTAGTCCCAAACAAGAACCAGCGTTGAGAATATTCTATTATTTAACTCACTGTCTGATCAGAAAACTGCCCTATCCATGTTATCACGGATGAAATGGAACCACCCCCCCCCCACCCACCTTTTTTTTTTCGAAAACGTCCGATCACACACAATTCTGCCGTCCAAAGAACTGTCATATCATCCATCGCTGCGCATCATGTTTTGTCATCTGACATCATCGCCGTGGCCGTCCATGCAATCACGTCAGGCAACACTAGCGTTAGACAGGGAGGATAAAAAAAAAAACTTGAATTTTCCATAATCTTCCATGCCCTTACTGACCTATCGATTCTACTCCCCTAAAGATTTTTTGTCCAGCTTGTGCGACAGAGTCCAATCTTGCCCCCCCCCCCCCCCCCCTTTTTTTTTTTTTTTTT
>CAXITT010000001.1:292438-315745 GCA_964033795.1 Lymnaea stagnalis | reverse complement strand
AAAACACTTGAAATAAATGTCAAAACGAGGCGTGTGGACGCTTGAGTAAGAGAATAGGACACAAAACACTTGAAATAAATGTCAAAACGAGGCGTGTGGACGCTTGAGTAAGAGAACAGGACACAAAACACTTGAAATAAATGTCAAAACGAGGCGTGTGGACGCTTGAGTAAGAGAATAGGACACAAAACACTTGAAATAAATGTCAAAACGAGGCGTGTGGACGCTTGAGTAAGAGAACAGGACACAAAACACTTGAAATAAATGTCAAAACGAGGCGTGTGGACGCTTGAGTAAGAGAACAGGACACAAAACACTTGAAATAAATGTCAAAACGAGGCGTGTGGACGCTTGAGTAAGAGAACAGGACACAAAACAAGGACGTTTCGGCATAAAGCCTTCTTCAGCTAACAGTAGACATGAAAATATAACAAAGACCAGAGCACATTCTGTCCTGTTCTCTTACTCAAGCTTCCACATACCTCGTTTTGCTATTTCATTCATTTACTAAGCTTGAATGCAGTCCTTTAATTTATATAAATAAATGTCAACAGCTGAACTATTTTCTTTTCTTTTTTTAATATATAATTCTAATTAATTCGATATTTACACTTGAATAAAAATGTGTTTTTCGCCTTATAAATATTGTAACCTCACATCTTGACATTGCAGCAATCCAATCCCTGGGCGTATTATAGTGAGCACGTAAACTGACATGTCAAAATTCACGTTTGATTTATATAGGAATTGAGCATTTCTTTTTGTGTGAGGTTGGTTTTTTTGTTGTTTTTTTTTTTAATTTTTTTTTTTTTTTTTTTGGTTGTTGCTTTATGCAAATTTTACGACCCTGCTCTCTTCTCTCAATCAAGATTTCACCGACTGGAATTTAGAACATGAGAGAAAATTTCGTAGGAATTGAGCATTTCTTTTTGTGTGAGGTTGGTTTTTTTGTTGTTTTTTTTTTTAAATTTTTTTTTTTTTTTTTTTGGTTGTTGCTTTTTGCAAATTTTACGACCCTGCTCTCGTCTCTCAATCAAGATTTCACCGACTGGAATTTAGAACATGAGAGAAGATTTCGGGAGGGGAGGGGGAGTGCGGGGAGAAAGCCCTGAAGGCTAGAAACTGATTGAGCATGTGCGGCCCAACGTGTTATGAGATTGGTGGAGTGGCGTGGCGGGTTTCTGGAGCAGTCGGGGAAAAACATCATTTTAAAGACCTCAGCAATACCTTGATATAAAAAAAATGTGTATGTGTTCAAACCGTGGATTAGACGTGGTCGTAACGCTTATGAAACTGAAACGCGATCTATTATAAACGTAAAACTGTAGCGTAAGACTTATATTTACAGACGTAATTTTTACAACTTTCTAAACGCTTGTATGTTTTATTCATCTTTCCACTCTTCCACACAATTTATTGGAAAAACATGATTAAACGATCAACGTTTTGGAAATATTTTTAAAAAGTAATTGTCCATCGGTTTTAAAAAACGTTCAAGTAATAATAATTGTGTCTCCATCTTTACAAACTCCAATGTTATCTCTCACCCATTTCTACCAGATACAATGTCATCTCTCATCCAACTCTCAAATGTTATCTCTCATCCGTGCTTACCAGCTCCAATGTCATCTGTCATCCATTTGTACCAGCTCCAATTTTATCTCTCTTCCAGTAGTACCAGCTCCAAAGTCATCTCTCATCCATTTTATACTAGATCTAATGTCATCTCTCGACCATTTGTACCAGCTCCAATGTCATCTTTCATCCATGTATACCAGCTTCAATGTCTTCTAGTAGCACCAGCTCAAATTTTAATGTTATCTCTCATCCATTTGTTCCAACTCCAATGTCATCTCTCATCCAACTGTACTAACTACAATGTTGTATTTCACTCATTTGAACTAGCATCAATGTTTTCTCTCTTACATTTCTACCAGTTCCAATGTTGTTAATCCCATTTGTACAAGCTTTAATGTAGTAAACTCCATTCATACTAGCTCCAATGTTTTATCTCACGAATTTCTAGCAGCTCCAACCTAATCTGACTTCCATTTCTTCCAGCTACAGTGTTGTCTCTCAGACAGTCATCAAGCACTGTGCGCTACATCCATTATTCACATGCCCATGCTTCACTCCCTGCCCCCATGCTTTCAATACCCTAATTGTTGTCCATCTCAACCCGTCTCTGTAGGAAGCTATCGATGACTCACTTCTTCCAACAAGTGTCATAAGCTCTAATGAACATTGACTTGCGGTACATCAAGAGCTCATCCATTGAGTCAAACATCTCATCCATCAAATGTTTCTCATACATTCACTGACAGCAGTCAACTACTTTAATATTTATATATATATATATATATACATATATATATATATATATATGTGTGTGTGTCTGTGTGTGTGTCTGTGTGTGTGTGTGTGTGTGTGTGTGTTATTACTTTTATATATATATATATTATAATATAAATATATATATATATATATTATAAAAGTAATAACACATTCGGCGTTTAACATTAAAAATATTATCCAAGTTATTTTATATTTTATCTTTTATGATATTATTGATTTCTTAAATCTTATTTTTAAATAACTCTTTAATTAAGGAAATTTTGTAAAATGAGTTAAAGAATTCAGGTTTGTTCATCTGTTAACATTTAAATAACATGCAGTGAGTTCACTATTGTGGAAGTTTAAGCCATGCATACCCATAAGTTTTAAGCCCTACATACCCATAATTTTAAGCCATGCATACCCATAAGTTTTAAGCCATACATACCCATAATTTTAACCATACATACCCATAAGTTTTAAACCATACATACCCACGCTGCCCTTAGAAGTGTTTGTGTTTTAAACCTCTCTCTATGCTTCTTTAAAAAGTATAATCATATAATCATATTAATTTATGCAAGGGGAAAAAACTGGGGATCAGTTAAGGAATTTATTAACTAGGGTTTAAAAAAAAAAAAAAAAAAAATTAACAATGAACAATAACAGTATAATTGTTTTTTTTTAACATGTATTTGGACAAGAGGAACAATTAGCCTACCGTGGGCAGTATGAACAATTAGCCTACCGTGGGCAGTATGAACAATTAGCCTACCGTGGGCAGTATGAACAATTAGCCTACCGTGGGCAGTATGAACAATTAGCCTACCGTGGGCAGTATGAACAATTAGCCTACAGTGGGCAGTATGAACAATTAGCCTACAGTGGGCAGTATGAACAATTAGCCTACCGTGGGCAGTATGAACAATTAGCCTACCGTGGGCAGTATGAACAATTAGCCTACCGTGGGCAGTATGAACAATTAGCCTACCGGTGACTTTGTCTTTCTATCTAGCCTGTAGATCAGCAAACCTTTTTGGTGCATTTATTTTTTCTTCCATGGCGCTCACATGCAATGATTTTTCCTATTTTGGAAGAGCATTGGTGGCGCCCTGATCACAACTGCTCTATTTCTGTTTGACCTGGTTGTGTAATACAATTGTTTATATTACTAAATAGTAATGTGGTTTTATCTTTTTTTTAAAACTGTTTTAGGGTAAACTAATTAATTACTAGAGGGCTTTTTTAAAACTTCCAAATATAACTTCCATCACACACAAAAATCATTTCCAACATTATTTTACATGTTGAGCGCAGTGGAAAATAAGTATAATAATAGTTTTTTTTCCAAATACGTCCAAGTTTTACATGAGTCAAAAACAAAACAAAAATGTTTTGTAGATGGGTCTATAAATTTTTATGGTATTTTTAAAACTGGTAGTTTTTATCAATCGTATATGAACGGCATAATTATGTTAAGAAGACAAGAGATGTTGACAAAAGACTTAATATATGTATTAATGTGTGAAATGTATCTGTCGGAAGTCATCCAAAATTAAAAGAAACATTTCCCAATATTCAGTTCATTAAAATGTTTATTGGCAATGTTAAACTGCTATAACGTTATTCATCTACATTACAAATTGCCCCTTCGATATACTTTAACATTTATTTTTAACAAAAAAAAACACCAAAGTTTATTAGTCTGACATTAAAAATAGAAAAGCATTTGGAATAATTAACTTTAAAAAAAAAACCCTCCGTCATTCAGGAAACTGTGTTAGCCTTCACACGTAGTGCTTATCAACAAAACAACTCAAACGCTTTCACTCCTAGTAATAATTGGTGAAACGTGCACTATTCTTATGCCACCATCAAATTCTTAGTTATTTTATTTAAGGAAGGAAATTATCAATTTGTAAACGATTTATTTTATCCAGCTCAACATAATACATGGAATCGAGTTCATAAAAAGTATGCTACTATTATATATTTTTAAACCTTCAGGCCATCATACTCTTTATAAGGAACTTTAAATTCCTTCTTTAAAATTAATTGTTTTTTTTAAAATTAAATATCTAATTTGGAAACAGATTGCACATGTTTGATACTTATCAAGAACTATATTAAATTATAGACATGTATATTGAGGAAAGGGTAGTTTTATTACAGTGTTTATTAAAGTCGTTGAGCTTATGAAGATGAAAAAACAAACTAAATAAAATACCGATGAATTCGAACAACAACATGTAAGCCTCGGCTTATAATCAAGAGCGCCTCATTTTCGAAAAAGTTTGGTATTTATAATCGAATAATGTAAGGCTCTAACGGGATAAGCCTTAAATATGCTTAACATCAAATGCATCCAGCAGAGCGATATTTTACTCGTCCCACTAATTGTAATAGGTTAAATGGCCCAGTTACTATTTTTAATTTTATACATATATATATATATATATATAAATGACAATTTAGTCGTTTTATTTTTTTAAATTAAACATATTCCCGTTTGATTGTTGTACATATCTCCCCCCAAGGGTACTTTACTTTACGCTAATGTATATCAAAATATATTTAGTGTCATAAAAGGTATATTCGACATTTTTATTCCATATGCTTTATGTGCAGAAATAAAATTTAAAAAAAAATAAAATAATAATAAACCCAGTTTGTTTCGTTTCATTTCATTGCACTCATGCATGAATGGCATCAAACAAAATTCGGAGTTTAGCCGTGGTTCTCGTTATTTTTTTTTGTTTCTTGGCCTGCCCTCGTCACGATCCCCGTGCGCCACCACGGTCAAATGTTGGTCATCTGTGTCTGCTTGCTGCCGACCCTCTATCACAATTCAAGAAGTGGGAAAACAAAATGGAGATATTTTAAGGTAACTTTCAACAAAGAGAAGAAATTCAACAACCCCTTAAAGCAAAGTTTTAGGTATAAATCTTTTATAAAATTTAATATCCAGCAAGTGGGGGGGGGGGGCTGAAAGTTTGACAAAGAAATGCCTTCAAGTAACGCACTTTATAAGATCCCAAAATAGATCTCCCCCAAAGCCCGCAACCGCATTTTTTTTCTACGCCCCTGGACTATATTAATATTTTAATGTCGCACCCGTTTTTACGTCGCAGATTTAGTGCACCAAGTATTTCTGTAAAACCAAAGAAATATTACGCACCAAAAGCTCTTGCGATATTTTTAAGGATCTCATTTAGCGGAGCTATCGGGAATTTTTATTTTGTGAAACCAGTGGCATCTGGTAGCGTTAAAACTGATTTTTAGGGGGTTTGGGGTGGGGCAGAAATTCTGAAAGAATGAGATTTCATCGGCAATGAGTCTTTGTGCCAGGTTTCAGCTCGATAGGTTGACGGGAAGTGAGTCAATTAGTCTTCCGAATATTTTGCCACACAGAAAAGTTGAAACACACGAACAAAAGCGATGTTAATATAAAGGATTCAACAGTTAAAATATGTCACGTTTTGATGGAAAAGCTTCAATTGAGGGAGTTCAGCAGTGAAAAATATTTAAAATGGGTTAAACTGTATTACCTTTCTTGAATCGGGAACTATTATTATCATAGATAGAGTGTAAATCTAAATAAATGTATTAGTAATAACTCGACATTATCATTTACAAAGTCGCAAAGACATTTAAATACCTTGTCCATGTTGCAATCCAGTAGGATCAATTATTATAAAAATGCCCATTCATAAACAGAGAAAGACACTATTACTTACGTCTCGTGAAAGACTTTTCCTAAATTGTTAGACTCTCGGAGAGTGTCAAACATAACGAGGGCGGCCGAGGTCTGAAAAGCCTAAAAGTGCTCTGTGCGTTTTATTTATTTATTTATTTATTTATTATAATTTATTTTTTTTTGTGTGGTTATAATAATTATTTTTTTAATCGAAATAATATTTACTTTGAATAACTGCTTTGAAAATGTATTTTGCATATTTTCTTATTTACTTTGAACATATACTCACGTACGGTATATAAAATATTCGGGAGAAATATTTTATAGGTGTGATAAAAAAAACGAATTAAAAAAAAAAAGTTTAAAAAGTAAAAAAAAAATATTTTAATAATTTCTCCACCCAAGTTATTTCACTAGATCTTTTGCCATACAAAAAAAAAATAGTGATGCATGGTTTGAAGCCGATGACCTTGACACATTTACCCATCACAAGACTGGTGAAATTCTTTTTTCTTTTTTTTTTAACACCCACACCCAAATACACTTTTCTGTTGTTGTTTGTGTCCATTTGATAGTTTGCTCGACAGTCCCTTATATTTAAATTGGTGACCAAAGAAAATGTGTTACGGTATTTAGCTACAACCACGATCCTAATCCCTTGTTAACTACTCTAGAGTTTAAAACTTAAAGTAAGTGGGAATTTTGTAAATACTTGTTATTTATTTTTTGAAAATAGTTGTAGTCTCAATATCAAAGATTTAACTTAAGATCAAAAATTTAATTATTTGATTTTTTTTCCCTAAGGTGCAAAGTTAGTTCGTACTACAAAGTAACCTAATGACCAATTTGAAAGGGGAAAAAATCCGGTAATTCTTGTGGAGTTCATTTTAACGGTTATTGGCTCCCTTACTACAACCCACTGATAAAAACTTAGATGGAAATTGATCCTCTTTGCATAAATTAACTAGATTCTAGCTTTAAAATGCTCTGAGGTTGTAAACCAGCTGTTCTCACTTGTGGGTCGCGACCTCTTTAGGGGTCGCTAGACCGTTTTCCAGAAGTCGCCTAAGACCATCTGAGAACACATATCCTTACAGCTATGAATTAGCAACGAAAATAAGTGTGTGGCTGGGGGTCGCCACGACACGAGAAACTATATTAATGGGTCGCGGCCACTAAGAAGGTTGAGAACCACTGGTGTAAACCGACACAACCAGTGCAGGATTTTAGTATAGGGGATATAGGGGCTGCATAATGCGGCAATATGTCAAGGCGCGGCAAACGTCGACCTTGAAAAATGACGCTCTTCTCAATACCCATTATTTTATCAGTTATATACAATTGAACATTATTGTTAATAATATCAATGTTAATTCCAAACGGCATTATGTTTAATATTAGACATCCTGTAAAGCAAGTAAGCAGCGTGTGCATACTTATAATAGGTTATTGTAGATTAAAGAAATGTGTTGGCTACTATCTTATGATGCAATTTCTGTAAAGAAAAAAAAAACAGTTCACGTCAGAAATGTATTATTGAAAAATCGGACAGAAATATTTGCTGACATGAATATACTTATAAATTATGTCTTGGAAGTGGTATGTACATTTGTGCGCGATATTTCATCTGATCTGAATGAGTTAATCATGAAGATTCTGGGCAAGGGAAAGATAATCCATATTTAAGCTCCACGTGTTTAGAAATTCAAGTTGAAATTAAAGCTTCTTCGGGCTCCACATATTTGTGAATTCAAGTAGAAATGAAGACTTCTTGAAGCTCCACATATTTAGGAATTCAAGTTGAAATCAAAGCTTCTTCTATGCTCAAAGCAAAATGCCTGATTTGACCTACTTTGAAAATGTTGGACGTTTTCTACGTGAAAATGGGGATCTTTGTGAACTTTGGTTACAACGTAATGGAACGTAGCTGAAAAATAACGTCTGACCGTTCTTGATTTCGACAGTGAATGAAGTACTGCGTTCAACCTGTGTGAATGAAATAGCGAAAAAAAATTTTGACTCAAGCCTCCACATGCCTTATTTCATTGATTTCGTCAAGTACACTTACACATTTCAGTCGTTGCGCGATACGTGTCACATTTTTCGCTTTAGATTTTAAAATGTGACGTACTAGTATGGCTCATCAGGTTTGAACGTTTCAATTGTCAGCACACTCTTGATCAAAACAATGTTGGGAAACTCTTTTTTTACTTACAGAAACCCTTGAAATACGGAAGCCGCGCATTTCACATAATTTATTTTCGAATGCTTGGCTACTTATAAATTATATTGATTACATATTTTCCACATTCAAAATTATTCTTCGCAATCAGTGCCAGCCCTACAGTTTCTGGCGCCCCGGGCAAGCTTAACGTTCGCACCCCTTACTAGTATAAACATAAAAATGCATGCAAGAAAAAAACTAGGGGCTATATAATGTGTTTATCACCTGGATTTTTTTTTTCAAAGCAAACGATGAGCAATAATATTGTTTTTCTTAACTTGGACAATATGAACAGTGTCAAGTTGTTAGAATCCCAGAGCGCCTGTTTTGTTCCAGGCGAACTATAAGTGCTGGTAGAGCGTAGGGATACAAAGGGAAAGGGGTAGTTCGGTAGTATGTGCAGGTGATCAGTTGGTCAGTAGAGCAGGGAGAGCGAGTGGGGTAGGACGCTGAACGCATCAGCGTTATTGTCAGGTAGTGTTTGGTAGTTGGTGTTAGTAATAGTAAATAGTAGTAGTGTTGTGATCCATGTTGTATGTGTGGTTCTTTGGCTAAACTTGTTAGCAGAACCCACAGTACGCATGGGAGGATACTTAGATTAGATTGTAGTAGATTATATAATAAAGCTCATTATTAATAATAGTTAAGAACTCTTGTGTCCAGTCTTTATGTACTCTTGTGTTCTGGTGTACAGTGTGTGTCTGTGATTTTACCCCTAGGCCTAGACAACGGAGACGACACCATCAAACACTATATTAAATAAGCAATTCTTAACAAACAGTTAGCCTATCGATGAAATTTTGTTTCCAGCCTTCAGATCAGCAAGTCTTTTTATTGAAATTTATATTTTTCTTCCTTGGTGCCCACATTCGAGGCTTTTTTTTTCCCCGTGTTTTGAAAGAACGTTCATTGCACCCCGGGCAACTGCTCGAGTTTCCGGTACCTTGAACACAGTTCCAAATTAAACGAACTTCGAGGTTGTTTTTTTTTGTTTGTTCTTTGATATATAATACTTTAAACTAGTAAGCTCATCAACATTTATTATTAAAGGACCCCATTTCGTTTTCTTGACAATAGCACAACACTTTCTACAGCCGGCACTGGGTAAAACAAAATTGAAACATTTTTTTTAAGCTTTTGGGCAATACAAAATTCCTACAATGTAAGATATATGGTATGACACAATCCATCTTATCATGAGGGTTTGGTCTTTTTTTTTTTACTTGCATCACACAAAATGTAACCATTAAAGTTATTATTATCAGACAACTTTAAATGCATTAACAAGTAGGTTTCATCTTAAATCCAATGATCATATAAAGTAATTAAAATCCCCCAAATAAGGCTATACATTATACCTACTTTAAAAAAAAAATCTAACCCTAGCCACAAATGTCCTGTAAACTAGGGATAATTAACCAACGGGCCGTGGGCTATATGCAAGACCTTTAAAACTGTATTAATTTTTTTCGTTTAAAAAAATGTAATTTCTGTCTGTAACAATTCTTTGAATATAAATAATCACAAAGTAAAATTGTCAAACACAATAATAATAAGCACAGCAATTTAAACTTATTCCACTACTTCAGGTCCGAAATCTGAGAGGCAAATAATTGCTGTTTAATGTGTTCATTTTTATGGACATTATTGTAAAAAAAAATATTAATTGAATCCTTGTGATGATATATTCAAGCCTTGAATGATACAGTTTTTTTCACAAATAACCATCAGAATTATTACTTTATTTGTATGTGTTGAAGCCACGTGCCAATTATCATTTTTTATCGGTTATTACAGTTATTTAACATATTTCATATTTTGAGTATATAAAATTAGCAGAAACAAACAAATAATAATAAAAAGGTTACAAAGAAACAAAATTTGATATTCTTGTGATTTAAATAAATTTTCTCTTAGATTTTTTTTTTTTTTTTTTAATCAGTTTAACATTAGATCCATGCCAAAAAAAATTATATTGCTTTAAAAATTGTATGTAGGCCTACATAATTTTATTCCATCCCTGGGAGGTGCAGTGTGAACATTTTAAATCCCTAGAATTATAATAACCAGCGTCACCAGCAAACAAGTAGGTGAGTTTTAAGACGCAGGAGTGGAAGAAAAGAGTTGTCCTCCTTTATTTAGCCAAGCCCACATTGGTCAAGGCTGACTGACCCGTAGACTACATCCACCCAAATGGTGTATGTGGGGGGGGGGGGGAGAGACTCGTGCCCCGAAAACTTTTAACAGCTGGAAGCTAATTGGGATAACTGCTGGAGAGGTTTTGAAGCGCCCTAATCCGACAATGGGCTACTTCCGCCACCACTAGGCCACGATCGCTGGCCTTCAACTTTGGACCTGGGTGGAAGTATATTTATAACTTTCATACCTTTATCATTCTAGGCAGCGTTCAACAGTGAAAATAAACTCATTTTTTATCATAAATCTATTCTATTGCTTATGTTATAGCTTAGTAACAAGGGAAGAAAAAAAAAATTAGCATTCATATTTTTAAGAAAAAAAACAACTACATAGTAGAATTGAAGAGGAATTTTTACACTTTTCAGTTCATTGGACCAAAATGGGCCTTCTGATTATTTCTTATATTGTGTAGTTCGTGTTTGTTTGTTGCTTTTTTTTTTTTTTCTTTTTGGTGTTTTTTTTTTTTTTTTTTTTTGTTTTTTTGTTGTTTTTTTTTTTTTTTTATTGCAAGAAACTTTTGTTTTGTAAAATGTTTTCAAAAAATGATTATTTCTTATATTGTGTAGTTCGTGTTTGTTTGTTGCTTTTTTTTTTTTTCTTTTTGGTGTTTTTTTTTTTTGTTTTGTCGTTTTTATGTTGTTTTTTCTCATATATGAGTGCAAGAAACTTTTGATAGATAAAAGCTTTGCAAAAAATCGGATGTAAACAGTTGAAAGAAAACATTAATTGGCCCCAGAGTTGTCTTTCCTATCCAAACTGTCACTCCTCGCCCAGATATCACAAAGGGCAATTAGCACACAACGGTGTTAAATAGAGACAGCGCAGTATGAACCCTTGCGACTAGCATGAATAGCCCCGCCCCATCTGTACTTCTACCAGTGCATCTGTTGGGGGGGGGGGGGGGAAGAGAGTTTTGACATCGCTTAACAGCTTAATTTGTTGTCCGTGCTCCTTGACCACCACCGGCTCGTCTATTTCACTTAAACGCTGGTCGCATCTCCAGACACCGCTTGGCTTAATTTTTGTCCACCCCCTCCCCCACCCCGTGGTCTTGTCGATAAACAAAGATAAGAGGTTTTCATGTCCATCCGCTCTTGTTAACATTAATTTGTTTTTCCATTCTTGCAGTCCGTCGCCCACGGTCCCGGTGACTTGTCACCCACCACACGTCGCTGTGCAGAGGCGTTCCCTCGGGGCTGTCAACGAAGGAGGGATACCCCGCTGATAGCCTTGCACTTGAAATCTGACTTGAAGATCGCCCTCCCGTGAGCTCCGAGTGTGAGGAATTAACGGCTTACAATAATAGAGAAATCAAACGGCGGCTGACAATTCATTTGTTTGGGCCCACTCCCAGCTCCGGAGCTTAGCACTTACACCGGGGTGAATAGCTGTAAGATCACTTCTAGCCTGGTGCTAGTAATTAGTACTTACAATTACCGGTAGCCCTCCGTTTAAAATGTATACCGTACAAAAATTCAACGTCAAAGTTAGGTTCATTTCTATAGCGTTCTGGATAGTTAAATTCATAAACACAAAGATGAAAATGTATAGAGGACACTCTTGCATAGGAAGTATCGATGCAAAAATATAAATTTCCCTAAATCAATTTTTTTTGTTTTTTTGAAGTATCTTATCTGTGTTGCTTTCAATGTTATTTGTACAAAATGTTGTGTTGAGGAAAGGAGATTCTTCGTTCGTTTAAAAAAAAAGAAAAATGTCTTTGTTTTTTTCCCCCTTAATTCTATTTTGGTTTTCTATACCCTTGTTCCCTATACCCTATAATTCACTAAATGCCATGGAACAAATTAATATTGCATTGCTTCTTTTTGAACATGTGTCACTCAAAGTTATCAAATGTCTAATGGTTTGATTGACAAAAATTAACTAAATTCTTGCCCTTTAAAACGGCTCAAAGGTGTCATACTTTGAGTTTGTGGATCATTAATTAAAAATTTAATTTAGTAAACAGTATACTCATCTACGTAAAAAAAATCCAACATGCAACATAATCATGCAGTACTAAATTGAGAATTTATTTAAGCTGCGTAGTTATTATCATTATCGTCGCTTTTGAAATGTCTTGAAACAATATTTATAAATATATATATATATATATATATATATATATGTGACATGCTTTCGTCTTCGCGAGACTATGGAGTAGCTATTTATACTTCGTCAAATGGACTGCCGATCTTGGAATGGCAATCTCGGCTGCATTTCTTGCAGGAGAACCTCGACTCCTGGTTAAATTAGGAATCCGCATTGCGGTATTATTCTTTTTCTTCCAAGGGTTTCGTTTCACACATCGTCTGCCTTTTTTGACGCCTTCATACACTTCTGTTCACCAGCTGGAACGGTGCTCAGCGATGATCTCCCATTAGTTGATTTCTATGTTGGCTTCCCTCGTGCTGCTTTGAAAACGTCCCTAAATCGCAACTGTGCCCATCCAATAAGTCCTTTCCTTCTGCCAACTCTTCATACAGCAGATTCTTTGGAATACGGCCTTGCTCCATTCTCCTCACATGGCCTAACCAGCGAAGGCGTCTCTTGCTAAGAGCGGAGAATATGCTACACATTTTTGCACATATCAGGATTACAGCCTCCAAATACTCGTCGTCTTACATATGTGCGTGCATTACGATTGGTTAAAATAGGAATATGGAAACTTGGTTTGTAGTTGATGTAACATGTGTTCATTTCTCATTGCACCAGACAAAGGTGTCTGTAATGTACAGAACTTAAGACCCAGGTGTTTATTCAGATTTAGATCTATTGCTTTCCTCGTGTTTTCATGTAGTCCTAAACTTTGGCTCTGATAAGACATGGTGAATCCTCTCCTGTATATTTGTGGCTCAAATGTTGCTGAACCTAAAGTTGAATGATCGGTGGCTGTCGTTGAGAAAAGGGGAGTAGTCCCTGACAACTCGTGATACAAGTTGGGCTTCGGATGTCCAAAACGCGTGTGTTGAGCATGCACCTGGTGGTCAGTATTGCTGAAGGCGCTGGTGAGGTTTGGCGATCCAGTGTTGAAGTAGCTGCTGTGAAGTGATGGTTGCCCAATGCTACTGAATGAAGACGGTGCGAAATTACCATTCTCATACCATGGAAAGAATGGAGGGCCAGGGAGACTTTGATATCCTTGCGTCCATGGAGAAACCTCTACCCTGTGGGATGGCATGGTGTGTGATTGAAAGCAGCCACTCGGGGAATAAGAATCTCTAAGGGTCGTCTGGGTGATCCCTTGAGTCGAGCACTGCTGTTGACAATATGGACAAATGTATTAATACTTAATTAAGAACACATTTAAACATTTTTTTCTTGAACTAACTACCTTCATGGTTTTCAGGGAATTAGTATGGCATGGTTTATATATTTGAATAATTTTTTTCTTAGCCATACTTAACTGTGACCGTAAGACAGACCTTGAAAAACTTTAGAATTAACTCTATATACAATTTTTTGGGGTATTATTAATGAAACTTACCTCTAATTTATTGTCCACCAATAAAGTGTTTCTGTCTTGTTGGAATGAATCATTTAAATGCGAAGTATTTTTCCTAGATGCCCTCTCTGGTCTTGCTGTAAGTTGGTGTGTAGTGATCTCAGGAAATCCTCTGATTGGAAAATGCGTTGAGCCAATTCCACTGCCATATTTACCGGCGTAATCAGCGTGTTCTGATGTTTGCGGTACTGGGCGGTAATCAGCTGTTCCAGACGTTAGCTCGTCATCTTCCCCATGCTTCGAGCAGACCACCTCCAGGCCACGAGAATGCTTCTGAAACAGAGGAGAGCCATCTGGGTGGACAACGGCATCGTGTTTGCCAGAGTCAAGGTGCGTCTGTACCTGTTTCTGGTCAGACGGACACTTTGATACGTCTTTGGCAGAAGAGGCGTAGAAGGTTGGGATATTATGTTCCGGTGTTGTCTGAACCGATGGCCACTGCTTGTCGTTGCATGTCTCGGCGTGAAGACAAGTGTGTGGTGCGAGGACACTTGGCAGCAGCTTTGGACCGTTCGGACTTAAGCGAGCCTCGGCAGACGGATCGTGACCAGCGGGCACCTGATTCTGGAGACAAGGGTAGCTGACGGATGTTTGGTAGGCCAAGAGTTTCAACACATTCTGGGCAGCTTTGCTCTCAGCTTGAGAGTCATTGCCTTCAAAATTTCGACCATTTTCTTTTTTTAACTTTGTGCGACGGTTTTGGAACCAGACTTTTACCTACGAAATACATAAGGTTAGAATTAATTTACAGTGGAACTTTGCAGTAAAAATTTGCTATTAAATATAAGCCATTTTGTAACATCAAGTAGGTCATTTTGCCTTTCTAAGATAGAGGCCTAAGACGTAAAATCCTAACTGGTTGTTCTGATAATTTAATTAATTTATTTTTGTTAAAATTTTCTACCGCAGGGGTGGTAAAGTATGGCCCGCGGGCCGCATGCGGCCCGGCAACTGATAATATGCGGTCCTCGAAGGCATTTAGAAAAAAAACAACATTTACTTTGTTTTTAAGTTATTTTATTGAATTTTACAGAATCTCATGTACCATTAAGATTTTTTAAACTTTTTGATCAAGTTTCTTTCAAATTTTATATTTTTTTAAGCAGTCCTTGACTTTTTTCATGTAATGCTAAAATGCGATTTTACCGATTTGAATAGAGAGAAATGTTTATCGACATGTAAAAATGGGACATAAGATACATGCGGTCCCCCAACAGCGTGTTACATTTGTCAGTGTGGCCCTCCGCACAAAAAAGTTTGTCCACACCTGGTCTACCGTGAATTTTTAACAGAAAAATGATAATTTATCAAACTATAATCATAATATAACAATCATTTTGTATAGCACTTTGGCAGGTCGTAGCTCAGCATTGAGCTTGACACGTTAACACAGATTGCATTTCAAACCTAACATTCTCAAGCCGCTGCTGTTTAAATTGTGTCGCAGAAGTGGGGGTCCATTCTTCTACTCACCTGAGTCTCGGACAGCCCCAGGCATTTGGCCAGAGCCGTGCGATCTTTGCCCACGATGTACTGGTTCGTGTTGAACTCCTCCTCTAGTCTGCCCAGCTGGCGGTTGGAGAACGTTGTTCTATCACGTTTCGGCCGGTCCAGGTCCAGGGCTTTAGGAAACACCAACTCTTTTACTGTCCCGTTAGAATCTAGCAAAAGGTTGGACATACGTGATGTTATAGGAAATCTATCATTATGCCATGTTGTGACTTTTATTGTTGTTGTTTTTTTTTTTTGTGATCAAGAAACTGGTTTTAGTGAGTTTAACATAAATGAACATATATATTTTTATTAATTAACTATATTTTATAATTCAACGGTTGCAAATTAATCAAGATCTAGAGCCTAACTGTATTTTTTTTAAAACTCATCATGATTACATTTTAGGTGAATCTAAATTTTAATTCTTACTTGTCTTTTAGTGAATATTTTATAAAACGGTGAATGATTGTATCCATAACCTAATTCACCTACTTATTTTCTCAAAACTAAAGGTTATTCTTTTTTTTAAATTTTTTTTTAAAACTTTAATTGTGTTTAAGTTCCAATATTTCATGTCATGAAACGGTGTACAGGAACAATTTCTAGCCAGGGGTGGACTGGGCCGCCGGGACACCGGGAAGATTCCCGATGGGCCGATAGGACCGGTGATATAATAAAAATAAAAGTCATGAAGATAGGGCCGCTTTTTTGTTTTTTTTCTCAGGGCAGCTTTGATTTTTTCCCGGGCCGCTTGAACTCACCAGTCCACCCCTGTTTCCAGCCAACTCCTTTCGTGAAAGGAGGGCGTCAAAATTATTGACCCGTCTCGGATGACCCTAATCCTAGCTACGCCACTGCGTTATGGAAAACTTTCCCAACTGGCAAGTTCGGGCGCTGTTTTGATTTTAAAGCAACATATTTTCAATATAACAGTTTAGAAGTGATTGGATTTTATAAAGTACTTTATGAGTACGAGCCCCAAAATGTCTAAATCACGTCTCGTGAAATAAAGACCGTCCTGGTTTTAAGAAACTCTAGCTTAATTCCACACAAGTTCAAGGTTTACTGTTTATTGAAAGTATTTTTTTTTTTTAGTATTGTTTCTACGGGAAAACTGAAAATGTGTTGTATGCATTCACTATTGACGTCATGGTTTATAGACTGTTCTTTCCTCGGTCATTGCACAGTTTTTCAAAAGTTCACGGATAAGAGCACTTCATCACTCACTCATTGTGGCGCGGTGTTGGACTGGACAAAGACCAACCATCGGATCTGTTTAAACGTGATACTTTAGGAGAGGCCACGGCAAAAAAAGAAAGAAAGTACCGAACCTTGTCGTACAACTTATGATATATTACAATACCGCGGAAAGAAAAATATTTAGACACTTCGGTCACCGACGCAAGATCATTTTGCACTTGGAGTGCGCAGCTTTCAAAAGCTGTTGAAATGTACGAGTGTGCGGCGGCTTCCCGATGCGTAAAAATGGTTTTATTTGTTCGTGTTGGTAAATTCACGTCGGCCTCGCTGGAGATTTGAATGCGGTGTTTTAATTAAATTAGCCGAGCTCGCGATCTCAAGAGGTGTAATGGAACGTTTCACTTTCCAACAGGTTAATAAACCAATGAAAGGTGTACGCGCTCAGCACATATCATCGAGACACAGTCTACATATTTTTGGAGATAACACAGGCGGGCGATAACAAAATGTTTTGGAATAACGTAGAGCTATTAACTATGGAAGGGAATTGAACACATATTACAAAGAAGCTCTACAAACTAGTTAATACATAGTGTTCTCTTTCTTTCTTTTTTTTTTTTAAGAGGCGTTTAAGAAAGTAAACTATGAAACGTGAAGGCTTTCTCGTTCAATGGAAAACAGAATGATACAAAAAAATAGAATGATACAAAATTAGAGTTTGGGTTAGAAGGGTCGAATCGTGAATCGTGAAGCATGAAACTACTTTTGATTTTAGAGGAAATCTAATATTGTTATTATAGCTATACTTTGTATTAAAGTCATGCTTTTGTATTATAGTCATGATTTTGTATTAAATACATGCTTGTGTATATAAGTCCTGCTTTTGTATTAAAATCATCCTACTGTTTTATTATATTATATTAAGACATGGCGTCAGCGGGCCGTCGACATTGCGCTCTTTATGCCCTCCCCAAAACACCCCTCCCCAACCCGGTATCGGACCGCGAAGCGGCACGTGGGGATGTCTCTTTGTCAGGACTGCCCCCACCCGAGCCTGCTCGACCAGGTCTCCGCCGGGGGCCATCCTAACCCAAAGACACCCGGTCGGTCCGACACTGTGTTTGCACACAATGCACACGATCGACTGTTTCAGGAGTCGGATGAAAAAATCTTCCCCTAACCATCCCGGGGAAGCGTTGGATTCAACAGTGGGTTTCCACAACGCAACTAATTTTCGAAGTAGCTGGGACGAAACGGTGGCCTTGGAGCAGCTTCTCAGGGATGCATAGTAAGAATCATCGGCCAGAGGCTATAACCACCTTCGCCTCTCGCCTCATCTCCATTCACGCAACTTGTAATCATGATCCCTACCCTGTCTCTGCCTTTTCTTCCAATCGTGAAGCGTCACAACTGGCAGCCCTGTAGGAGCTGTTTTATTTACGGCAGGTACCGAGCACAACCCTTGTCTGCCCACGCAGGACGCGCCCAGTAGTTGTGTTCCACGGGTAACGTCGAGGGAGTCGGTGGCCGACGCCTCCTAATCGACAAGCCACCACTGACTTGTGAACCGGAGACCGGGAAGGTCCTCTGCATTAAAGTCATCCGTCTGTATTAAAGTCATCCTTCTGTATTCAAGTCATCCTCCTGTATTAAAGTCATCTTTCTGTATTCAAGTCATCCTTCTGTTTTCAAGTCATCCATCTGTATTAAAGTCATCCTTCTGTATTAAAGTCATCCTTCTGTATTAAAGTCATCATTCTGTATTAAAGTCATCCTTCTTTATTAAAGTCATCCTTCTGCATTAAAGTCATCCTTCTGTATTCAAGTCATCCATCTGTATTAAAGTCATGCATCTGTATTAAAGTCATCCTTCTGTATTAAAGTCATCCTTCTGTATTAAAGTCATCCTTCTGTATTAAAATCATCCTGCATTAAAGTCATGCATCTGTATTAAAGTCATCCTTCTGTATTAAAGTCATCCTGCACTAAAGTCATGCATCTGTATTAAAGTCATCCTTCTGTATTAAAGTCATGCATCTGTATTAAAGTCATCTCTCTGTCTTAAAATCATCCTTATGTAATAAAGTCTTGCTTCTGTATTTAAGTCATCCTTCTGTATTAAATCTATCCTTCTGTACTAAAGTCATCCTTCTGTATTAAAGTCATCCATCTGTATTAAATTAATCCTTCTGTATTAAAGTCATCCTTCTGTATTAAAGTCATGCTTTTGTATCAAAGTCATGCTTAGAGCAATGGTTATTTTGTTATTATTTGCTATTTAAATAGACATCTTATAGAGACCCGCGGATACATGAATTTAATAAATAAATACATTTCAGAATGATTTTTTGAAAAGCATGAGGAATATTGGGTTTTTTGTGCAGTCGTAACAGTGGGCCCCCCCCCCTCCAAACTTTTATGTAACCTCCCCAAGAGAATGACATTAAATTTTAGTGGATTTGTGCTCCATTTAACAAGACACAACAAACAACTGTTAACAACTATCTATGACTAACGAGCCACACTAACCACTTTTAACAACTATCTAATACTAACCAGGCACAACCAACCACTTTTAACAACTATCTAATACTAACCAGGCACAACCAACCACTTTTAACAACTATCCATGACTAACAAGACACAACCAACCACTGTCTATGACGAGCCCACAAGAAGCATGCGGTAGTCGATATCATAGCAAACAGAAAAATTTTAGCGAAGCTTGTATGGGTGAAGTGTCGCTAAGGCCATCTGAGGGTGAAGTGCCGCTAAGGGTATCTGAATCCACCACAGTAAAATAGCGACAGATTCTGACTTTAGTTTTGTAGCTGGATCATTCAGTTCGTAGCTCAAGTATCACACTCAAAGTTTACGGCTTTTAGTTTACATTGATTGAGCAAAAAAAAAAAATTCTTTATATTACAACGGTAATAAAACTCTTAAACAAATTTTTCTTTAATTATTTAATGGCGATGGATTCCATGTAGTTTTACAATAATTTTTTTTTTTTACAACGTGTCTTTGGGTTTCAAAGAATTTACATAGAAAGGTTACATAGGTGCGATAGGAAGAAGATAGTTTCGGTGAACATTTCCTTGATATTAAACAAAACAAGCCGCCCCCACCCCGGTCTCATCCGATTTCAATAGTGGTCCTCACAAGGGTCCATAAGATGCGTCCAACAGGGTACCGATTGATTACACTAATACACCAGCGAAAGTGAAGAATGAAAAAAAATTCATTCAGAATTTTGGGACCATATCACCATATGGTATCAATAAAATACTCTCTTACTAGTAGGTCTCAATTTCCCTTCATTTTTATTCTCATTAAACGAAAAAAAATCTTAAATTTTACATGGATTTCATAGATACATATTTTGATTATGGTGTGTCTTGCTTCCTCTATACAACCGGCCCTCCAAAAGCTCCACATTTTTTATATTAAGGTATAGTACTCAGTTGGTGCTTTCTTTTTTTTTTTTTTTTTTTTTTTTTTTTTTTTTTTTTTTTTTTTTTTTTTTTTTGCTTTCTCTTTTTGGGGGTGGGGGGTGGGGAGGAGGAGGCAATTGTCAACCGGAGGATTATAAGACTTTATGTCAGACTGTCTGTAGGCCTATTGTTTAAAGGCCGGCAGTTAGGGTGTAGGACTGTCTGCAGGACTATTGTTTAAAGGCTGGTGGGTAGGGTGTAGGACTGTCTCTAGGTCAATTGTTTAGAAACTGGCGGGTAGGGTGTCGGACTGTCTGTAGGCACATTGATTAAAGGCCGGCAATTAGGGTGTAGGACTGGAAGTAGACCTCATTTTAAAGGCCGGCCTATATTATAGAAAATGAGACGTTATCTGTCTTTTGTGTGTGTGTGAAACTTGGCCCCCACCGGGTATTTTTTCAAAATAACCAGACCCGATGTAACAAACTTCACCCGGCTAAGCCCCAGTAATACTTAATATTTTATTTTACCCCTTGGAATGTCCTGGGTAACGTATCACGGTCCGATTACATGATGAAGTTCTGCTGTCTCAGATCACCATCTTTGCGATATTACGCGAGTGAACAATGGTATCTTTCCTACTATTTTTCCTTTAATCCCGAATCACCTCAGGTCACGTATGACTTTGTCTGAGTGTTGAAAATAAACATGATTTAAAAGTTGTGCACATTATTTTGAGCAGAGTGAATACTAATTTTTTTAAATTTTTTTATGTTGGAGTGAATTTAAATTTTTGGATAGGGAATTATTAGATTACCGCTAGGATTTCTATTCCTATATTTGTGTGATTAGAATCTGTAGGATTTTTAAACACGTCTTTTTTATTCTGAACAGCTGTGCTTTTTTTTCCAAATGCATTTTAGATTGTTGTCATGGATACGAGGCAAGTAAATGGAGAAACCCTGAAACTCTTCACCGCATTTTATTATTTGAATCCTACAACCTAATCAGCTCTGCAGTGGCTGAGGGGGGAAGGGAGTACTTTTTCACTTTGTAATGGTTTTATGTGGCCATAATGCAGGGCATCCAACCACTAGTTTTATGTGGCCATAATGCAGGGCATCCAACCACTTGTTTTATGTGGCCATAATGCAGGGCATCCAACCACTAGTTTTATGAGGCCATAATGCAGGGCATCCAACCACTAGTTTTATGAGGCCATAATGCAGGGCATCCAACCACTAGTTTTATGAGGCCATAATGCAGGGCATCCAACCACTAGTTTTATGTGACCATTAATGCAGGACATCCAATCACTAGACAATGTTATCTCGCCACATAGTACGCGCCAAAGAAACGTATGGTACGAACGTTTCATTTTGAGCAACTTAACTTCCGTTTCTAACATAGAGCTAAAATAAGAGTTACACTCAATTCATTGTGGTTTTATAACACATAATATGTTTGGGTTTAGTCTGCTGTGTCATTCTTTGTATCGTCTGAGCAGAATGTATCTAACCGAAACACCCTTTTAACTGTCTTGACTTTTCGTTTTAAGAGCCTTAGCATAATATCTTGTTCCATTTCAAGTTTCAAAGAAACGTTAAATTTTTCTAACTTTAAAGGCATCAAAACAGGCACCTAATTGTTTAGTTAAAGATACTCTGAGGTTTGTAATGGTACAAAACAAAATTAATTTTTTTCCTCAAATTTTTTTTTTTTATTTTTTTATTTTTTTTCCGTTTTGTTGGTACTTTTATTTTATTGTGTTTTTTTAGAATTTTTATTTGAGAGACATCTGCTCTAGTGGTCATTAGATAATAAGGCATGAGATTATGTGTATGTTTATTTAAAAAAAAAAGAAAAAAAAGTATTACTAACCTTTGACAATAAATGTTTTACAATATCCTGGCCATTTCTTCTCCGTTCTTGTTGCTCCATCTGGTCGACCCACGTGTTTGCTGGCCATGAAGATTTCGGTTAGAACAAGTTTTGCTTCTGTACTGCAACCTTTGAGTTGAAATCTTTGCTGAAATGTAATCGAGAAATGTTTTAAATATAGTTTTTAAAAAAAGTAAAATTTAGAGTGTGAAATTTGTGTTAGATATATTTTACAATGGCAATCATACAGCGCGTGTCAGGTGTGTCATATGATAGCAAAAGAATAAATATTATGTCATCAAACAGAGGAGGGGAAGTAACTTGTGGAGCCTAATATTTAGAAAACAGTTTTTAAAATCCACATTAAAATCCATTTTTAATAAAACTTTTTGTTAAGTGAAAAGTCTTCGTTTATTTAATCCAAATTTATTATTTTATCCCCCCCCACCCCCCGGGCCCAAACCTTTTTTTATTGTGCGTTGCTCATTTTATTGTTCATACTTTTTAAATTATAGATGATGAAATATTATTATAAGACTTTAAAAGGACTCTTTTTTTTTTTTACAATTTTTAAAGTGTTAAGAAATGTTTTTCCACGATATTTACATTTTTTAAAGCGTTTAAATAGACATAATATTTTAATGTTACATTTTTACATTCATGTTTTGAAGCAGGTCATTGCAGAAAGTCAGAACAATTTTGATGTTTACCAAAACACAGTAGATTTTATTTTTAATGCAGCAAATGCATGATATTTATGAATTAGATAACACATCATGTCTTGGACATCTTTTGAGGTTAACATGGTGGTGTGAAAGTTGTTTCTAAATGTGTGATGAACTCGTTTATAAAATAAAACTCAAATAACTAACAAGAACAAATAAAAATAAAAATCAAAGATAAAAAAAAAATATTAAAAAGAATACCTGAGGTAATCTGTGCCAATGATGATATTTCAACGGAACCGAAAGAAATGTAACCACACACAAAAAAGTCCCCGAGAATTGATCTTAAGTTAAATCATATCACCACCCTTACAGCCCCCCGTGTTATCTCAAGCGAACAAATTGGATCGTCCAAACGTGTTTTTGTTGTTCCGACTAAACGGTTGGAATATTTTGATACGGAGTTGTTGTCCGTGAATTGCAGCCTAGGTGGGACGGTGCGTGTCATTCACAAGTAGGCCCCGCCTTTCACAGCTCGTGACACTTTGAATGAGCTCTCTAGGCCACCCATCACCCACCCCATTCCAAGTGGATTCCGTAGTATTACAAAGAATACCACATAAACACACTTTTTTTTTTTTTTTTTTATTTTAACTGTCTGCCTTTAAGGTTTA
>CAXITT010000001.1:219921-292425 GCA_964033795.1 Lymnaea stagnalis | reverse complement strand
GGGGTAATAAGGGGAGAGACTGCAATCAGGTTAGTACAAAATAAAATGAGTAAAACAGAGTAGGGTTAAACCTGAAAAAATAAACGCAAAAAAACAGCGAACGTGTCGGCAGAAAGCCTTCGTCAGCGAACAAAACAACAGGAAAAACGGTATAAAAATATCTGTGTTGTTGCCCAAACAAAATCCCCTCTAACAATAATATTAAACAACAGCATACCAGTATGTGATTCAAAGTTATGAGGATGTTCTGTCTGTCATTTTCTGGGTAGACTGGTCTTCAAACTTGTTGGTCTTATATTAAGTTTAGACTTAGTAATGTTTCAGTATGCTTAGCCTATTTAACTAACAATTATTTTATTGTATTATTATTCCATTAATCTTTATTGTAATAATGCGTTGTTTTTGGTTATAAGTGGTGAGATACAAGTGATTATGAAGGATGTTATGAAATGTTTGTTTGATAGATGTGTTCATGAAATTTTTTGATGTGGAAGAAATGCCATTCGGGCCATGGGAATGGCCTCGATCCGGAGATCTGGGCGGTCCAAGGAAAGTATTTGGGATGATAACAGGTTTAATGAGAGAACACTTCTGATTTGTGTTCCGTTGGAACTTTGATGAGACACAACTTACACACCATTTATCAGAAGATGGACGCACCACGGTGCGGCCCTGCGCGCGTATGTACGGTGCTGTTTCTGAACGCCCTTTCAGACAAAAAGGATTATGACACTTGATGTTGATTTCCCGCACTGCTCTCAAATGTTCTTATGTTGCCAACTTGACACCTCTGCTAGTTAAAATTAATAAAAGTCGATAAATAAAAAGGTCTATTGTCTGATGATTCATGTTATTATATTAATATAAACAAGTCCAAATTCACCCGATATAAATTGATGAAATACCAAAATTGACACAAAAAACAATTACATTTAAAAAACTGTCTTTTTTATTCTTATTCTTCTTTATTTTGAGGGACCACGATCAATGAATTGCTCATTCTGGCTCCTATGTTCCAGAGGGGCTCGCGATGTTACTGCGCATGGGTTTCAAGGGCATACTTCACTGGTTGCAAGGGCTACTCAGCAGTGGTGTTATGAACTGGGAGTTGCAATACAGGAGGCAGTAGACACAAATGTGTCGAGAGTAGGCGCCTTAACTGTTGCTTTTGGAAGCTTGTTCCAGTCCCCTATTGTCTTCGGCAAGAATGAGGAGCTCCTGTACTTTGTTCTTGTTTTTTTATTGTGTTTGCCTATTGGATTGTTTTAATTTCTTATAATAATATTGTAAAATCGATTAACGTTCCACAGAGTTTTAAAGATGGCGCAATATTTTTTAAAATATCTTTATATTAAAGAGATAAGGAGAGCCATTTTCGAATACACATTTTTAGGAGAGGTAACTCATGTCACAACTGACATTTTAATATTTTTACATTTTCCGGGCTGAGACGATTTTTTTTTCTTAATTGTTAAATTCAAAAAAAAAAAAAAAAAAAAAAAAACATAAAAGTTTTCCCGTTTGTCAACGAATGAAGCTGTGACACGGTACACCGCCGTGTGATACGATTTTACATTTTAAAATAATAATTTTTGTGCAAACAATAAATGGCGTACTCTGCAATTAAACCTATTCACCACAACGCGGCACACTGAATTTGTTAACAAGATATCTTTCGTTAGTCTTCTAAATGCGCAGAACAGTGCGCAGACAAGTATCTATTTTTTTTTCAAAGATGTTTATATTTAACTTTGCTAAAAATTTGTTTGTGTCATCACCTTTATCGAAATAACTTGTGAGATGTTTGTGAGATTCTCAGATTCTATGCTTGAGGTTAAATATCGGAAATTTTCAAATCGAACAAGCACTGACTTATTTAAAAAATGTTAAGCCATACTATCTATATGTTTCATTTTTTTACATATTTAAAATATTACCATCCTTTTTTTTTAAATTCCATTTTAAAAAACATTATTTCGTATTTTGTATGTATGTAAATGTATATATTTAAAAAAAAATAATAATAATTTTCTCACTTGATCTCCATGTCAGTTAATTTCAAAGTAAGATTTTTATAACTTCTACAAATAAGTTAAATGATAGCCCCTCTCCAAAAGAAAAAAAAATGGCCCAGATTAGCCCTTTAAAATATAAGCGGTGATCAGGACACCAGGGAAAATTTTACAAAGTGCCTTACATTTTATTGAAGGGATAGAATCTGCAAGCAATGCAAAAATACACATTTGGGTTGAACTCCCCCACGGTCAGTAGCAACAGACAATGCGAGCAACGACAGACTTTTCTAGGGAAACTTCGAATGCAGAAAACTCAGCTGGAGTGTCTGAGCGTAAAGCGGCGCCTCAGTATTATCACTAAGATGAATGTGTCTAAGGCAATCTTCATGACAAGTCTACTATATAACGTCTGTGATACTTTGGCAGTGTGCCGCAGACATGCGAGACAACTATAATAAATCATCTCCACCTCCGCTGTTTTCGCAAAAATCTTGGCATACGGTTGTAGGACAAAGACCCCGAAACAAGAGTCCTACAACAGGATGGCTTTAAATGCATCCACACGTTATTATAATAAAACAGGACGAAGAACAGGGGATGTTACGAGAATGCTAGACAGCAGACTACCTAAACAACACATTTACGGTGAACTTTCCTAAAATTCATGGACTCGTGGGAAACACTTGCTTTAGGTCTCAGGCGCCGGCGAAGCAGGCTCACTTTTGGAGTGCAGTCTTCAGAGATTAAACTCACTACAAACGCCTAAGAAAGCGCAAAAAAGGAAAATTAGAATCGCCTCTGATCCCCATAGGACACGTGTGTCTACGTACGGGAAAGCTTTCCAGGGACAGCTGGGACTGGCAAGCCACCTGCATATTCACCATCGAATACAGCCTTGGTCATCCTTGCGTGGGCACGACGAACAACTCAGTACACAACATGCGAGCTACATGAAGACTGATGGGAAATTCGACATTTTTCTTTAAATGATTCAATAAATGTAATTTTAGGAAGCATTTAATGGAGAGGGAACTGGGTTAACTATAATAAAATAAATGTCAACCAGTGCTACAATAAGACCTGCGGAGGCGCACATAGACAAATTATCGGGAAAAATAATCTCTGAATATCACATCCATTCGTGTGAGTTTAAGGTCAAGAGTTTGGTAAGAATGAAAAACTGACAGACTAAAATGTCTTTTTGTTTCACAATTAGTTTCTTCATTCAATATGCAGCTTTTTCTTGGTTGTCAATAATCATTTCAAGGGTGGGGGGAGGGGGGACAGGTAAATATCAAAAGATTAGCATTTGAGGTTACTGTAAGTAGGAACAGTTATTTTACACTCGCAATTTTTTACATTTCGCCAAGTGACAACATCATATTGTTATTCTTTAAAACAAACCATTTTTTTTCAAAGAAATTCTGTGTAGAAAATGTTTTCGAAAACTAATTTAAAAAATAATACATAATTAAGATTCGTAAACGTTTAATTAAAATTCTTTGGTTACATTGAGTGCTCATCTTCACAGTCTTTTTTTTAGCTACATTGCATTCTCATCTGCACTTCTGTACAGACTTTCTTTGGCTACATTGCATGCTCATCTACACTTCTGTACAGACTTTCTTTGGCTACATTGCATGCTCATCTACACTTCTTTGCAGACTTTCTTCGGCTACATTGCATGCTCATCTACACTTCTGTTCAGTCTCTTTTGGCTACATGGCATGCTCATCTACACTTCTGTACAGTTTTTCTTTGGCTACATGGAATGCTCATCTACACTTCTGTACAGTCTTTCTTTGGCTACATTGGATACTCATCTACACTTCTGCAGGTCTCTTTTTGGATACATAGAGTGCTCATCCACAATTCTGTACAGAAGAGCTCGCGCTCGACGCTCCACCGATACAATTTCCCTATGTGACGTACAGTCTTTCTTTGTGTTCTTTATTTTTAAAAAATTCTTAATTATTTTTTTTAATGCGTTTGTCTTTGCTATATATTCTTTTAAAAAGGTTTTTAAAGTATTATTTTAAAATTAAATTTTATTGCTACATCTCAAGGGACTCATTAGTTGTTTGGATGTCTCTGTCTAGCTCCCACATGCCTGGCTCCTAGAAAGTCGTTTGAATCAGTTTTTCATAATTCTCCTAGTAAAAATTGACGATTAGTTTTGTTTCTTATACATAAGCGTTTTCTTTCCTTTATTCTATAATATTTTTAATTGTATTCAGATGCTCATGACCGATGTATGTTACTTTGTTACAAGTACGTTTGAAATCACTTAAATTTAACCAATTTAAAAGGATTGCAACTTTGACTCCAGGTCAGAGGCGTAGCTAGGGTTGGTGTCACCCGGTGCGGTAAACTCATGGTGTCACCCCCCCCCCCAACTTCCTTATTGGACTTCTTCTTGTTAAAAAAAGTCCACAGTATAACAATGACAAGAACAAAAAGACACCAATTGAAGGTCATGAGGTCAATGTGTTTAAAAACTGTAACAACTTTAAATTATAGTTATTTTTACATTTAATTTTAAAATTTTTCCTTTTCTTGTATTCAATGCTGCAAACCTGCTAATCACTTGATAAAAATGTCATTAAGCGTATCACTTTCAATTGATAGCTGGACAAGATCAGAAAGCCTTGACTTTCCCATGGTGGATCGTTAATAGTTCTTGATAAACCTGAGTTTTGAAAAGCTCCGCTCTAACGAGGCCACAGACACACTGATCGTAAGAAATAATTAAAGGCTTAGCAAGAGTATTGGAAGAGATTCTAGGACACCGAAAACACTTCTTTGCTTGCTAATTCTAGACACTTGGGGTAAACAGACCAAACCATATCTGCTACTTCCTTTATCGCTGATGATCTGATCTGGAGATCAGAATGTAAGCGATCAATACCCTCCAGCATCGCCCTACTATTTCTTTTCGCAGAGTAAGTCAAACATCTGTTAATTGTTCTCCTGCCATTCTCTTCTTAAACCTTAATCTTTTCTCTACAGAAATTTCATATTGGTCTCATTTTAAAATTGCCTTTCCAATAGCATGTTCCACCAAGTTACAGCGCTTCTCGTGCAGAAACAATACTAAGGTTTGTCACCACTTTGTCAAGAGTAAAGCCTTTATTCTGCAGATACTGCTGTGTAAGATTAACTTCCTCATGTAGATCAGTCCAAAGGTAAAGGTAGCAGATAAACGTGAAATCACAGACAGCATGTAAAAGACCTATTGCTGTACTTCTTGTGTCCAAAATTTCAAGAGGATGACACAGAGCTTCCATCGCTGCTACACATTCATCAAACTAATCTTTAACTGTTTTAACAGCAGCATGATGAGCACTCCAAGGCGTTGTTGACAGTCTTTACAAAGTCATTCCAGTGTGTTCAATTAGAACATTCCACCAATGAGTGGATGCAGCAAAGAAGGAAACTATTCTTTCACGAGTACCGAAAAATGGAATACATGAAGCATTTTCTTCAAAAGAGTGTTGACCACACAAGTTAAGCGAATGGCCCACACATCCATTAAAAATTGCTTCTTATTGCTCCTTTTAGAACTGCCTGAACACATCCATGGATTCCAGACATTGTGGCATCATTATCGTAAACTTGAGCTCTGCACATCATTATGTCTAGTCCATCATGTTTTAGATTTGTAAGAATGTCTGAACTGAGGTCGTCAGCTTTTATTACCTCTTAAAGGGAAAAAAAAACCCAACAAAACTCTTCTCTCAATTCAACTTTCCCATTGTGGATTTTCACATATCTCATCACTTCAGACATCTGGTCAGTATCTGATATATCAGTGGTACTTTCGAACTTAATTCCAAACTACCTTGCAGCCTTTATATCCATGATAAGAATCTCCTTCACATGATTTGCGAGGACATTTATTATTTCATTTTGGGTTTCTGGTGAAAGGTAAGATGCGGATTCTTTATGTTTAGATGTACTCCTCTTTAGTCTCATTTTGGTGCTCTTTTAGCACCGGGTCATATTTAGATAGCATCTCAAACATTTCAAGAAATTTTCATGTGAAGATGGATCTTGTTGTGGCCACGAAATGCCAGATTTTGGTTTGCAAGAAAAGCAATACTTTCGGCACCGATTGTTTTGTGTATCCCAAGTCGTGCGGCCAATGCTGACCACTTTTCAACATAGGTGCTCTTACGATGCTTCACGGTTCTTAAATTTTGGGCTCAGTTTCCTCCTCTTATCAAAGCCAGTAACTAATTTGGATATTGTTTCTGTAACATTAGCAGCAAACAATCTGACCTAAACATAGGTAGTTTCATTTCTGACGCATCATCCTTGAACTTTTAATAAAGGACGCATTTCGATTGGTTACATTTGTTAAAAAATATATGTGTGATCGGTTATCCTTTTATGAATCTCCACTAGACCAAGCGGTGTGTGCTCTGTAAATATGCAATTTTTCAATTGGGTGTCACCTCTAAAATGGTGTCACCCGGTGCGGTCCGCACCCTCCGTTCTACGCCACTGCTCTAGGTTAATCTTTCAATGATGTTAACCAACGTAAAATCCTACCTGGGTCTTGGCTACTGAATCGGTTTATTCATTACACTGAACTGTTTTAGATGTTTAACAGGTTCCGTGTGGGTTTTTTTACGTGGTCCATTATTTTGAGGCAACTGACCAACTTTGCTTCAGGCAACTACCATATAAATTAAAGGTTTCAAAGCTTTTTTAATAGGTCTTTTCTCGGTGAATTTAAAACAGAAAATTTAAAAACAGGTATCACTTCAAAAAATTAATATCATTTATAAGATTAAGAATAAATTTAATAACGTTGAAAGATTAGGCTTAAAACGTTGTTTTTTTCCCTTTAAAAACGTTTGCTAAATAATTATACTGTAAAACAATTGTGGTATCGCTTGAATGTAGAATTAATCTTTCAATCCCGAATTATTTTCAGGAAGATAAATAATTTGTATTAAAAGTTCTTATATTGGCCATATAGGCCCTATGTTACATGTTAATATCTTCTATTATTTTATAAGAGAACCATGCAAACCACTAGGACTTTTCCGAGAAGCCCTTTACGCAGGAGACACGTGAACCCCGATAAGGTTTATGGAAAATAGTGAGACCTTCCTTGATAAGCAGGGGTGGACTGGGCCGCCGGGACACAGGGAAGATTCCCGATGGGCCGCCAGGATCGGTGATATAATAATAATTAATAACTAATATCATAGGGCCGCTTTTTGTTTTTCCCCCCGGGCCGCTTGAACTCCCCAGTCCAACCCTGTTAAAAAGACTGATACATGAATTATGGTGAATTTTTGTTTGACTGGTGAATATTTCTTTAGCATTCTTTAGTATTAAGCGAGGTAAAATCGTATTTGATCACAATATTAAGTTGACTAGAGTAAAACGCAGCAAACTTCTTTGATACCCATAACATTGGTACAGAAATCTGTATAAAAAAACAGTAGGCAGTTACAGTGGCGTAGCTAAGGTTGTGCAGCCTGGGATAAGATTTTTGCCTCCCCCTTCCACGAAAAAAACCCCCTCTGCATTCGGATAAAAATGCCCCCCTCCATTTTTTTTTCCATTTAAAGAAAAAAACTGCCCCCCACCCCGGGGCGAGTCGCCCACACCGCACCCCTTCCTACGCCACTGCACACTAAATGCACGAGTTGCTCTGTCATGAGACAGTTCTCCAGTCCTGGGACACGGTAATTGTCATGTCAGGAAATGGGCCCGCAGTGAGGCACAGTGTGATCCTGGCTGGGAAATGGCCCGTCTATCATACGGCAGAGTTGGCGGGAACTTTTAACTAATTGCATTTGACTGTTCCATTCACCAAGAAGGCAGTCAACTGTAGGCATGATGTTTGGACAATGGGTTCTCTAGTCGGCAGTATCTCATGCATGAATCTAACAAATAGTGTATACATTTATCGAGTCTTGCGTAGCCGTCTGGCTTTATGAAAGCCACTGCGAAGATAAGGCTTGAAGATATCAACTGATGTTTTATGTTCGTTTTAGATTTTAAATAGATATATTTATATATATATTATTATTCTCAAATTATAGCTGCTTGGAAGGACCACTAACAGTATGAGTACACTTAGAAATGTTACTATTAAAGTGGTTCCCAGTGAAATTTTACAAAATTTATTCCCATTTAACATACTAGACAGAGGCATCTAGAAGACCTGCTGATAACCAGTAAAAAAAAAAAAAATGTCAGGGACTGGGTGAAAAAAAAAAAGGCCGCTTGAAGGGATTAGTGGAACAAGATATATTTAGGCTTGAAGTTTAAAGACGTGACAATCAAAAGTATGTTTCTGCTATAAGCCTTCTTCAGATGACAATACAAAACAAGAAACAACAGATAATTAGAGAAACTGGTATCTGCAGTATTATTGTCACTACTCTTATCAAACCCTTACACAGGAAAGTTTCAATAAAAGCTGAATTCATGGGTCACAAATGACATTTCACCTTTGCCTGCACTTCATGGGTTAATGAAACAATAACAATTACTGTTTAAAAAAAGGACAGTAAAGTTGGCTTCTACTAGGAGACTGAAATGTCAACATAGCCCAACACTTTTAGGATTAAAGGTGTTACACAGCCTGCCTGTCAATCAAACATGTCACTTGGAAAAAAAAATACAGCGTGAAGTGCTATTAAACACTTGATAAATTTCAACAAAACTCTTGTATAAAATAACAGCAAATTTATTAACAAAAACAATATTTCATGTCATTTAGAGCATTAAAATAACTTTAGAAACATGGCCAAAACGTGGTCTGCACACAAACTGTGTCTCTCATGGCTGCATTCATCAGCTTTCACGCAACCACTTGTTCTTAACAATGTGGTTTGCACACAAACAGTCTCTTATGGCTGCATTCATCTCATCAGCTTTCACGCAACCACTTGTTCTTAACAATGTGGTTTGCACACAAACAGTCTCTTATGGCTGCATTCATCTCATCAGCTTTCACACAACCACTTGTTCTAAACTTATGTACATTGTCATAATCTGATAGGGTCTTAAACATCCATGCAAAATTCCTTCTCATCGTGAAACAAGACATGCAAAATTTCCATCATACTAACTTAACTTCCTTTAACATTTATCTATTTGATAGTTATTTGGTAAATGGATAATGAAAATATATAACAGGAAGAGTAAAACAAATGTCTTAAAAAACCAGGTAAAAAAAAAAAAAACATACAATTTATTTCTTCAATAATGGTGCCAAGAAATAAACTTTTTAACAATTACATTAAACAACCTACCTAAGATTTTTTCTTAATATCACTAGTCAACTCATTCAAATCAAAGATCCCATTTCACAAAACAAACCAGTTTACAACTCTGCCCCACATTCAGTCCAGCGTCTTATTTACACATGCCACATCACAACACAACACGCATGCCACAATCACGTGTCCGATGGAAACCCAAACACCCTGACGATGCCAGCGTCCCTGTCTCGCCTGTCATCACAAGCGTATGCCAGAAGATGTCTCTTGGGATGCCAGGCCACGGTAAATGTAGGAGAGTCACATGTAATCTGGTGGAGCCTCTCTCCTATTAAACAGAGGGAATACATTTATTAAACGATAGCCTGAAAGGTGATTGAGAACATGATGAAAAAAATCTGCAAAGATTTTCATTTTCATCATTTATATTATTAGTCCAATTTTACAGGAACTTTCAAAAATAAAAAAAATTAGCATTCATAAGTCTCTGTATAAATAAATATGACGCAAAACTTTAACACAGATACAAGTGTAAAATTATTTATACCCGGTAGTAAGTTATTAAAAAAACATTTAAAAAAACATTAAATGTAAGATATACCGGTACACTATATCCGGAAATAAGAGAACCCTTTCGATAATGATGAAAAAATTAGCTAGAATTAAAATGAACTTTGTAATTTAACTACATATCCTGTCTTACTATGTTGATGATGGAAATAAAAATAAAAAAATCAATTAAGGATAATCAATGAAGTTATTAGTTTTATAATAATAAAAATGGTTCCAGTGGATAATAAATGTCATCTGTTTGAAACTGAAAAAATTTCATATTAAGCCCTGAGGACTTACCAGTTTCAACCTCTCCAATGTCAATGATAAGATCTTCTGATGCTGATGCCAGCATTTTCCCATCATTGCTAAAACTCAGTGTACGAACTGGCCACTCTAACCTAAAAGGTGAAAATTAAATATTATTACCACAGGCTTAAGGTGTAATGAAAATTTAACACAACTTGTCATATCTAAACTTGTGTAATATATAGATATGGAGTTATATGTCACATATAAATATATATATATGAAACTTCATAGTTTTAGTCTATACACAGCCTTTTCTTAACTTATTTATTCCTGCATATGGTTAATAACAATAAAAGTTGTGTGTGTATAAGTGAAAAAAGATAAGTACCGTGCGAATGTTCGCATGCAGACCAATTCTGGTAGGTTCCACAAACTAACAAGAGCATCTGCACTTCCTATGGCAAAGTACTGGCCCATGGGATCAAATTCAATGCAAATGCAATTTGCAGGATGGGCATTTAGAACATGAAGTGTCTTCAGCTCTGGATAACTGAAAAAATATGTGCAAACCAATGTGCTTCAACTCTTACAACATATCATCCAAATATAAGATTACTTTATTAAAATCAAAGTAGCACTGTATTCTAATTGACAACATCTGTTTTAAAAAATTACATGAAACAATCAATCAATCAAACACGATAATATTTAATTTAATGACTAATACAAGGAATAATTCCAATGGAGAGCTCACAACCCATGCACAGTTAAGGGGAAACCACTAGCAATTTCGTAAGTCCTTTTGATAACAGAAAGGCTAAAAATAGACGAGATAGGCAATTAATGTCAATTTTAATGGCACCCATAGCCAAATTTATTATTACTTTATACAAATTAAACAATTCCAGACTATCCGGAAAATTTCCTTGCTAGAAGGCCCATTTTCCAGACTGAGAAAATTATTCAATAAAATACCGACTATTTACCGTTTTGCCGACTGTGTTGGGACCATGTTCCGTTTAAAAACATTTATAAATATAAAAAAAATACTGCTTTGACGTAGTCATACCTGAATATGTGAACACTGCCATGGCCACTGGTAAGAAAAAATAAATCACCATCGTTGTTCCATGAGATCTCATTGACTTCAAATTTAAACTGCTCTTCTGCTTTTGATCTGTGGGTTTTTACATCTATAAATGTCACAAGGTCATCTTTATTTCCGACAGCTATGGTGCTTCCATCCGGCGACCAGCAGATGTTTATATTTTCACCTTCAGAAAGAATGCTATCAAGATTAAGCAGAACAATAAAACTCAAAGCTCATATTCAGTAACTGTGACTTTCCAAAGCAAAGTTTTATTTAGATTCACCATCACTTTCAAAAATGAATTGTTTTTTCTTTTACTGAGTGATAAGCTCTCCTTAAAAACTTCATTACTTCAACCATAGATAGGAATTATTGTACATAAAACTTTGCTCTGAATATTCTCAAAATGAGACTCTTTAAGATAGCAATTCTCCATATCCAACAACCCCTTTGCCTGAAAATTCTGCAAAAAGTAACAACTAATTGTCACTATTTATTTATTTCTTCCTCAAGAGACTTTTTCTTAAAGGATTATCATAAAGGCCAGAGGGATGTGGCTTTTATTTGTAACAACCGTTCAACTGCACAAACAGAAAAGCAATTTACATCCTAAAGTCGGTTGTCTGCTGTCTTGTGATGTTGAATTTCACTTGTTGTAGCTGCCTTGATGGGCTGGTGGATCATTTATAGCCAGCCATGATGTAAAAAGATTTCATTTTCATAGGCCCACAGTTTACTTATGGTAATCACAAGAAAGATAGGCCACTAGCCTGTAGTTAGTATTTGAACAAGTGATATTCTAATCTGGAATCAGACCCATCGGTCAGTTTTTGTGGTAAAAATATAAACCATTTTGAAATATTTTTTCACCCTCAAAGTTCTTTGATGAGCTAAACAGCATTTTGTTAAACTTCATTTGTATATGTTAAATCATATTATTCTCATCCATGCACAGATTTATTATTCAATTTATTATTCATAAATTTTCTAGGGTTCTTAAACAAAAAAAAAAAAACAAAAAAAGGATATTGGTAAAAATATTCACGCCAAAACTGATATTCTCCTTACATAGGGGGTGGGTGTCATTTAACACCCTTTTCTATAAACAAACCTTGTGTATTTTAAAATTGAGTAAACGTGACCAAACAATAATTTATTTTTATGATAATCGTATACCTTTAGTGTTAACTGTAGCAGCTGCTTTGTTAGTACGGGCATCCCAAATACGAACTGTTTTGTCCCCACTTGCTGTTGCCAGTTGATCAGGATTTCGAGGATTCCAGCACAACTGATCAACACTAGCTCCATGACCCCTGAAGACTGTATAGTCCTTTGTCTGTGGGGAAAAGTAAATCATCAAATCTGTTATTGAAGTTTTAAACAATATTTGTAATGTGGTCATAGTACTGACATCATCTAAGTCTATCACTTTTAAAACAGTACTGAAAAGCTACACCATTGCAATATAAATTTAGCATAAGATTAAACTACATATTTTGGTCAAAAATAATGTATAGACTTTATGAAAAACAAAGGAGAAAACTATTGAGAAAACTATTTTTTCTCAGAAGAAGAATGAATGTTATTTATATGATAAATTATGTTAATCTTTTTTCCCTAAATTAACAGACTGGTATAAAGTTGTTCTTTTTTTTTAAAAAAGTTGGGGTGTTAAGTGTGTGTGCATATGAAGCCCTTTTTGGGTGATAACTGACTGCATGCCACATTTCAGAATCTTTATATATATATATATATATGATATTTCTTAATGAAATATATAATTAAAGTCACACTATTGCATGTACTGATCGAAAATTGTATCAGTTGAAAATCTAATACTTATTAATTTTTAAAAAAAATAGAAAAAATTGAAGAAATTATGGAGTTTAGCGGGCTGGATTCAATGCATAAAATATTTCAGTGGTTGGAACTTTTTTTAGTAAAATGGCCTGACAGTATTTTTCAACATGGTAGTGAGGCGGAGCCCCCATGGTGAAACTGAAGGAGTTTGTGTACACAAAAGTGTCAGTTACATTGAGGATTGCAAAAGGCCATAGGAATAGTCTTAGCTCAATAATGGCAGAATTTATTTCTTGGTAATATTCTTCATAATGAATTAGATTAAACTAGGACACATAGAACACTCAGGTAAGTGCAAACTATGTGCTTGCCATTTATCAGGGTTGGTATAGTATTTCATGTATTTGCAAAAAATATTTTTAAATGAACAATTTCATGGGACTAAATCTAGGGCCCTTGTTTGGAAGAGTACAAGCACCCTAAGAAAACTATGAGATGACCAGAGATTATTACTCTATAACTGACCTCCGTCCTTGGGAACAGAAGAGGAATCAATTTATGTTAAATTTAATAATTGCTGATATAAATTTTGTTTGACGTGAACTTTTCCACCCCAAGTTTGCTTTTTAACTATGTAGACATCATGTCATTATTAGCTATAAAAGATGAAGATAGGCAAGTAAAGTCACTATCAAGAAAACAAGACAACAGTAACTTTATTGTATCACTAAGATATGGGGAAAGACAGGAGGATTTGCTGCGCTCATTCGATGACTCATCCCCTTCTCTCCATAGTCTCAAATGCAGGTGTTGTACTTTACTGTGCACAGCAATTGTGGTGTTATAGAGAGCTTGTTTACATAATTTTTCTTGTGCATGCCCTATGATTGACCCCGCATGAGGGGTGTGGCTTAGTCCTTTGATCTATTCGTGTTTATGCCGCCAGCTACTAAAAATAATTAATCTGTTCCAAGTAGTATTTTGTAGAATGAATGTGATTTTTCTAGAAACGTCATAAGTTTTCTGGAAGGCAGGGCTCACGCGACCTATATAAGGGATTGACAGGCTCGGACGGAGACGGAGATTCAGATAGATTTCTTAACTTTACGAGGCGTGTTTTATTCTTTGTGTATTTGTGTGCTCATATGTGTTTATTTCGCATTATTTATTGGCAGATTATTCTAACTGTGTTAACTGTGTACCGGTACAAGATCTACAATACTGTAAGTTGAAGATTGTTATTATATTTTCTTTTCTTTTTTAATTATCTTAAGATTTAATAAATCTTATTAATTGTAACTAGAAACTGTTTTGGGTCGTATCTTTAATATTGTTGATTCTATGGTATCGTCCTTTGTTAGGCACTGTTTACAACGAGCCAATTAAAATTAAAATAAGAGATTAATTTCTCCCAATACAAGTCAGTGCGTAACATGTGGACACAAAGACTGATATTTATTAAGTCTATATATACTTGCAATCTAATGAAAATTGCATGTTTACATTAAAAGGGTGCATATATATGTCATAATTATTGTGCATGAGCATTAAAAATTAAGTTTGATCCCTGGAAAAAAACAAATTATACCTCAAGCTCATGGTGCCCAGCCTATTCATTCATAGATTTTAACCTTATTTCATGTAGATTAACAAAATTTAGGTCTAAGTGCAAAATGAATTTGAAGTAAATGGCAAAATAAGTAAAGATCTCTTCTAAATGAAAAGTTTGCTATCTCAAACTGAGTAAAATCATGTCAATACCAAGGACAGTGTCAGTTAGTTTTGATAAAGCCTTAACAAAGGTGATAAAATTGATCTCCTTCAACTTTTTGGACATAGGGAATCGATGGGGCATGAATAAAGATGGGCCATTGAAATAGTTGGGGATTCTGAAAGCTCTAAATGTTGATTTAATAAAACCAATGAAAATTTTTTTATTTGAATATATTTTAGATTGAGGTTACAACATAAATAATGAATGAAAAAAGTTTTCATTGTATTATTCTGAATTCATACACACAATAAAAGCTCATTAATGTTCTCTTATGACTTATGAAGGAAACTATAAGAATAATAAATGAGGTAGTATAGTACATGCACGTGACTGAGTGGCTGCCCATGCGCCATGGCATGACAACGTTTTGCAGATATATGGGATTCAAGGCACCACTAAAACATGGATCTCTAGCTTCCTTAGCCACCGACGCCAAGCAGTGGTGGTGGGCGGTACAAGCTCCTCCTTTGTCAATGTGAAGTCAGGGGTCCCCCAGGGATCAGTCCTGGGCCCCTGTTTGTTCCTAGCATACATTAATGACCTACCGGAGAAACTGACATCACAGGCAAGACTGTTTGCAGATGACACAGCAGTGTATAGGACGATCGCCAACAGATCTGACCAGGACCAGCTACAACAGGATCTCAATCTGTTAGCTGAGTGGGAGATGAGCTGGGACATGGAATTTCACCCTGCCAAGTGCCAGACACTATCAATCTCTAGAAGTTGTACTCCTCTACACTACCAATACAAACTGCACGGCCATATTCTTGAGCAAGTTTCCTCCGTAAAGTACCTGGGTGTTACCATTCAAAGAGAGGTCCGCTGGGACGAGCATATTAACAATGTATGTAACCAAGCAAACCAAGCCTTGGGGTTCTTAAGGCGAAATCTAAAGATTGGCAACTCCTGTGTGAAAGAAAGAGCATATAAAGCCTTTATCCGTCCGATTTTAGATTATGCATCTTCAGTCTGGGACCCATTTACCCAGAAGAGCATTGACAGGTTGGAGGCGGTCCAGCGACGAGCAGCACGCTTTGTCCTAAACCGCTACAGGAATACCTCTAGTGTTGGCAGCATGCTAGAAACACTAGGCTGGTCACCATTGGAGAAACGACGACGACAATCCAGGCTCTCCATGATGTACAAGATAAATAATGGGCTGGTCCACTGTTCCAGTATTAAACAGAAACTCGTCCCTCTCCCCCATAGACAGCGACGAGGCCATGACAGGCAATTCAGGCTCATACCAGCAAGAAGCCAGTATAGGAGCTGCTCATTCCTGCCCAAGACAATCAGGGACTGGAACCATCTTTCAAAAGGAACAGTTGAGGCGACAACACTAGACGCATTTGTGTCTATTGCCTCAAGCCTTCAAACCCCTAGTGCATAATTTCCTCATCACCACCAGTAACAGAAACATTGCAAATCCCATCTACATGCATAGGAGCCAAAATGATCAATAAATTGATCGTGGGCCCTTAAGATATAGAAGAAGAGAAGAATTATGATCATTTATAATATGGACTTTAACAGGTTTTTAACCCTCTGGAGACGTAAGGGCCGATCTATCGGCCCAAGGTTGACTAGCGAGAAAGACAAAAGTTTGAACCATCTGCCCGATAAATCAAGCCTCACGATTGGTTGGCTTGGTGTTGTACCAGCAAATAAAAATTATTCTTACGTATTCTTGCACATCCCAGCATTGATTGTGAACTAAATTTATTTGTGTGCAGGAATTTTTTTTTGTGTGTATAATTATATCGTGAAATTCGAACATGTCTGATAGGTACTCTGATCAAATTGTGCTTAGTGATTCTGATTTCTCGCTGTCTAGCAGTAAATCTGACAGATGAAAACAACAAGGAAAGTAATGAAGACAATCAAAATGGTTATGTTTATGATAATATTGCGAATCCTTGGTTTAGGATTAGGGGGATCTGAATTGCATAGCGATGACCCCTATGAATTTTTAGAAAAAATAGAGCCTATAAATTTGCCTCATGGGATAAGCATCCCAGTTGAGTACTTTATGCTAATTTTTACACAAAATATCATTCAAATGTTTGTGAGAGAGACTAATTATAACTAATAAGTATGCAGACAACTTTCTCAGTAACACTCAGCTTAAATAAACCATTATTGGATGCACAATGGTGAAAAGGACTGCTCTGTCTGTAGCAACCGAAAAGCACCCAGGGGCAGGAAGAGGCATAGAACTCTATGCCAGGGGTGTCTGAAGGGCCTCCATGGGTCTTATTTCCCAAAATAGATGTGTTAGGATCTATTCATGCTTCATCCATCAAAACATTCCCACAATTTACACTGGTAAGTCATGTTTATTCTCAGTTTAACCAAAAATTGCATGCATAAATTATGCAAACCATGATAGCTCATTTGCATGAATGTTGAAATTTCAGTTTGATTTATAAATATTGTATTAGCTTATTCAATTTTATACAAGAATATACATAGTTTTATATATGTAAAAGAAATAGTTTATTTTTTATAGATTTTTTTGCAATGAGAGTGTTGCGTTTGTAAAAACGAAGTGTCTACATTTCCGGCGCGCCGGACAAATAGTGCGCAAGATATACGTCCGCGGCATGTCACGTGACCGCCAGACGGCTAGTAATTTTTATAATTCCGAACAAAGTGCGGTTTGGTAGATCTTATGTGGTCTAAGGGTAGAGTGGTCGCTTGACGATATTATGATTTAAGGATCAATACCGGGAATCGGATCTTTTTTTTTTTCTTCCCATTTTAATTTAAAATATTTTATACTATATTTATACTATCATGTTCATCAGCAACAGTAGTTTCATGAGAAGTTTTTAAATATTTTGTAGCAATTTAAACAATTTAAAATGAAATCTTTTATTGGTTGCCTACTCCACACTGGCCCCTAATTTATTTTATGGATCACTGGTACACAAACTCAAATAACAAACTAAACAAAAATGTTTACAAGCCACTTTCATTTAAGTTTTTTTCTATTATTTGCATTCAAGATACTCAGTACATTACATGGTAGAGAAATAGATTTTAAAATTAATAATTATTAATAATAGTTTTGAATCATTCGCAGTCAATGTGACAAGGCTGACCGACAAGATATCTCTTGTCACTTTTTTACGGCGGTCATGTGACTTGGTCGCCGGACAAATAGTGCGGGAGATATACGTCCAGCGCTCCATCTTTTTGGCACAGACAGAACAAAAAGGTTCCGTCCCCAATGGGTTAAACCTCAACTTAAAATATTCCTCTGTAAGCGTCTTCTTTTTAAGTTAATCCTAAAAAAACAAGTTCTCAAGGTTGATTTAGAGTTTAGAGTTAGCAGACGGATCGACGGACAAAGATCTCGATAATTATTTGTCCGGTCGCCAGACATGTAGACACTTCATTATAAAAACATTAGTGAATCGGCACACAATCACGACAATGCTACGATCAATGGTACTTTAAACGTTCCCTACGACTACGGCTACTGCCAGCCTACGTTACACAGTCCCAGCACTAGCCTCTTTAAAAAAAATTTAACTACTACTGCTTTAAATTACTTACCAGCCTATCTTTATCTAGCATATAAATGCAAACAGTTTTATCAAATGATCCTGAAGCCAGTCTGCGCCCATCACAACTCCAAGCAACAGAATGAACTTTTGCTGTATGTGCTTGAACATCGCGTGTTCTACTATTGGATTCAAAGAACTTTTTCATTTCATCCGCGTAAGTCGCCATGATGTTTAATGCTACACGGTGTATTGTGGGTAAAGTAGGCAATTTTAAGTTTTTCAAATTTAAAATTAAAACAAAAAATTAAAATAAATAAATAAAAGCACTTGAACTTTACAAAAATGTATACACGTTTCAGAATAAAGCTATTATAGTTGAAATAAATTATATAAGTAATTTTGTAAATAACAGAAAATAAATGAAGTTTAAATATTTTTGGGAAGGTTTTAAAAATCAGTCACCGAAAAATTTATAAAACTAAAATTTGATAATAAAACAAATATATCACAAAAACATATTCTAGTAATATCTATTCTTGTCTCTAGATATGTTTGCATGTATGGCCACGGGCGCCCGCAGGGTGGGGGGGGAGGCAAGGGGGTAACTTGCCCCCTCCTGGATTGATTGGATAAAAAATTTTAGGCAAAAATAGACAAACATTTATTAAAGTAAAGAGAAAATAAAGAGAAAGTAACTAAGCCTATGTCCTGTCCGTTCGTTCACCATACAATACAAATTTTCTGCGGGCGCCCATGTGTATGGCAGTAACTTAACACTGTTTTTAATACTAATAGGCGCAAAAAGGACAATTCTCAGAAGTTACCTCTAATTGGTGTTTTACTTGAATGTATGTTTAGTCAAGAAAAGTTGAAATTTTGCACAGTTTTTTTTTGTGTTTTCGCTAACTAAGTTTTACCCGCCCTATGATGACTATGTATTAGATTAGGTATGAACTATATGATTCATATTACAAATACAATAACAAAATAACTCAAATGCTTAGACTTGTATGATAATCATATAAATTATTGTTAATTCATTTCTATAATTTAAACTAAATGAAGTGATAATGTTAAATTGATGTGTACCGTTATTGGTAATTCTCAAAAATAAAACTAGACTTTTTAAACTAATGAACTAAATTAACTAATACGTTTTTTTAAAGAATAAGCTGACAATTTCAAAGAAACTTTTTTTTTTTTTTTTTTTTTTTTTTTTTTTTTTTTTTTTTTTTTTTTTTTTTTTTTTTTTTTTTTTTTTTTTCCTTGGCTTTTTTTTTTTATTTTTTCTTTTTTTTTCTTTTTTGGTTTTTTTTTTTTTTTTTTTTTTTTTTTTTTTTTTGAATTTTAGTTATTTGTTTAATTTCATTATTAATATTGGTAAATCTTCTGTAAATATGGCTTTATATATCATTGTTGAGTTATTTTTTTTTTATTTATTTTTTTTTTTTGACGAGCATCACCATTTCTCTATGACAATTATATTACTTGTGTCACGCTTGCTGATGATTTTTAAGGAAAACGTGTTTGGCTTCTAGATTGCGAGGATGATAAGTGAGATTAAGTTTGGCCGTCAACAATGTCGCTTGGACGTGACCTGAAGACATCAGCACGGGTAATATTCTTAACTCTTTGAAGGGCCATTGAAAGTACTGTTTTAGGGTGAGACCTAAATCGGAAATAGTCGATCTTCTCAAAAGTCATCCTCCGACTGGCAAAGTCGACTTAGACGAAGTAAATGAGAAAAGGGAATAGAGTCTTTACAGGATTTAGGGTGGGAGGAAGAGTACAGTAAATAGCTGTGGCTGTCAGTAGGTTTAAAGTAGGCGGACTTAAGTAGGCTGTCTTTGTGAAGGGTGACTATAATTTCCACCAAAAAAAAAAAAAAAGACTGGGGTCTCAGAGAAAACAGTGAGAATTTAATGGAGGGGAAAAAAGAACATAAAAAGTTAAAGAATAGGTCAAGTTTACTCCTGTCCATAGAGGTGACCCCAATAATAGCATCAATGTACCTCTAATAGATTTCGGGGAAGCGTCCAGTGTAGTTGCTTTCAACCATGCCCCATGAACAAGCACGCTTAGCTGGGTCCCCTTTTAGTCCCCAAAACAACACTATTAGAAAAAAACAATGCAGCAGCCCATGACTGTATCATCTGTAAATCGAAATTCTTCAACTGACACTTACTGAGAGCCCTGAAACCACAGGCACAACTGCTCACAAAATGCATCAGTCAAGTAGAAAGTATGGCAGAAAAAAAAACATGCTTTAAGTGTTCAAGAGCTAAGAGAAAGGCCCCAACAAATAGACCCATAGAAATTTCCAATGAATGCATCGTTTGCAAAGTTCCTTCATGTGCAGGACGCCGCTTTGCAGCCTTTCACAATATTCTAGACCAAAATAAATATATAAGGAACACAATTTTTTCCCTTCAATTTCGTGCCTCATTTTGTTCATTCCATCATTTTATTTCATGACACCCAAATCAGTGTCATGCAAAATAATATAATTATTATTATTCATAAGGAGCAACTATTTCTAAATACAGTACACCTTATTTTTTGTAATTATGTAGTAAGAAAGGTTGATTTGATTAGCTTTTTCCTGAAGCAACCTGCTCCTCTAATTTCAGGGTTATTTCCCTTCGGTCAGAAATTCAGACTATAAAATCTCCGAGTGACTTGGATTGACTATGATCTATATGTTAGTTGTCCTACGTGTGAAAAATGGAGTGGAGTTAGTATTTTGAGTTCTCGTGCTAGTTTGAAATAGGCAGTCAGTGTGTCTCGAGTCGTAGGTGTTGTGTTGGATCGTCAAGGGAGTTATACCGGTAGCTGTCTGTTGGAAATAGGCAATCAGTGTGTCTCGAGTCTCTGTAGTGGTCGATCTTCAAGAGTATTGTGGCTGCCCATTTTTGGGAATTGATATGATGTAACACTGTGAACCTGCAGGAGTGAATAAATAAAGAATTGTTATCGTAATTTAGTTTTTCACCTAGTGCTCTTTTGTGCCTGTTGTTATCAAGTGTGAACCATATGCAAGTTGGGTACCACTAGACAACGTTGCGCCTTACAAACCACCTGTGAGTGCACATACCTACTGCTGGAGTTTGCAACATTGGGAAGTCGTCCTTGGAGGAAGTTTGCAACATTAGGGTCTCATCATTGGAGGAAGTTTGCAACATTGGGGACTCGTCCTTGGAGAAAGTTTGCAACATTGGGGACTCGTCCTTGGAGGCAGTTTGCAACAATCCTAATCAAGCTGACACTGACAACATTATAACTGATGAAATCCCAGACAAAATTATTGACACTGTTTGATATGGTTATATAAGCCAAATGATTCATTGCCGTTTTAGGCAATACCAACAGTAATATGTGCTGTGTCAAGGATGAAAAGTGCACCAGGCTTTATACAAGAAAACTCATCAGAGAATCACATGATGTTGCTTGGGTTCACCAGATGCGCCGATAGAGTTGATCTACCGTCTAGGAAACAAGCTTTTTCTCGGAAAGACAAATCCCAGGCCTTGTGATTTCGTCCTGCAAAGTCAACACCATGTTCACATGCCCCCAATTTTAAAAAAAATCCACACAAAAAAAAATCAAAGATGCTGTATTGTTAATATTTATTGTTACAATGGTTTATATAATAATATGATGAGTCATTGTAAAGCAAAATATAAATTTAAACATTATATTTTATATCATTCGCTTCATTTCAGTACCGGGTAGGAATTAAATACTGCTGAAGAATTTTCCTTTCAGCCATTTTTAGAAACAAGCTTTATAAGTAAAATGAGAGTGAAAGGTGGTTAAATACGAGTGTTAATGAGTCAAACATTCCTGGGCTAGGCAGGATATTTCAGCTACTTTAAAACATACTGTACCGGTACCGGTATATACAAAAATAATAATGTGTTTTCCCTTCTGCCTGATTTAGTGATATAACTCTGAAGTAAAGTTTTGTTTTTTTTTTTTTTTTTTTTTTTTTTTTTTTTTTTTTTTTTTTTTTTTTTTTTTTTTTTTTTTTTTTTGTTTAAAGAAGAAGAAGCAACTATTTATTTAATCAGGAAGATTATGATACTCTTTAGCAATACTTTTGTCTAGTTTTATAACATGATGGGTAGAATAAACTTAGCAGAGTTAAAGGGATGTTAAAGACGCCCGGTGAACAGAACTGGGGACCCAACGGCTTGAAAATAGTCAAAACAGAGCCTACTCGAACTTCAATGATGTAACAGATTGTAACTGAAACTCAAGTTGAGGCTGAGATAGACACTATAAAACATACTAATCAATACGAGCTACACATTCCGTTTTTCTGCAAATTCAGCCATACTTCTATGTTCGAAATTCAGCACACAAGTGCTAAGTACTCATAGTTGGAAAATGCAATTGTTGTGTATATAGTGTATCCGAAAGTAGGCCCCATACCGCTACTAGTAGCATATGCTCCAGCCAACACAGAGCAGCGAACAGCTGATGCATAAGTGGAGAAGAAAACTACAAAAGCCCGCGTCACTATACCACCTGGAATATCCCATTTATCACTATAGCACATTCACATACTGTAAAATAAATGTGCGAGCCAGTATTGCTGTCATCAGTCATCTGTGAACACACACAGACTGAGCCACAGCAACCATTGATCCAGTTAGAGAGGTCTTCGACGAGTCGTCAGACTGACTAGCATATGAATATTCCTATTTAAGCAAAATTCATTTATTTAGCAAAGATTGAATTTATGCTATTGAAAATTGTGCGATTCGGAAGTCAAATTAATTTTACAGCGAAGCTACACCGATGTCTCTTCTACTGTGTGATACTGGCGGATATTTTAACTCTGTCTCTCCTGCCTTTGTTATTTTCCCTATTAATGTATTTTAAAAGGCACTGTCCAATTAAAGCAAAACTATGAGTAGAAAAGCCCATACTTGTGGCAGCTTAGTCGAAGGGAGACTTTTAACATTTCAAAATTGGTTAAATCCATGCTCTACCTATACCAAAATTGATGTATCGGAACCAAAGGCAGGTTTAATCATTATTTCCATCACCATCCAACATTTGAACACCTCAGTCGAATTTCCAAATTTTGCAAAGCTGGGTTCTTATGATTAATTAAAGAATTGGTAGTGAAAACAAAAATCTAAGCTTGTTCCCTATTAAAAATGACATCAGATTATATAAAGTTGTGTCCTACAGATGACGCAAGTAATTTAATCTTTAGTTGGAATTTTAGCACTCGGATATTATCGTCCCGTATGGTCTATTACTATTAGTATATGTCGTTCTGTTTCATATCCCACAATGAGATATGTGTGGTACAGTACCGGGTACCAGACCTTTTCCTGAGACAAAAATGGAGCTGAAGAAATTCATAAATTTCGTTTTTTTTTTTTTTAAAGGTCGAATGATTTAGAGAAGATCGTTTCACTCATGAAACTTTGGTCTTTATGGTCATTACTTGATAGTGAATATTATTTAACAAAATCTTCGTGGAATACACACCTATAGTCCTTCCCGTTGGGATGCTTACACCTATTTGACATAGGTAGAGAGTAAACTCAAAGCTTGACATTATCTTTAACTTTAAACTCCTCTAATGAATTATTTTTGTCTCCGAAGTGCAATCTTTTATGGGAGGAAAAAAACAAACTTATGATTATCCATTGTAGAAAAAAAAATCTTATAAATAGTGCACAACCAGTTATCATTAAGACAAAATATTAATTTTACATAAATTCTTTTACACCTGGTAGACTATAAAGAATGTGATTACCAAGTAATCAAACATTTAATGCCACCAAAAGTCAAGAAAGCTGAAGACGCCTGGCTAAAACTGGACAAGTCCAGTCTCTAATACGTTGATATCCCCATGTTTACTTGTGTACTTGTCCTTGTTTCTCACATCAGGCATCAAAGCTGACTACATTATTACATTTATCAAACGGGGGCACCGTAGTCAGATCTGGCCCTCATCAATATTCAGACTAAAATTTTGCTAATAAATGCTCAGCCTGCAGAGCAACTGAAATCTCTCACTTTTTTTTTTACACTGGTGCTCACCTTGCTATCTAATATTCATTTCCTTCATGTGTAATTCAAATATGCGGACAAATGTATTTTTCAAAACATCACGCTGTATTAGTAATTATTCATTAAACAATTGAGGGCCAATTTTTAAATTACCTAAATCTGCTTTGACATACATCAATTTATTTGCCTTTTAAAAAAAATTACTCAGCAATGTATTTTTCTATTTCTTTGAAAATGTCCCTCTCTGTTATTTGTTGTTGTTATTGATGCAGTTCAATGCATATTATGCACAATCGTTAATTATTCCATTACAGGGCTTCAAAACCAATCTAGAATCCGTGGGCCGGAGAAATTACAGTTGCTGGCCCGATGTGACCCGCGGACCGTAGGTTGCCAACTCCTGCACAAAATGATAACAAAATATCTTACAGGTAATTATTTAAACACAAATTTAATTTAGAAGCCAGCCTAAATAAATGCATTTTCAGATCGGAAGAATATTAAAAGATGAAAGGAAAAAGAACATCTTTAAATGAAGCAAAAAGAAAATAAATTTTAAAAATAAAAATGACAACACCGGTTGATATAGGCACTAACAATATTATTTTAATGTATTTTCAAAATGTAGACACATCATATTAATTATTAACAAAGAAGTTTCAAGTTGAAAAAAACAAAAAACAACACACGTTAATCAAGTTATGTTCCAATCAAAACAGAATCGTAAGATGACATTTGTCAAACATTTAAATCATTCAACGGACAAAACAGCATCGTAAGATGACATTTGTCAAACATTTAAATCATTCAACGGACAAAACAGCATCGTAAGATGACATTTGTCAAACAATTAAATCATTCAACGGACAAAACAGCATCGTAAGATGACATTTGTCAAACAGTTCAATCATTAAACGGATATAAGATTTGTTTCATTTGTATAATAGATTGATGACTAAAAATATATTATAGATTAAAATTCGCTAAACTGCTGGAGGTAAGGTGATTTGGGAAAAGAAAATTAACATTATTCTCTTAGTTTTAGATCGAATGAAGTTTGTCTAAATGCATAAAATTGATTCATAACTTAATTAGTTTTACAATATGTCGTGTTTACAATTCAATATGAGCACCAAATTACATCACAAAAATACTGTTTGTGAAAAAAATTATTTTAATATTAGCGAACATAATATAAAAAGAACAATTTTTAAAATATATTAAAATTTTCAAAGTATTTTGTATAATATGTAAAATACTTTATGACTTGAAATTGAAAAAATAAAAAGCATACCGGTACAAATGTAATTGATTAAAATCTTTTTTTGTTTAACGTGGAAGTGTGGAAGACAATTTAAGCTGCTAGGGAGCAAGAAAGACTATACTCAACTTAGACTTTGAGTTTCTAAATGTTCAAATGGCTATTGTGTATAAGTTTGTCCCGAGGAAGTGCCTCAACGTTTTGCAAAGGCGGTACTTTTCCGTTGCAGTTCAGCAAGTCGTCTCGGTCAGCATCGTCTGCCTGCCTCGCATTAGAATTAAAATCAATGCTGTCCATTAAAACCAAACCTCTCGTCTCTGGTAGAAATATGACAAGGAGAGAGCTGAAAGCCAAAATGCTGGTCATTATGATGTAGGACGTGCTGGCCATTTCTTTATCCAAGTTGATGATGAATGGTGCCAGGATTCCACCGAACCTGGCCCCGAGGTTTGAAAAACTGTAACCCAGGTTTCTGGTCACCGTTGGGTACAGCTCAGAGCCCCAGGTCTGGACGCAAGACCAGACTGCGCCGATCATCATTTTTTCAGTCAGACTAAGTCCGTTGATCCAAGCCCCACGGGAGTCGTCACTTGCGGTGTGATGAGCTACGATGCATCCAAGACTGATTAGCGTCGATAAACCAAAAAACAAAAACGAAGACCTTCGGCGCCCAATTTTATTGCTTATAAAAAATGTCGAGGTTTGCGCTGGAAGCTCCAAAATTCCAAGAAGACATATATTTAGGTACATATTACCGGATAAACTGGATACCCCGAATGAAATGCCATAAAAAATGGAGGACATTGTAAACCAGAAGAAAAAGAGACTGAGACTTGCTTGGGTCATTCTGAAACCCCGGAAGATGTCAATGTATGAGTATTGCCGTCCACTTTTTCGTAGTTCTTTCTCTTTCCGAGCGATTTCGTCCAGGACAAGAAGTGTCTCAACAGGCAGTGGTTTAGAATTCATGCGAGCTATTCTTCCAAATACAGCTTCGGCTTCTTGAATACGTCCGTGGACCGCCAGCCATCGGATGCTATCAGGAACAAAAAAGAATGCAGCAGCAGAAGGAATGGAACATACGGCGCAAGCAATGTGGAGGTATGACCAGTCTTTCAGCAGCAACGCTGCAGCAGAAAAGAATGCGACGCCAACAGTCCAAGACGGAAGTATTGATAACAATGGCCGCCATTTCATTGGCAAGAACTCCATGGTGTATGGAAAGACGACAGCTACAATTGAACCTATTCCAGTGCCAATGAAAAATCTCATAACAGCAAACATGACCCAAGAGGTAGAGAAGGCTGCTATCAAGTTAAATATGATATGCGCCAGGACAAATGAGTAAAGGGTTTTTCTTCTGCCAACTAGATCACTAATCTGCCCAGAGATCAACGCCCCTAAGAAGACCCCACCCATCTGTATAGATGTGACTGTGGCCTTGATCCACCTGAGGTCACATATAAGGCCCCATTCTGAGGAAACTGTATTGACAGAACCGTGGAACAGATATCTAGAACACTCTGTTCCATTGACCTCACACACATTGAGGGTATCGGTATCATTAAATGTCGTGTCATTGCCGCCTTCTCCAACGATGCATGTGTAGTCTGGAACCATGGACGCAAACGACATTTGCAGCATGCTCCAGCCCATGGTGAACTGGGCCGAGGCTATACATATCGTCACCAGCCATTGAAACTTTCCCATTCCACCAAGCTCCTCAAGGATATCTTCAAAAGTTTCGACCTTCTTCATTTTGAAATTCTTCTGTCCAGCACTGTAATATTCCAATACAATTTCAATGAGTTTAATGAGAAAATAGTGACTGTCATTTCAATTCTAGCAAAGTCATTTAGTTACCACAGGATTTATATATTGTTGTAACAATGTGGGTCAAAGAGGGAAAGGAATAAGAAAGAATTAACTTCATGTCTTTTCTTTTTACTAGTGTGTTAAGAGAGCGCTTTACAAAATTATAGTTTCTGCCGCATCTCCACAGCCACACCACCAAAATCCTTTTAAAAAATTAATTAATTGAAACCCAGTTATACATTATACCGTAAATAATATAGGAACAACCATTGCATTTTACTGATGTGTTTAACTTTTCGTATACTCTTATTGGGTTAGTTTATTAATCCTTGAGGTGACATTGACACTAATCCGACCACCACCCCCCCCCCCATCCCACACGTTTTGAAACTGTCAGACTAAATCATAAATAAAATGAATTTCCATGTCATTGTGGATTCTTGCCATCATTTTTCTCGTCTAACAGCAGGCAAAGTGAGTCAATTTACTTTTCTTTCTTTTTTAAAAACAGGAATTCGAAATGAGAAGATTATCCGATTGTATTTATTGGAAATGAACGAGGCTCAATAGTTGTAATGTTAGTCACGTGGTAGTTTCATAACAATGTCCTACCACGGGCCTACTTTTGGAAAACATCAATCAATACATTATAACTTTAAAGTTTGAACCCGAGCAAGGAATACGAATGCTCCTTGTATTTTCCTCGTGTGTGTGTTTTAAAAGAACCGAATTACTGAATGTTGTACTTATTGACCCCAAGGGGAAGATAATCATAGTTCAACTAAATGGTTTGTGAGGAATTATTGTGTTGTCTCAACGTTTAGCTCTCTTAACGGAGTCAGACATTTTGATGAAACGGTCGATGATATTGATATGGGCAGCTACTTTATAAAGGCTGCAGGGAGAAGCAACAATGTGGAATACCTTTAATTAAGGCTGTGGAGTTATTGTTCCTGAAAGTTATTTAACACTGTATCACGCCACTCAGTGCAGGTATGCCAGATGAAATAGTACACTCTCTAACGATGCTTTCTGCGTTAACTCACGCCATATATTTTTATAGACGTTAACGCATCTATCACCATGACCGTTTTAGAAAGGGAAAAAAAACGTACGCTTTATCGTTATGCCTTAACTTATTTATAGACGGGGGACAAAACAGGAACTTTTTTAAAATAGTTATTTTCCCTTAGAAGTATTGAGGTATAAAGACAAACTGTACCGTGGATTTATTTACAAGTTTAACTGTAGTTACATTGAAATATATAAAAATTATATAATATATATATATATATATTATATTGCTTACCTGTATGAAAAGCTGCGCGTATGTTTTGTATTTCGATACAGATCACTCACACAAGTTCTTGACTACACCGTTAGCTAATGTTTGTGACTTCTGATCATTACACAAGCAGGTCATCGGCTCTATTCAATCGTCACTGCAACACCACGCGGTAAACGCGACACGGGATGAAACTAATTTACCTCTCAGAGTGTTTTATGTAACATTTCAAAATACGATAATCACACATCACACACCGCGTGCTGTTGCCAAACAAGCCGGCAGAGAGAGAGAGAGAGAGAAGTCTGCCCCACTCTCGTACAGCACTGCTCATTCAGGCCTGTCCAAGATTCCTGGCACGCACCGCCACGTCGCGATGAGGTTACGAAATTGGGGTATTCACTTGTTGTTTTAAACTTTGAACCTCTGGGAGAAAGAGTATTTTTAAGCTTGGCCAAAACATACTTAAAAAAGGGGTGGATGTGGGGTTGGGGCGGGAGGACATAGTTAATCATGCGGAACCATTCTGTTCAATTTTTCTATTTATAATTTTTTTTTTTTAAATATTTCATATCGGAAACAACAATTTTATTATTCTTTTTTTTTTAAAAAAAAGGTGTTTGGGGGAGGGGCGGTTTGACTTCAACCTACATTGTTTTATCTATTTCCTAACATCCCTTGTGTACCATTTGTATAATTCCAAAAAACGGATTTCAAAATTTTGAAAATCCCGACTTCACTGTTCAGGTATTCGGCCTAGTTCTATTTTATTTATGCTTTTCCATTTGGTAATTGTTTGGTATGTCACGTTGCCCAATGGCGCTTGAAAGGGCTGTCCCATTCAATGAAATACAACTGTAATGCTTCTTTTTTTTTCCTTTTTTTTTTACAGAGATAACGTGTGGAGGGGACGTTTACAATCCATGGACTTATGAAGGTTGTAACACTACATTGGCGTAACAAGTCCAGAGTCAGAGACGCTTTCTTTTAGAAACAAATCAACCTTCCCTTGCCTGGAAATCAAACATCGAATTTCAAATAAAAATACATATCAGCAAGCGAAGCAAAAAAAAAAAAAATAAAAAATATGTATTATAAAATAATCTCCAAACAAAATTGTCAGAAAATAAAGAAGGTACAACGTCTGTTTCGTTGTATATAAATATTTTTATACATAATTTTTTTTTCAAATATCATAAATTGCAAATCAATTTTTTTTTAAAAATATTCTTTTGAATACTTTTATATTTTTCTTTATTAATGTGGTCTTTTTAAAGCTTTCAACGCATTTCATTCTTTGGATTATAATCATAGAAGAAAAATATGTTTCTGATTGTCAACAAAGATTTTGTACGCGGTACTTCATATAAAAAATAGTGTTGCACCTATTTTCAAATTAGCCGTTTTTGTTAGTCCTTGTGAGCATCCTTCCGTCTTTCATATGACGTAGCTGGTTAACACTTCCTCGAATAGCAGTCAAGGCTGCACTTCTCGCAGGAGAAAATTCACGTCTGGTTTACCTTGACCTTTCGTAATGCTTTTTTTGTTTCTTTTGTTTGTTTTTTTCTGCGAAGGTTTCGTTTAGCACATCTTCTGCCTGTTTGATTCCCACATACGCTGCTGCTCAACGAACGGGGCAAATAATCGGCCGCAGACTCAGGGTTGGCTCAAGGCGCCGGCAACCCGAATAGTTGCCCGGGGCGCCAAGGGATTAGGGAGCCATGAAAAATCTGGCAAAAGAATTACTTTTCTTCCATGAAACACTTTTTTTTCCATATTTTTCAAGATCGCTGATGGCGCCCTAAGCTCGTGTCGCCCCATCAAGATCGCTGATGGCGCCCTAAGCTCGTGTCGCCCCATCAGCGATCTTGAAAAATATCAAAAAGTATTGCATGGAAGAAAAGTAATTGTTTTGCCCAATGTTTCTCTGCACTTCTACACAAATGGTATTTTCGTGAATAGTGGCGGGAAAAGTCGATGCTGACAAAGGCAGTCGCTTCCTTAATAGGTGCATTGAGTTCTTTTATCTTTGAAAGGCTCCCGTTTCTGGCGACGGCGACTTCGATTTGGCAGAGGTGACCGCGGTAGGTTTGTCAGCGTATTGGCCATCGGTTGACATCTTTTTCGGCAACTTTGGTCGTTCAGCGGTGGCGACAACAGGCGTTTGTAGAGCCGGCGACTACAAATTTTCCGCTGATCGGAGTTTGGAATCGAATGTTAAGTTATGCAGCACAGTGCAATTTCAGCACTCCAGAGCGAAGAATCTGGGTGCGATCTGGGGATGTTTTTTTGCAGTTTAATGTAATAAATTGATTATAAATAACGTGTTAAATTAACTTGATTGTAATCGTGATGTGTGTAATATATTCCACCCGGTAGTTAATTTAATGATCTCTCTGATCATCAATTTAATAAATTATTCACTTTGTGCCAGTATAAATAAACCAAAATCGTACAATTAGTTGAGATTTGCTGAATGTGTCAAAGCGAATAAATATGAAATGACGAGAATTCGAGAGGCTCTTTGAAAACCTTCAGAAATGTCTGCGCCAGATCTTGTAGTGCGACATGAAGCTGAAACAAATAGAAGATTAGGATTTTTTAGTTAATGATAAATGTCTGGTATGATTATATCTTAGGCAGGGCAAATGTTGTCAACAATATATTTACGATCATCCATGACTCAAGACAGAATGAATTCTTTTGAAATTTTGTCTATAGAAAATGTTATTGCAAAGAATATAAATATAGAATATAGTATTATTATTTTATAGTTTTATATTCTTGACAATAACATTTTCTACAGACAAAATTTCAAAAGAATTTATTATTAATAATACAAAGATTTCCTGACCTAAATTTAAAATACTATTATGTAAAAATGCCATCGGTAGGCTATTTTGTTCATACTGTCCAAAAACATGTTAAGAAAATCAATGTTATTGTTAATTGTTAATAAAAAACAAATCCTGGGTAATAAACTCATTACACAACCCCTAGTTTTTCCTTGCAATATTTTGTATTATTATACTTAAAAAGGGCGTTAAAGATAAATTTGCCCTGGGCGCCAGCGGCTCCCTGGGCGCCAGCAGCCGTAGACCCGGCCCTGCGCAGACTAACTACTATGTATATAACTTAGAAATGGAAGCGCCTATTGTAATTATTTCATTTGTGGTACTCCATTTTATTTCAATATTTCCTACTTCTACTGTTTGGGATACGGCTTAACCACTTGGATGACAACAACAAGGTCAAGAACTAGAGTCAAGCGCGACGCGCCATTAACATCTCAATTTTGCGCTTACACTTGGGAATTACTCAACTTAATGTAACTTTTATCCTTAACACTTTGAATCTCAAGGCCTAAACAATTCGTTTATCAGCATGATAAGGATGAATTTCAAGAAATGAAACAATTGAAAAGGCTAAGTTGCCTTCATTTTTAAAAATAAATAAATAAAACAAAGTTAATAATGGAAATATCACCTTTCTCTAGGATTATTCAATTTTATTCACCTGTGCTTATGACAACATTGATGAGAATGAAAATTAAAGATCAAAATAAATATAAAAAAATTAATAAATTTGAATAATCCTAGGGTTCCCAATGTTATTTGTGTTAAAAACAAATAATGATATACATGAAATATTACCATTGCATTAGTTTTTCTTCCACAAAATTATTTAAATTTGTCTAGGCCTAATTGAAATATTTTTTTGGAAACAAAGGACAAGTAGGTCATCATTCAGCTGTGAGCAGTTTGTCGAGCAATTCGTTGCTTTGAAATTCTATCTATCTGATGGCAGCGCATTTTATTGGAGTTAGGTAATGCGTTTATTACTTCTTGTTGTCCTACAAACTAGAGGTGTGGGTAACATAGAACCTTCCTAAGTGCTCAGTTGAGATTTTGGGGTGAGAGTGCGAGCAGTTAGATAAAAATGGCCACTTGCTTACCACCTTACATCGCTGATACTTGTACTGGTATAATTTCTATCTTAGTTTGAATATGTAGAAGTGGCCATAATTCATAGAATTCTTTGAATTTAATCAAACTCTTAACTCTCACCCAATCCATACAAAAAATAATCAAGACAATATATATTATATTGTTCGTCCGTCGAGGATCGACGAGGACCATCGAGTCGTCTGGTGACTGATGACTTGCGCGGATGACTTTGTTTAAAGTGAAGAAGTGTTGCGCGGCGTTTACCTCACTCTCTCGTCCGAGCCCACCATATCCAGTGGCAAGACTCTACGTCAAGACGACCAGGGATGGGTTCGGTTGCAGAAATTGACATGGTTTGCACCTTACGGGACTTCAACTCCGGGTTTGAATTCAGAGTTTCCTTCTCTTAGATGAGTTGCCGACCAAGGTTAACGAGTCTCATCCACCCGGGAATCAAGTCAATAATAATAATTACACAAAACAAAATTAATATTGATCCTTTGAATGCTTTGCACAATCTATTTTAAGTCGCCGCGGCGATTTAGATGTTCTCGCAAACGATGTACCAAATGATATTGTGAGTAATGTAAGTGTTGACGCATCATGCCACGCTGGTGCAGTTTTAACTTTGGCTGCACCGATTACCAAATAGCCGAATTCCGGTTCATCCATGAAAAAGCCAGTTAGCCCGATTACCGATTATCTCTTGATTGATCGGTACAACCCTGAAAAAAAAACCAAAAAATTAAACTGTGTCATCTTTTACGCAATGCGCTGAATATATTTTGCCACAAGCCACACTTCTATTCATTAACTGAAATAAAATTGTAAGCCAAAGTATTTTTCATTCAGGAACTTACTATTCTCCTTTCTGTACCTCGGTCGCTCTAAAATGTTTGGTAATCGCGTGGATTAGACACCGTCTGTCTGAATATGTGGAATAGAATTAAATGTTAATTAAGATGTTAAAGATTGGTCTAATTAATACGAGACTTATCGAAATTTTGTAAAGAAATATCCACAAAAAAAAAGTATTTTAAACTACGACGAGGACTATTGCGGACTAACTGATACAACCTTTATAAACAACGTTCACGTTATTTAGTAATGTAACTCAGACTAGAGACCGACCAAAAGGGATTTTCTGATTTCGAACGAAACTAGGCCAAAAGTTCAAATTGACCGAAGCTGAAACCAAAAGCTTATCGAGACTTTCGACCCAAGCCGAAACCGAAAAATTTAGATATTTCGAAATTCCTTTACGCATCTATCGCAAAATGAAGGAGGAAAGTATCAATATTTGCATTCTGTTTATTTAAAAAAATTAGATCACCGTGATTATTGATAAATGAAATCTAATGAATACTTTGGCTTTTATCGTTTTAATTTGAAAGTAATTAAAATTTCTTAATAAATGTTTTTTTAAAGTAGTAAGGTAAGAGAAAATATGGACCGGAGAGAGAGGGTGGAGGGGGGGGGGCAAAATTCATGCAAAATAGACCGTTTGCTTTTATAATATAATTACAACCTAGAACATATACCTATAATAATTATTGTTGTTTTAATATAGCCAATTATCACCTAAAAATCAGTTATCAAAATATAAAAAATATCACCACAATATTTCGCAGTTGTAAAACTAATGCTTTGTGTTTTCATAAATAGCTGACAAGATATCGCTGTATTAAAATTGAGCCGAGTACCAACACATTAGTCTTTCCGGGCTGGAGACGTAATTATTTCGTTCGGCGACCAACCTCCCTCAGCCCCATTGGTGATGGAATTTTTTTTAAAATCCGGGTCTCTAAAAAAGGTTATTCTGATGGGTCTAGACAGAGAATCGCAAAAGACATCTAAATTGGTCACCAAATCATAAAAGTTAACAGGTCTGCAGTAAGCTTCCTGCATAATTATTATACGAACCCGTGATAAATACACACACGTGTTATTTCGTCAATGACAAAGTTTACCAGCATGATAATGATGAATTTCAAGAAATGAATCAATTGTAAAAGGCTAAGGTGCCTTAATTTAAAAAGAAACACACAAACATAGTTAATAAGGGAAATATTACCATTACCTAGGATTATTCAATATTATTCACCTTTGCCTATGACAACATTGATGAAGATGATAATGATAAATCAAAAACATAAATATATTTATTATGAATATAAAAAATGAATGAATTGAATAAATCTAAAGTTCCCAATGTTATTTTTGAAAAAAATAATAATGATATAAATAAAATATTACTATTCCATTAGTTTTTCTTCCTCAAAGCTGTTTACATTTGTCTAGGACTAATTGAAATTAATTTTTTGGAAGTGAAGAACATGTAGGTAATCATGCAGCTGTGAGCAGTTTTCACCGAGTTTTAGTCTTATCACATACCATGACAGCAAGACGTCGAGCAATAATGAATATTGGATTGCCGGCCTAGAGACAAACAAACAGCCTGACTTCTGGTTGATGACCGAAAACCTCAGTCGCCTTCAGCCAGACGGCCGAAAGTCTCAACCATTTTCGGCCAAAACCGAAAGTTAATTTTTTTGTTTCGGCCGAAACAGAACAATAGGCCGAAAGTGGTCAGTTGGCAAATTTCGGCACCAAAGCCGAAGACGAAATTCGGTCGGTCTCTACCTCAGACATACAACAAAAGCAAAAACAAAAACCAGCAACAACAGCAAGTACTGCTACTAAGCACGTGATTGTGTGTTTGAAGGGGCAAGGTTGGGAGGGGGGGGGTCGGGAAGCCTAGAAATGAACGTGAACTCAATTGTATCCCTATTTGCATCCAGTATAAACACAAGAAGAGCAGAATGCATGACCTACTAAATCCACAAGGTGTGTCTGCGTCTAATGGAAATTTAATACCGACCTTGACCTCTAGTGTCATGCTGTAACGATTACTTAACTTTCCAGTTTGAACTTTCTTAAGTTCAGTCTCAACAGACCTCACAAAATTTAAGGTGCACAGCCTCGATATGTATTTTAAAAATTTAAGAATAGGAAAAGGGGGCGTTGTGGGTGTGGGTGTGTTGGGGGGGGTGGTGTTGAATATAAATAACAACAAAAGGGGAGCATTACTCATACTCCATACCGAATGAGGTTTAAAATTGGGTATTCCCCAAACACTATATATAGCTTTTTTTTTTCCCCTAATGATACTTTTTTTATGCAGATTGTCTGGTTTCGTAACTTTTTTGTGGACTGTTTCATAACGAAAATTATATAAAAAATATCGCGTGGAAAAAATCTGACATTTGAAAATGTCAGTTGAGGCGCTGAATGAAGGTCGGAAAGAGGACGGGCTTGCTCATGGCATGTGTTCAGTGAAACAGAAATATCGGCCTAATTTACCTGAGTGCTGTTACACAACCAGGTACAGTGTTTCTAAATCCTTAAGCCCAGTGTGCCGCCAAGCGTATCCAAGTGTTTTCTTGAAGTTGGTTCGTGTGTGGAGTCCTGTATGCCGATCCCTTGCAAAAAAAAGTATTAAAAGTTTTCCACAGGTTAATATCGCCCTGTTGATGTGACATGATTGACTTACCTAAATTGGGTCACCCGATTTTTAGAACATCTCAACTAAGACTTGAGTCTTGGTTGCAAGTGTCACTTACCTCCTGTGAAGTGCCAGGCTAAGGTTTCACCACACTGTTATTTTAAGGTCAATGTTAGGGATTTGTTTAACCCCCCCCCCAAAAAAAAAGTTGTGATAAAAAAACAGAACAAAAACAATATTAAATGAGGAAAAAAATAAACGAAGAGAGTTTACTATGCTCGTCAAATCATACTTTCCAGTTTAAATTATTAGGAAATCAAGGCTAAAAGAGAAAATGAGAAAGCAAACATTAATTTCCAGCAAAAACAACACAGCTGTTGTTTGTTTTTGTTTTTGTTTTTTTTTAAATAGTATGGGATGCGCTTTACTAATTGTAAACGAATTACATAACGTACACTGAGCCTTACATAATAGGTTGAAGTATATACATCATGGTTTACACGTTGTACAACTAACGGGACGTCAATGTTAAGTTTAGTGTGTGTGCATGGGCGCCCGCAGGGGGGGGCAAGGGGGTACTTGCCCCCCCTGGATTGATTGGATACACAATTTTTAGACAAAAATAGACAAAAAATGTATTAAAGTGAAGAGAAAATAAAGAGAAAGTAACTAAGCTGATGTCCTGTCCGTTCGTCCACCATACAAATAAACTACATTAAAACATTACTAAAAAATGTTTGCCCCCCCCCCCTGGAAAGTTAATCGATTTTTTTTGCCCCCCCCCCTAGAAAGTTTTCTGCGGGCGCCCCTGTGTGTGTGTATGTGGGGGGGGGGTCGATAGAGATATATAGAGGCATATAGGCGTCCTGCATTGCCACGTCTTCAAATGTTTTGTTTTTCGGCATAGTTTAAGGATATATTAATAATGAAGATACGGTGGTCAGATTATTTTTTTTTTTTGGGGGGGGGGCTAACCTTTGACCCGGAAGTTACTTTTGACCCGGGGGTAACCTTTGATCAGGGAGTTCAGTAGGGGGATGGGAATCCCCCCAAAGCTACAAAAAAAAGTTTGTGAAAATTGACTGAAAGGCAAGCTTTTCTGAAGAGCAAAGAACTACTTCATTAGTGTACATTATATAGTATACTGTATGTTAGTGTACATTATATAGTAAATGTTATGTTAGTGTACATTGTGTAGTATACATTATATTAGTGTACATTTTAAAGTATACTGTATGTTATTGTACAATATTATAGTATACTGTATGTTAATGTACATTTTAAGTACGCTGTATATTATGGATGTACGCTGTATGTTATGGATGTACGCTGTATGTTATGGATGTACGCTGTATGTTATGGATGTGCTGGTGCGTTACGTTGTGTTAACTAGGAATCACTGGTGAACTATTTGTTAACACTACATTACAATCGTACCGGAAGTGTTTTGTGAGTAATTTATTAATACTTGCTGAGTCTGAACAAGTCAATTTTTTCAATTTTCATAAAAGGAAAAAAAAAACAGCTTGTCAGTGAGTAACTAACCACTAACAATTGAAATGTTAGAATGTAAAAAGAAATGTAGGCAACCGACGTATGGCAGAAATATGAAGCAACAACAAGCGGATTGTTATTATTAATTTCATAATCATGACACATTAATATTTCTGAGATGAGTAGATAGCGCTCAGGAAATCTGAAGTTTTTAAAACAACCATATAAATAAAACTTTCATATGAATCACTGAAATTACATTTGACAACCAGATAAATATTCACTGTATTGACTTTCAGTTGAGATTCATCTGGTGTCCACATATTGTTTTAATCAGAGAAAAAGACTCTTACAGTGGGAGCAATTGTTCCTGTCTAGGGAAAAGTACGCTATTCGTCGGAAAAAACGCCACAGGCCGGGACATGTCCTGACCTTTCTGGGGACGCCAGTACGGGTGCTGCGAAAATACGGACCGCCCCACGTCAACGCGACGCCTGGTCACCGTATGTAGAAGGACGATACGAAAACATAAATCATAAGAAGATCTTTAGGATTTTTAGGATCGAGAGTAACTTTAATTTGTTTGTTCACGAGTCGTTGTTAAGACGAGAGAGTCTCCCTAAATTGAACACGGCTGATCACACTAAACAATTAAAAGGATTTAATCGTTGTTTTTTTTCTTTTTTACATCTCTTAAAGATTAAAGCACCCTGAAATGTTAAAACTCAACGGCAGGTGCTATAAATGCTATTACTTTATATTATTTTGCTGGGTCTATTTGGTTGTATTTCAAGAATATTCTTTTGGTGAAAGAGTTGAAGCCATGCATCATGTTTGAAACTTTCATTACTTTTGTATTCAATACCATTAAAATTTATCATAGCATTATCGTTTCCGTTTTCTTTTAGAAACTATTTCTTTAGTTTCCACTAATACCGATGGTCTGAAAATCGATACATATGTTAAATAGTGCAGTAAATTTGAAACGTATAAAATATATACCACTTTCGAAATATATATATTGCAAAAAGGTATTTATCTCCATGCATCATGTATTGCTTAAATAAATGAACAATGGAATTGGGTGACGGCAATGTCGTTGTAATGTGGGCAGGTCGGGGTGATGGCAACGTCGTTGTACTGTGGGCAGGTCGGGGTGACGGCAATGTCGTTGTAATGTGGGATTGGAGGGGTGACGGCAATGTCGTTATGATGTGGGCAGGTCGGGGTGACGGCAATGTCGTTGTAATGTGGGATGGGAGGGGTGACGCCAATGTCGTTGTAATGTGGGATGGGAGGGGTGATGGCAATGTCGTTGTAATGTGGGCAGGTCGGGGTGACGGCAATCTCGTTGTAATGTGGGCTGGTAAGGGTGACGGCAATGTCGTTGTAATGTGGGATTGGAGGGGTGACGGCAATGTCGTTGTAATTGGGAAGTTCAGGATGACAGCAATGTCGTTGTAATTTGGGCAGGTCGGGGTGATGGCAATGTGGTTTTAATGTGGGCAGGTCGGGGTGATGGCAATGTCGTTGTAATATGGGATTGGAGGGGTGACGACAATGTCCTTGTAATGTGGGCAGGTCAGGGTGATGGCAATGTCCTTGTAATGTGGGCAGGTCTTCAGGGTGACGGCAATGTCCTTGTAATGTGGGCAGGTCAGGGTGACGGCAATGTCCTTGTAATGTGGGCAGGTCAGGGTGACGGCAATGTCCTTGTAATGTGGGCAGGTCAGGGTGACGGCAATGTCGTTTTAATGTCGGCAGGTCGGGGTGATGGCATTGTCGTTGTAATGTGGGATGGGAGGGGGGACGGCAATGTCGTTTTAATGTCGGCAGGTCGGGGTGATGGCATTGTCGTTGTAATGTGGGCAGGTCGGGGTGATGGCAATGTCGTTGTAATGTGGGATGGGAGGGGTGACGGCAATGTCGCTGTAATGTGGGCAGGTCGGGGTGATGGCAATGTCGTTGTAATGTGGGATTGGAGGGGTGACGGCAATGTCGTTGTAATGTGGGATGGGAGGGATGATGGGATTGGTCCCCTTTTTAGTTGAAGTGGGAAGGCAAAAAATCTTTGCCGATCAATAGCTTTACTAACCCCAGCTACGCCTCTGCAACAAAGACAAAGTATGCATCATACTATTGGCATGTCATTGATAAAGCTTAGATACACAAATGGACGAATACAATTTTAATATTTCCAAATTGAAATAAATTTATATGTGGAGCGCTACGTTTATTCATGTATTTTTTGGGGTCTGTTTATCTTTTCAATGTTGTTGCACATGTAGGACATCATAATCGTCCGTGGAAAATTGTCTGGCTATTAAAACATAAGAGCTCTCCAAATACTCTATGAGGCATTTTCAACCATTTCCTCATGAATTCGCCCATTTATTCGCCCATGTATTCGCCCATGTATTCGCCCAAGTATTCGCCCATGAATTCGCCCATGTATTCGCCCATTTCCTTGTCATGCATTTACCCATGTATTGACCTATGTATTAGACCAGTTATTCGCCCATGTATTCACCCATGTACTCGTCCATGTATTCGCCCATGTATTTGACTTTGTTTAATAACTACAAATGTAGGCGCCTAAACTTCAGGTCGATATGTTTTTGCTGCTTTTTTTTCTTTTTTTAGCTATTAGAAAAAAAAAGCCACGAAAGGTTGTTGTTATAGCCAATCGTGTGATGGATCTTCTGTCTTGATGTGTTGCCCCACTGTCCCCCCAAGGCACTACCACCAGAAGGGCGCTACTGTTAGAGACGGGCATTGAACCAAACTGAACACAACGAACGCGAACCCTGCCTGACGACCAAAACTAAACCGAACCAGTAACCGAAATTAAACTGAACGTTAAAAATGACTTTCAGCCGAACCCGAAACCAAAGCCGAAAGATTTAGGAATTGCGAAACTCGTTCGCGCACACGTTCTGCGCCGGTCGAAAAATTATGTGTGGGGGGGGGAGAGGAGGAGGGATAGATATTTAAATGCTTTTTATTAAAAAAATTAGACTATCAAGAGTTATACTTGATTAACAAATAATAAATATTTTTACTTTTACCATTCGCATTATAAAGTATTTTAAAGTTGTTAAAAATACATTTTTATTTGATAAGGTAAGAGAAAATTTTGACTTGGAGAGGGGGCAAAACTCATGCAAAATAGACACTTGTGCGTCCTTTGCTTATCAAATAATTACAACGCCACCAAGACATATTTGGTATGGATCGAAAGCTTAGCTTATCTATTGTTTAATGGTATCGCCCATTAAATTGTCCAAACATAAGCCTTGATGGAACGCTTTGTACCGCTAACCAATCAATTTTCGTTGAAACACGCGTTCTTATTGGTTGACGTTTAATTCTTTTTGTGTATCCGCGATAATCATTGGTCGATTAAATTTAGATTTGGCACAGGATAAACAAAATTAGAGTGAATGGTGAGCTACCTTTAAGTAGGATAGTACATTCCACCTGCTACACAAAATTATTACACGAAACAGTATACGATACATACACACGTGTGTCGAAGCTTATGATGTAAAGGCTACTTTTATGTCTAATTGTACACAATTGAAATACGTTATATTTTTAAATATTACTTAAGGTTAGTTATTCCCTTTCTTTATATTTGTGTCCTTTATACACGTGACCAATTTGGTGTGATATTTTAATATTTTACCAGATGTCAATGATAAAATTTATCAGCATGATAATGATGAATGTTAATGAATGAATTTTAATTGAATAATCATACGATTCCTTCATTTTCTTTTTGAGCAAATTTATAACATTCATAATAATGGAAATGTACATTCCCTTAGATTTGTTTTCACACTATTATTCTTTTTTGCCTATGACAACATCTATTCTCATGGTAATGATAAATCAAAATGATTGTCATGAATAAATGAAATGAATAAACCAAGGGTTCCCAAATTTATTTTTAAAAATAAAACAAAAATAATAATAGAAATATTACCATTCCCTTAGATTGTTTTCCACAAAACTTTTTATCTTTGTCAAGACCTAGATATTATTTTATTTGCGCAATTATTGGATCAATAGGTCATCATGCGGCTATAAGCAGTGTTCGCAGAACATTAGTCATATATCATACGATAACAGCAAGACTTCTAGCCGGCCGACGTACAAACAGTCTTACTACTGATAGACGACTGAAAGACTAATTTACTTTCAGCTGAAACCGAAAATCAACTGAAAGTCAACTTTTGTGTTTCGGCCTAAACCGAAACTACGCAGAAAATGATCATATGGTAACTTTCGGTGCCAAAACCGGAATTCGGTCGGTCCTTAACCCATACTCTGCCGATGACCGAAACCGAACCGATTCCGAACTACAACGTCACCGAGTACGAACCAACTCACAAACCTATTGGAACCAACTATGTTTTACGAATGTAAAACAAATGCTTATATTTAAAAAAAAAAAAATAGAAAAAAAATAATAAAACACGATGTTTTTATAAAAATCAAAATGAAGTCTTTTTATATCATACCATAGAACCATCCCCACCTCTTCCCAACCAACAACTTTCGCTCATAGTTTTGAATGTATTAATGTATTAGCCTTTATAAATTAAACCAAAAAAAAAAAATATATATATATATATATAGCCGACACGTTTTCATCCAGTGTCAGCTCCAGTTGCACCATCCACTGAGGTGTCCTCAGTGTGACCAAAGCTAGGCGACAAAAAGTTCGGACCCTGCCATTATTTAACCTGAAACAAAACAAGAAAAAAAACAACACAAAAACATGAAGAGAGGCGTATGTATGATGGCCAGCGTGAGGGAGCTGTTTGTCCCCGTTGCACTTTTTTTTTAAACATTGAGGGACCTCAATTTTGGCAAACTGCCGAGAAAAATTTTTTTTGTGTGGATTGTGGCGGCAATATTTTTGGCCCATCCCGGCTGGAATTAAATCTTGATACGCAACTGCATGGCGGAGCAAATGTTTGGGAAAAAATAGTTACAGTAAAACATATTATGATGATATGAATGAGCGTCATTAAATGTCATCCCCAAAGATATATGTGATGCTAGGAACCTAAGAAGCGAAGGATAATTGTAGAACAATCCAGACGATGGTAAACTGAGCCCAAGGTATACAAAAAACCACCAGTCGTTATGACGTCTCACGTCCTTGAGACCAAGGTATACAAAAAGTCACCAGTGGCTTGACGTCTCAAGTCAACCAGGCTTGTCGTATCTTCCATTTAAAAAGAAAGTCCTATACTAAGTATATTATTCATGTTCTGACATAGAACAATTATTTTTCTTAAAAGCTATTTAGAAGGAAGCAAAAATAATTATATGCATATATATATATATATATATATATATATATATATATATATATATATATTTATTGTACCGACGAATAAGACTTCCGGTTAGCAACAAGATGGCTGACACGCAAATTTGTGAATACCGAAATTGTTCAAAAAATGGTAAAATCATGAAAATATGCTGATATAAATATGCAGGAAGCTAGAGTAAAACTGCGGGAGTATACCCAAAATGTAAAATCCGGAGATGGAGTCCGGAAGTCGATCTGACGCCAATAACAATGTCATTTTGTCAAATCCTGCGACGCAGGCAGGGCCAAGCTGTATTGACAATTGTCATTCACTTGGGTCCACAGGTTGCGTGGAGAGTGGGGATCTGCTGCATTGGGCAACAGCTGGTCTCCATAAATCACCTCCCAGGCTAAGTAGCTATAATAACGACGTCACTTTACGTAGAGCAAGTTGTTCCTCAAGGCAAAGAGGGCCAATAGGAGGAAGACTCAACCTCTTCGCTTCGCAACATGGAATGTGAGAACCATGTGTCCTGGATTTGAAACGGACCTTGTTGAGGTTGACAACGCAAAGAAGACTGCTGTCATTGACAAAGAACTCGCTAGACTAAACATTGATATTGCAGGCCTCCAAGAGACCCGACTAGCAGATAGTGGAACCATAAAGGAAGCCAGCTACACATTTTACTGGCTGGGGAAACCCGCAGATGAACCTAGATGGCATGGGGTTGGATTTGCCGTAAGAAACACATTACTGGCCTGTGTCGAACCTTGGGATCGGAGAGGATTCTGCGACTGGGTATGTTATCATCTGCTGGCAATCTCAACATATTCAGTGTGTATGCTCTAACTCTTCATTCGACTCCAGAAGAAAAAGATTTTTTCTATGAGACCCTGGACCAAGAATTATCAAGTGTTCCCAAAACCGAAGCATTGTACATTCTGGGAGACGTTAATGCTAGGGTAGGAGCTGATCAGGAAGCCTGGCCATCATGTCTTGGTTATCACGGATTAGGAAGGATTAATGAAAACGGACACCGTCTGCTGGAGCTGTGCTGCTCCCATGGTCTCTGTGTTACAAATACCTTCTTCAAATGTAAACAAATCCAAAAGGTGTCATGGCGACACCCACGTTCCCGTCACTGGCACCAGCTAGATCTCGTCATTACTAGGCGCTTGGAGCTAGCCAGTGTACTTCCCACACGCAGCTACCATAGTGCCGACTGTGACACGGACCATGCTCTAGTGGCAAGCAGGATACGACTAATGCCCAAAAAATTGCAATATGCTAAAAAGACGTGTCGTCCGTGAATAAACATCCAGTGCTCAAACAACCCAGAAAAAACGCAACAGTTCTCAAAAATGTTACAGGACACCCTTGCCTAAGGATCACACGATGGAACTATTGACTCTAAGTGGAGTCATTTACGAGATGCTGTTTACGATTCAGCCATGTCGGTCTACGGTAAAAAGGAGCATAAAAATAATGACTGGTATTAGGCGCATTGGAATGTGATGGAACCCGTAATCGAGAGAAAGAGAAGAGCCCTACTTGCCTATAGGGAAGTACCTTGTGCTAGAACACTGCAGGCTCTCCGAACCGCAAAAAAATTATGACAGCAGACGGCCCGCCACTGTGCCAACACTTACTGGCTAGACCTTTGTAATTTCATACAAACGGCTTCATACATCGGAGATGCAAGGAGCATGTACGAGGGCATCAAGAGGGCATTTGGTCCACACACGTCAAAAATAGCACCACTCAAGTCCAAGACGGGTCAAATTATCAAGAATCCAAATGATCAACTACGGCGTTGGGTGGAGCATTATCTCGCGCTATACTCTACAATGAATGTAGTTACTGAGACCGCTCTCCATAATATTCCTGCCTTATCAGTAATGAATGAACTGGATGAAGAGCCAACTTTACAGGAGCTCGAAAAAGCCATCGATTACCTTGCGGATGGGAAGGCTCCAGGGATCGACGGCATCCCAGCGGAAATCCTAAAAAATGGAAAACCTATCCTACTTCAGCCCTTACATGAGCTCCTCTGTCTGTGTTGGGAAACAGGACACATTCCCCAGGACATGAGAGACACCAAAATCGTAACATGGTATAAAAATAAAGGGGACCGAAGCGATTGCAATAACTACCAAGGTATTTCTCTCCTTAGCTTAGATGGAAAGACTTTTGCCCAGGTTGCCCTTAAACGATTGCAGAGCCTTGCGAACCGCATCTACCCAGAGCCCCAGTGTGGTTTCAGGAGTGGACGCTCAACAAAAGACGTGATATTTTCGCTACGCCAAATGCAGGAGAAATGTCGCGAACAGCATATGCCTCTTTATATTGCCTTCATAGACCTGACCAAGGCATTTGACTTGGTAAGTTGAAAAGGCCTTTTCAGTATCTTGCAAAGAATAGGTTGTCCCCCCCACGACTGCTCACAATAATACAGTCATTTCCAGAAAAACATGCACATCACAGTAACTTTCAATGGCACTGTCCCTGAGTCATTTCCAGTTAGCAGTGTAGTAAAACAGGGTTGTGTACTGGTACAAACGCTCTTTTCAATTTTCTTTTCGATGCTCCTTCAATTTGCTTTCAGTGACTGTGAAGATGGAGTGTACGTCCACACAAGATCTGATGGAAGACTGTTCAATATCGCCCGCCTTCGTGCAAAGACCAAAGTTAAAAAGGTGCTGATTCGTGAACTGCTGTTCGCTGACGATGTCGCCTTAACATCTCACACAGAAGAAGGTCTACAGGGGCTGGTTAATCGCCTATCACATGCTTGTAAGGAGTTTGGTCTTTCGATTAGTCTACAGAAAACTCATGTAGTGATGCAAGAAGCACCGTCACCTTCAACCATATCTATTGAGGGTCATAATCTTTCGGTTGTTGATCATTTCATATACCTGGGATCCAATATTTATAGTTCTCTCTCCGTTGATAAAGAGATCAATATTAGGATTGCAAAAGCAGCAGCAACTATGGCTAAACTGAATAAGCTGGTGTGGAATAATCTCAATCTAACTGATAAAACAAAAATAAGTGTCTATCAGGCATGCGTGCTTAACACGCTCCTATATGGTAGCGAAGTGTGGACCACATACACCAGTCAGGAGCGGAAACTCAAAAGCTTCCATCAAAGATGTCTGCGTCGCATTTTGCGCATTCGTTGGCAGGACAGGGTGCCTAACGTGGAGGTATTGGAACGTGCACACATGTTTAGCATATTCTCCTTTCTTATCAAGAGACGCCTTCGCTGGTTAGGTCATGTACGGAGAATGGAGGAAGGACGTATCCCAAAGATTCTGCTGTATGGAGAGTTGGCAGAGGGGACAAGACTTATTGGACGACCGCGCCTGAGATTTATTGACGTTTGCAAACGAAGCATGATGGAAGCCAATATTAAAACAATCGAATGGGAGTCCATTGCCGAACATCGCTCCAACTGGCGTACAGCAGTGTTTGGAGGAGTGAGAAAGGCAGAAGTTACTCGAAACGAGGCCCTCGAATCAAAAAGAACAATTCAAAAATCAAGAATTAGATGCGGCCGTGATTGCCATTCAAGGATTGGCCTAGTGAGCCACTCGTCAAAGTGTAGAACTATACAGCTACTCCATCGCCTCGCGTAGACGGAAGGATGCCATAATATATATATATATATATGTATATGATAAGGATACGCTGATCTATTTTTTATTATCGATGCTTTAAGAGACTTTTATGTACTGTACATCGCTATTCGTTTACTGTTTTAAGGAACATTCTTTTATTTAAAAATATGGGTTTAGAAAAATGAGCGATGGTTGATATAATATTTTCTCTCATGATGGAAACAAAATTGAATATAATTCAAAGTAACAAAATGTGCACTTTTAACGAAAGTATTAATTGTTTTTTCTAAATAAAATACATATCAAAATCCTTTTATTGAATTAGAAGACTCGTCTTTGCAAGCAGGGCTGGAAGTTAACAACCTAAAAACAAAATACATGACCATGATAAGAGAGGAACAAATAGATGAAACAATTAAAATTAGAAACCAGACTTTTGAAAAAGTAAATCAATTCAAATACCTAGGATCCTTGTTAAATGAAAGAAACGAATTACTAACAGAAATAAAAGAAAGAATATCAGCTGGAAACAGGGAATACTTCAGTAGTCAGAAAATTCTCAAAAGTAAAAACATTACAAGAGAAACAAGAAAAATATTTATAACACTGTAATCAGACCAGTTGTAACATATGCAAGTGAAACTTGGACCCTAACAAAAACAGCAGAAAACCTATTAAACACATGGGAGAGGAAAGTTTTCAGGAAAATATATGGGCCAACAAAGGATGAATATGGATGGAGAATACGAACCAACCAGGAATTATACAGTCTATATCAGGATCCTACGATCGATAGTAGCAGAAATAAAAAGAGGCAGGCTACGCTGGGCAGGACACCTAGAGAGAATGCCAAATGACAGAGAAACGAAGAGGGTACATCACCAATACCCCAGAGGAAAAAGGCTCAAAGGCAGACCTACGCTTAGGTGGATAGATGATGTAGAAAAAGATCTATACCAGCTGAAAGTCCAAGCATGGAAAAGAAAGGCATTAGTTAGGTCTGAGTGGAAGGAAGTAGTGAGGCAGGCCAAAGCCCTACATGGGCTGTAACGCCACAGGGCTGGATGGAAATAAAATAGTAGCAAGTATATAGTGGTTCCTAATTCCCTAAATTTTTTCTTAAAGGAAACTTTTAAAAATCTGGGTTTTTTTTGCAAGGGAGCCAACACCATTTATATAGAAATAGTTTATTTAATTTATAAGGTTATCCCCCTTTATTTTATGCCTAGCCGGCACTTGACATGGTTGGACGTGTCCTAATCCATGGGCGCCCGCAGAAAACTTTCAAGGGGGGGGGCAAGAAAAATCGATTAACTTTCTAGGGGGGGGGGCAAACATTTTTAGTAATGTTTTAATGTAGTTTTAATTTACTGTAGCGTATTTGTATGGTGAACGAACGGACAGCACATCAGCTTAGTTACTTTCTCTTTATTTTCTCTTTACTTTAATACATTTTTTGTTAATTTTTTCTAAAAATTTTTATCCAATCAATCCAGGGGGCGAGGAGGGTAAGTGCCCCCTTGCCCCCCCCCCTGCGGCACCCATGGTCCTATCCGAGGTTTCTTTTAATGTTAACATTTGGCAAATGGGTCTACATCTGTTGTCTGTGATGAATTTTATAAAATCTTTATCGTTATTGCCTAGGTTTTTAAAATAGTTTAAAAGCTGCACCCTTTTCCTGTGAACATTTTAAAATTTATTAGAGCAGGGGTCGGAACCTTTTTGTCTGAGAGAGCCATGGACACCGCATATTTTGAAAAGTAATTCTGTGAGAGCCATACATTATCTTTAAAACTAAAAATTCAATTAAATGTGTGCATTTTGTGTAATTTCAACTCTAAAAATGCAATAATTATGTCTCTGAATTCTTTTTAATAACATTTTTATGCTGTTGCTAATCAATAATGAACATTTCTTATCATTAATGCGACTTTTTTATAATTGAAAATTTTTCTGCGAGCCAGATGCAGCCATCAATAGAGCCACATCTGGCTCGCGAGCCATAGGTTCCCGACCCCTGTGTTACAGGTTATAGGAACATCGTAATTACCTTTTTGGATTTCTACTATCCCAGATATCCTGAAAATAATGCAGGGATATATGAAGTAAAACTTGTGTAGCGTTTGTATAATAAAGACTAACAAACATACACCGTTTGCGTGGTGTTGCATGCGTCGATTGGAACCGAATCGGTTTACATTAGAAGACGAGGTGCGAACATCCTAAATATACAACAAAACACTCAACATTTAGATAGGGCGTGGGTGCAGGACGAGATTGGTGCCACCTAAAAAGTCGCCAGCACACCGTACTCTGTATTTTTTTTTTAAAAAAAGGAGAAAATGATTCAAACACGAAAAAAAACATAACAGTGACTTGCAGTCAATCCAGGCCTAATACTAGGGGTGTTGATTGACGGCTGGTCGCCTGCATGTGCTCAGTGAGACTGAAATGCCGTCCTGTGAAATGGTCGTACAACGCGGCCATACAACTTGGGGACATTAGTCTCTAGCACGCTGCGTGCTATGATGCTGTACAGCTTGGCCACATACAACTTGGTACAGAGTGACTAGCACGCCGTGTCCTGTGATGCGTGTCGATATGAAAGAATAGCTCAAACGCATCAGTATGCATAGACGGGAGAATGTCTTAGAATATCACTCGTCGAGGCATTCAATGCTCAACGTGCCAGGCAGGCTGGCTATTACAGCGCGGATCAATTATATGTTTTAAAGCGATGGTAGTAGACTGAATTCCGATAGAAAAGGTTACACATTTATTTTTATGCGTGAATTTAAAAAGTTTAACTCAGCATAAGATACTAGAAGACATGACCTGGTGTTACCGATACAATGATGGAAGTTGTAATGCGCTACTTCCTGCCTGCTATTCCGAAGTCTCAACATCTAAATATAAAATTTTTACATATTTAACTGAATTGTGTTTGATGTATTGTATCCCCAAGGAAATAAATATTGACATTTTTCAACGCCCTTAAAATGTATATTTAGGAAATAGTAAATAACACTTTTATCATTTTTTATAACATAATTGGAGAATATTGAGAATACTTTTACTTCAATATAATAAAAGATTTTTAAAAAAAACAACTATGTTCTATTTGAAATTTAAATATCTATAACATAAACGGGTTTTTATATATTGGTATCTTCATTAGAAATCAACCCAACTTCATTAGAAATCAACCCAACTTCATTAGAAATCAACCCAACTTCATTTGAAATCAACCCAACTTCATTAGAAATCAACCCAACTTCATTAGAAATCAACCCAACTTCATTTGAAATCAACCCAACTTAATTAGAAATCAACCCAACTTCATTAGAAATCAACCCAACTTCATTAGAAATCAACTCAACTTCTCCCTCGTCCCAGAACTATATTATCGGGAAATGGTTTATTTAAAAAAAAAAAAAAAAGAATTCTTTTACCTATAAAATAATATATTAACCAATTTGCACGTGTTTAAAAAAAACTAATGTTAATCTCATAAAAATTATTCATTACCCTAAAGCAGTGGTTCCCAAATGTGTAAGTTTGTCGGACCGGTGAAAAAAGTTTCGAAATTTTACCAGGGACCCATGCATGATTTATTTTTATACTTTTACTTCTATTTGACAATTAATATTTATGTTATGGGGACCGGCAGCGTTAGGCTTGCGGACCGGTAAAGTTCCACGGACCGCCATTTGGGGACCACTGCCTAAAAGTCCTAAACCGTATTTTGCGCAAAATGGTAAAAAATGCCTTATATTTAAAGAAAATCTTAACCACAATTTATTCTCTCCCCGACTTACATTTACGTGAAATAAAGGGGAAAAATAACATGCATCTATGTTTAAATATTTAACTTTAACGTCATTAAAATTAATGGGCGTGTTGCTTTTTGAAATCTTCTTTTAATCGACATGACACTATCATTGGAGTTTAATATTTTGTTATTCATTGAGTAATATATACATTTATACATCCTCTTTACTCACACTGAAATGCGCTTGTGTTCGATAGCAATAGATTATTTCATTTGTTTTGAAACTATATCTATACCAATTACCGGGGTGTACCATATTTGAACTGTCAAATATTGATCAAACACGAAAATTTTATATCGTAATTCGCTGTCAAAGTTGTTTAAAAAATGTCTTAACTCTCCAATTCAGATAAAATACTTAAAAAACAAATGAATTATTCAATTATCGTAATAAAATTAACTTGATTCTATTATATTAAGTACTTACATTTGAATGATTATATATATTTTTATATTCGCCTATTTATTTGATCGGCTTTAAATAACAGTAAAATTAAAACGTTTACATACTATAATTGTTTTTAATAAATCCATTTACAGCACGAATTTTAGTTTTCGTGGCTATCGAACACTCATTTCCAGGCTATTTGATGCAGGTTTGGTTACGGAGATTTTAAAAAAAAATATATTTGTGTGGTATTGATCTGATCCACATTACATCCATCAGGCCCTAGAATAACAATGCTCTGTGTGACCTTTTGGTCAAATCGAAAAATTCCAGTTTGAAAGTTTTATGTTTCGTTTCGTTTTATGTATAAACAATAAATGTTTTTTTTTTTTTTAGTCTGCATTGTTGTATTTGTACATTTTTCTTCCTATGGAATCTTCTAGGTTTTGATTTCATTTGTTATTTTTGAAGGAAAATTTCACTTCTGAAAATGCTATTTCAGTTTGGTATACCAAGATTTTGTTACGGAGATTTTAAAAAAAAATATATTTGTGTGGTATTGATCTGATCCACATTAAATCCATCAGGCCCTAGAATAAAAATGCTCTGTGTGACCTTTTGGTCAAATCGAAAAATTCCATTTTGAAAGTTTTATGTTTCGTTTCGTTTTATGTATAAACAATAAATGTTTTTTTTTTTTTTAGTCTGCATTGTTGTATTTGTACATTTCTCTTCCTATGGAATCTTCTAGGTTTTGATTTCATTTGTTAATTTCGAAGGAAAATTTCACTTCTGAAAATGCTATTTCAGTTTGGTATACCAAGATTTGTACTTATTAGGTTTTAAGTATGTAAATACATCTTCTTTCAAGTATAAAATCGTATTTTCATGTAAATTGTATGTAAAAACAAGACAAATGATTTCATGATTAAAATAATATAACATGCATTAAGTTTGTTTTTTTTTGTTTCTTTAAATGTATTCAACTCATTCACAAACACTTTAATATTAAAAATTATCATCTACCGTTGCAACAACTCAAAATTTTTAACAAAAAAATTTTCATCAAATTGTATTAAACATACTTAATAGTTTGAATTAAAAAACAATTCTAATTTAAAGCAAAGAATTTTAATTTACATAATTATAAGTATATATAATATATAAGCGTAGAATTGCCTAGCTACCCAAGGCACTCACATAATCATGTTGCAGCAGGCAGGGATTTTATAAATGAGATTTTTACTTAGTGTTCAGTTAAAAAAAGAATGCCGAATGACAGAGGAGTGAAGAGGATACCGCATCAAAACGACAGAGGAAAAAGACTCAAAGACAGACCTAGGCTGAGATAGCGAGACAATGTGAAAAAATATCTTCAGCAGCAAAGGATTCCAAGCATGAAAAGAAAAGCATCAGTTAGGTCTGAGTGAAAGAATGTGATAAGGAAGACCAAAGACATACAGCAGCTATAGGGCAACGTGATGGAGGGATGGTCTGAGTAGAAGGATGTGGTGAGGCAGCTCAAAGCCTACACGGGCTGTAGCACTACGGGGGTGGATAGATCGTCTGTGTGGGAGGAAGTGGTGAGGTACGCTAAAGCACTACAAGGGCTGTTGCACCCCATCGATTGATGGATGGATGGATAGAGGGAAATGTAAACATATTCCATAATGTAAAAAAAATACATGTGGATTTGAGTGATTCAATTCTAAGAATTCTAATAAGTAACTTAAAATGTAAATAAAATGTTCAATTAAAATGAAGAAAACAAACAAACTAGAGCAAATATTCAGTTTCTATATCCTAGAGTCATTTATAGACATAAGTTTATCGTAGGCATGTTTTTCATCTCCGTTTCCAGCAGCTTTATCCTTGCAATGAATTATGTCCGTCTGGTCACCAAAGCCGAACTTCCTCATGTGCGCAGTTTTATCAATGCTGTTTTTCAAAACCAAACCTCTCGTCTCGGGTAGAAAAACGACAAGGAGAGAGCTGAAACCCAAAATGCTGGTCATTATGATGTAGGACATGCTGGCCATCTCCTTATCCAAATTGATGATGAATGGCGCCAGGATGCCACCGAACCTGGCCCCGAGGTTTGAGAAACTGTAACCCAGGTTTCTCGTCACCGTTGGAAACAGCTCCGGTGCCCACGTCTGGACGCAAGACCAGACGGCGCCAATCAACATTTTTTCAGTCATGCTAAGTCCGTTGATCCAAGCGCCACGAGATTCATCGCTTGCGATGTGATGAGTTATGATACATCCAAGACTGATTAGCGTCGATAAACCAAAAAACAAAAACGAAGATCTTCTGCGTCCAATTTTGTTGCAAATAAAAAATGCCAAAATCTGTGCTGGAAGCTCCAAAAGTCCAAGAAGACATATATTTAAATATATGTTACCGGACAAGGTTGATACCCCGAATGATATGCCGTAGTAAATCGAGGACATCGTAAACCAGAAGAAAAAGAGACTGAGACTTGCTTGAGTTAATTTCATGCCACGGAAGATGTCAACATATGAATAGTTACGTCCATTTTTTCGCAGTTCTTTTTCTTTCCGAGCGATGTCTTCCAGGACACGAAGCGTATCAGCATGTAGTGGTTTGGAATTCATGCGAGCTATTCTTCCAAATACAGCTTCGGCTTCCATAGTACGTCCGTGGACCGCCAGCCATCGGATGCTCTCAGGAACAAAAAAGAATGCAGCAGCAGAAGGAAGGGAACAAATAGCGCAAGCAATATGTACATAAGACCAGTCCTTTAAGACTAGCGCAGCAGCTGAAAAACCTGCGACTCCAAATGTCCAAAAAGGAAGAGCGACTAAGATTGGCGCCATTTAATTGGTAAAAATTCTATAGAGAAAGGGAATACCACGACAAGGATTGCTCCAATGCTTATACCGATGAAAAACCTCATTACAGCAAACATGATCCAAGACGCAGAGAAAGCCGCTATCCCATTTAAAAGGATATGCGCTAGGACAAATGAGTAAAGGGTTTTCCTTCTTCCAAATAAATCACTTATCTGTCCTGAAATCAACGCTCCTAGAAATACCCCTGCCATCTGTATGGATGTGACCGTTGCCTTGACCCATTTAAGATCACAAACAAGGCCCCATTCTGAGGCGGCGGTTCGGACGGAACCGGGGAACAGATATCTGGAACATTCTGTTCCATTTATGTGACACACATTGAGGGTGTCATTAAATGTCGTGTCATTTTCCCCACCATCAACGATGCATGTGTAGTCTGGAACCATGGACGCAAACGACATTTGCAGCATGCTCCAGCCCATGGTGAACTGGGCCGAGGCTATACATATCGTCACCAGCCATTGAAACTTTCCCATTCCACCAAGCTCCTCTATTATATCTTCAATTGTCTCCATCTTCATCACCGTGGATTACTTGACTTCTTGGCTGAAATCGAAAAAGCAATGATCACTGGCGTTAAAGTATTTTTAAATTTCTAGTTTTTAATAAGCCTTATGATTTAAAAACAATAATTGATGATTCTTTATAGCTTAATAAATGTTGTTCTGCATAGATATATTTCTTGTTCACCTGCGATGTTTTTTTATAAAAAAAATAAAACATCAATTTGTTACGAAAGATAAAATATGGTTATCCCTACAAATTCTGGGGTTTGTAGGTAAAAATTAAACAAATTGCATTTTATAAAATATTTATTTTGTTCAGTTTAAAATTACTTTCTTTGTGGCGAGGCCGAATCGAGTGAAAGAAGACTGGTGCGATCTCCCTGCGATCCATGCTTGCTTTCGACACGGCATTTACTTTACTCTAAATTGTGTTTGCAAGTGATAATAAATCTTTTGATTGTTGGACTATCTCAGGGACTAGCGAAGCACGCATGGTGACGACGTCAGTCAACAAGGATGTGGTTTACGAAATGTTAAGAAGTATCATACCTTATAATGTGTTGTGTCTTGTTGTAAACATGTAGTTTAATTAGTGCGCGGTTTAAACTTACAAAAGACAACAACTCTGATATGATGGATTTCCATGAACATGATTTATTGTTTTTTTAACATTATTTACAGCTACATACATATTTAAACAGCGAGAAATGCTTAAGTCATTTTACAAATACACAAAAAAAAAACAGTTTAAAAAAAAACTTAACACTCAAAGGCTAAATAAAATGAATGTTGACGATAAAGCTGTTTTGAAGCAAAGGAAATGTTATTCAATGTACGTGTAATCATAGTTATTACACTTCACCTGTCCTTCAAGAGCCTCGCATTTGAATTATATTCGTAAAAATACATTTTTTTTAAATGTATGATTTCAACTCTCAGCCGTAGAGCCTGATATGTCAAGTGATCGTATTAAATTTGAGGCTGTTAGTGTAGCGTGACTGATTGAGGGCGCGGTCAACCTCATTGTAAGGGTAGCGTGACTGATTGAGGGCGCCGTGAACCTCATTTGTAAGCGTAGCATGACTGATTTAAGGCGCCGTCAACCTCATTTGTAAGCGTACCATGACTGATTGAGGGCGCGGTCAACCTCATTGTAAGGGTATCATGACTGATTGAGGGCGCGGTCAACTTCATTGTAAGGGTAGCATGACTGATTGAGGGTGCCGTCAAACTCATTTGTAAGCGTAGCATGACTGATTGAGGGCGCCGTCAACCTCATTTGTAAGCGTACCATGACTGATTTAAGGCACCGTCAACCTCATTTGTAAGCGTACCATGACTGATTGAGGGCGCGGTCAACCTCATTTGTAAGCGTACCATGACTGATTGAGGGCGCGGTCAACCTCATTGTAAGGGTAGCATGACTGATTGAGGGCGCGGTCAACCTCATTGTAAGGGTAGCATGACTGATTGAGGGCGCCGTCAAACTCATTTGTTAGCGTAGCATGACTGATTGAGGGCGCCGGCTATGATTAAACATTTTTGTACCACAGTGCAGTGGGATTTTTTTTTTTTAAATGGGCACCCATGTTTGTACTTTTATTTTCTCAACTCTCGAAATTAGCAAATGTTATTAAATAATTTTGAGTACAAACTATATTGAGAATCATCTGACATGTTGTCAGTATTTATATAAATTAAAAAAAAAAAGAACGATGATAATGCACAGAGAAGATGACATAGTGACAATTCAGATTATTATATTTTTAAATTTATTTTTAAGAATCAACCCTTGCTATCGTATTTAAAGGATTGGAATACAAACATAATCGACCATCGCAGTTATCTGAAACCAATTGTTCTTACCTGCAGTGTAGCGTCACATACAGATGGGTCAGGAGGAACAGAAGGCCAACACGTCGTGTGGCTGAAATCATCGACTTCTGCACCAAACGATCACAACTTATAATGTATGGATACTACTGGGTATCAAACACGAATGCCGCAGCCAGCATGTGTGTTACGCTATGTTAAACACGTGTTACACCGAGTGTTTCCATAAACAAGGGGCGGTTGGGAGAGGAGGGGGGGGGAAGAAATCTCACCACCCGTAACCTGACTGCTAAGTCAGGCATGATGGAACCTGACTGCTAAGTCCATCATGATGGCTCAATTTAATCGCCAGATGTCGATGAGGATTGGACTTCTGTCATACATTATTGTTATTTGACGGTTTATCGTTTGCAACATCTCCGAATCATATTTTCTCTATTTAGGTCCCGCTAATCTGGGGCTTCTTTGGCAACAGTCATCATTGCGGAGGCAGTTAATGTTGATGGTTTAAGGTTAATCTCCATTATTCTTGAATAGATTTCAAAGGGTTTTCATATTTATGTCGAGCATTTGTAGCAAGAGGGTGCTCGACAAATCGCCTGCAGACATTAAGAGTGTCCATAATCACGTGGAAAAGACACACACACACACAAAAGGAACTCATTTGAAACAAAAAGGCAAACTCTGTTCAAAATTTACAACTCACTCTCAGGAACTCAACAGGTATTCATACCGCACACTTATGTGACTAAAGTGTTGCTACAGACTAATTTTGAGGAACAACGAAAAACTTAAACAAGGATTTCCAAGACTGTAAAAAAAGAGAGTACGATGAATCAAAATAAAATTAAACTTCCATCATTTCGATAAATAAAAAAAATCTCACCCTATTTTATGTAAATATTTTGTTTCCTCCTTTGCATGCCACGTTAATCAAGGCCATATTTAACGGGGAGTGTGCAGGTGGCTTGCCAGTCCTCTTTGTGCCTGCAAAGCTTTCAAGCAAGTATAGGTCACACGTTGTTTTGGGTCCTATTTGGATTGGAGTCGATTCGGTGCATTTGTTGTATGAAGATTGTGCTCCAACAAGCAGTTTTCCTCACCAGCTTGTTCAATACATAGAAAGTGTTTCCCACAAATTAAAGTCGATGTCAATGGATTCGAGTCAAGTTTTTTAGGCATTCCTTAAAACGTTTTTTTTTAATGCCCACTAGCTGTACGTTTCCCTCTGTAGCGTTCATAAAACAATATTCACTTAGGAAGTCTGACACTCTCGCAACATGCCCTGTCCATTTGGTGTACCTTTTTTTTTTGTTTTGTAGTAGTGGCGTGTGGATGCTGACCAATTCAGCCTGATGTAGAAATTCTGTATCAGGGACTTTGTCCTGCCACCTTATGCCAAGAAGTTTACGTCGAGAGCGTAGGTGAAGATGGTTTAGTTGTCGAGTGTGTCTTATGTACACTTTCCACGTCTCGCTAACATGTAGGAGGTATTTTAATACAATTTCCCTATATACTTTAGGCTTAGTGACCAGAATGAGACCCCTTCGCTCCAAGACACTTCCACGGAACCTTCCGATTGCAAAATTTGCTTTGGAAATTCGTTTGTCGATCTCATCATTTTAGGTTCTTTGTATATATTTACAATTGGCGGTTCCTTAATTTACTGATTGCAAAAGAAACAACAACAAAAAAAAAACAAAACACTTCTTAACTGCAATTTATCTATAACTATTAGACACGTGTCTTTTTCTAATTCTTTAATAGAGCAATACACAAATGTATATCAAAGAAAGGCCCACATTATAAAATGTAAGCAAAACAATGAACCACACACGATACAATCATACCAACGAAAAGTCAGTGATAAAACAATCAACTACACGCCATACAAACCTAGGGTTATTTCCTAACAAAACAATCAACAATTGTATCAAACAATATTACTCCACAAGACAATCAATAAAACAGGATTCATTCATATCAACAACAAAAATCTCCAAAACAATCAGCAAAACGCCATGTAATCATTTCAAAGAGAACTCTCTGACAACACTGATAGCAAATAGACTATGGTTAAACTCAACAACACTGATAGCAAATAGAGTATTGTTAAATACAAGATCACTGATAGCAAATAGAATATGGTTAAATACAACGCTACTTTCTATTAAAGAAATATAATTGAATACTGTAATTAAATATATTCACCGCAAGCTCTTTTGTTTTCTTCATTTCAGAACTTAAATATATGGCATCCTTACGTCTTCGCGAGATGATGGAGTAGCTATGGTAACTTCAACGAATGGCTCACTAGGCCGCTCCTGGAAAGGCGATCTCAGCTGCGTTTCTGACAGGAAAATATTGACTCCTAATTAGATTTGGCTTTTTTGCATTCTTCTTTTTCTTGCAAGGTCTTCGTTTCGCGAATCTTCTGCCTTTTTTTTTATTCCTTCATACACTGCTGTTCGCCATCTGGAACATTGTTCAGCAATAATCTCCCATTTGTTGATGTCAATGTTGGCTTCCCTCCTGCTCCTTTTGCAAACGTCCATAAATCTCAGGCGTGTTCGTCAAATAAGTCTTGTCCCATCCGCCAACTCTCCATGCAGCAGTTTCTTTGGAATATGGCCTTGCTCCATTCTCATCACATGGCCTAACCAGCGAAGGCGCCTCTTGCTAAGAGCGGAGAATATGCTACACATTTTTGCACGCTCCAAGACCTCTGTGTTAGGCACCTTGTCCTGCCATCGAATGTGGAAAATGTGACACGTATATTCAATAATGAAATATACGCAAATATTCAATGTCATTATATGTAAAGTAAAGCCTAATCTTCTTGGCCACAACAATTATTACTATTTGGAATTCAAGTTTTAACAAAATGTTTTCAATTTTCATATCCATTTAATTGTATATTTAGACTCATAGCAACTCCTGTCAGGGCAGAATGTGTATTAATTAATGTGACGTTTCAAGCGACAGGTGCCCACTAATAGTGCACTGTTACAAAAGCGAGTTATGTTGATGACATCAGTTGTGGCACAAATAAAATCAACATCTTGTTGTTAAAAAACAAAAACAAAAAAAGAAATTCTTAGACTCATATCGTATTTTGGAATTGATTTCCCGTTTAATAATTCGATCTGCACCACTTGTTGGAAAGGACATTTCATTTCAATGTATAGAAAACAGCAAATATTAGGTGCATTTTAAAAAAAAACTGAACACAGCTATCAGATAAAAGGAAATACCTGCACCCAATGAAACGTAAACAGCGAAATTCATATCAGACCCTTTTTCCTCTTTTTCCTCTACTGAAAAACGTCCCCACCAACGTTGGGCCACGTGAACATCAACACGTGAGTCCAAACCAACTATCAGGTGATTGCGATTTCTCAATTTTAATGGTCTAGGGCAGTGGTTCCCAACGTGTGCGCCACGCCATCGTGGTGGGTTGAATGGGTCTCAACGTGTGCGCCACGCCATCGTGGTGGGTTGGGGTGGGTCTCAACGTGTGCGCCACGCCATCGTGTTGGGTTGGGGTGGGTCTCAACGTGTGCGCCACGCCATCGTGGTGGGTTGGGGTGGTTCCCAACGTGTGCGCCCATGCCGTCATGGTGAGTCGGGGCGTCCTCACAGGGGCACCGCAATCTATGACATTACATTCATAATCTTATTTCCATTTTTTCAGTTCATTGCTATAGGACGCAAAAGATTTGAGAACACCTGAGGTCCCCAACAAGGCTAACTGATCCATTTAATTTCAATAAGTTTAATTTTTCCAAGCACATTAGTAGTGTTTTTTTTTTTAATTTACCCAATCATTTCAAAATGTTTACAAAAGTTCTATCGCTATTTCTCAACGTAGTTTGAAGACTTTGAACTAGGCTGCTTGCGAGGAACTCATCAACTGTATTCAGCAAGGGCAGTGAGAATTTAAAAAAAAATTTAAGCACCACTGGCCTTAAAAACTACTCTCTAAAGATATACTCTGAAAATAAATGAAAATCCACGCGAACCTCCCATGTCCTTATCATAGAAAGCTTGAACAAAATAATAGCATTTTACAGTGGTTCAATTATTTATTTTCATCTACATTGGTTAAATTATTTATTTTTAATTTCGTTAGCTCTTCATTGCCAATAGTATTTGCTCATACAGATCATCCTTTGCCGACACGAACAACCATTAAGTGGCGCAAAGGGAGGGTCAAAAGTCTAAGGGATGTAATCCAATTAATTAAAATTTAAAAAAAATTGATATAGTTATGTCCGCCCACATGAAAACTCCTCTCCTTTTCCATGTGTCTCTACTCGTGTCTTTAAACAAAACAAAACAAATTGAATCTTACTTTAAAGACTAAAGACATGTCTCACGGATCTTACCCCAAAAGCCTTCTTTTTTTTTTCAAGGTGAGCTGCTGAGGCAAACATTAAAATATGATAGTGAAAGTATCATTACAAGAAATGTTTCTACGACAAACTAATGTATTAAAAATTGTATTCATTTGTTCCCCCAATCCATGCATTAATTGTGTAATGAAAAGCCTATAACGTAAGGGAAAGTATTTTATGTGTGATGCTCATTTGACGAGCATATTTTTTTCAATTTGATCAAGAACATTTTTTTTTACAGCATCAATTTTTCCCACGTAAAATGTACCCTTTAATAATTTAATAACCATCAAATTAACGGAGAGACAATGCATTACTTACAAATGGACTATTTTTTTAAAATTATAAAACAGTCAATTTTATTTTTTTGGAAATAAAATTTAAAAACCGTTTGAAATTATTTTGTCCTTTTATTACATAATTCACACTTAGACTTACCTTAACTTTAACATCAACAATAATTTATTTTTGTTGAAGTTTACATGGCTAATGTGATGAAGCATAAAAAAAAAACAAGAATTAATTAAATTTAACATAAATTTAACGTGAATTAGAACACTTGGATCTGTGACATTAATTAACCCGCTAATAACATCTTAGAATTGTCAATTATCAAAAGTGACTTTTGTCTTTTCAAATTGGAGATTTTATATTTGACTGGGTATTTTTTTTTTTTTTTAAATCCATTAACAATTTTGTCTTTTAAGAGAGAACAAATATGACGCTATCTACCATCTTTTTCAGTTAATGTATATTGGCGTGTGTAGCTTATGGTTGAAACGGGATGAAAGACTTTGACTTGGTATGCTCGCATGTAGCTTTATAGTGTTGCGTCTGTTTTTAAATGTGGTAAATTTTAGATTGTTTTTTTTTCTCTTTTTAATATGGTTGACTTTGTACCGAGCTTCGAGCTTTTGGGGATGAAGCGCGTTTTTCAAATAAACTTTATTATTATTATTATTATTATATATTAAATTTCTTTGTTTAAATTTTCCTGGAGATGACAATATTAGCTCACATCCCCAAGGTTAGTTAGACTATGTTGAAAGAACCTTTTAAAATAAAAACATATTGAAAGTCTTATCACGTCTAAGATTATCTCGGGCAGGTTTTGTCATCGGATCAACAGCCTGAGACCAGATTAGCCAAACTCAATGTCTGACCATTCAATTCTTACAACTGCTTCCTTCATGGGCTACATTCAAATTTTCGTAAAACACGAGTTTGCCCGTGGTTGCCGCCTACTTTTACCAATTTGGGTTGGTTCCAAAATTTTGTTTATTGTTTCTAAACTCGATTCCAGTAAGTTAAGAAGGGTTAATTAATACATACCCAAATATAAAGTTTTTAAAATTCAAGTAACACTCTTCCTCCATGTTTACTTTGCCAAACCATGACAACCACAAATGACATGAAAGAGGAAATATATGCACCAACCCATTACGTTCTTTTCTCTCCTGAAAGATAAATATTTTGTTTTCTTTCGTGAACGTATCCCATACTATATTTCTTTTTCTTTTTTTTTTTTTTAAATCTGATATAAAAATCCCCTTCAGTCTCTTTGTGTATGTCTGGGTGTGTGGGTGTGTGCGCGCACACTCAAGTGTGTATGCGCACGTGTGTGTGTGTGTGTTATTTTTTTTTTTACTAGTTGATCTTGTTGAGAGACGGAGATTTCACAATCCGGTTAGGGTAACGCGGCTCGTCTCTCTCTGTTTGTTTTTTTTTTTTCTGCTTGGGTTTGCCTCCATACCCTAATTAGTGTTTATAAAAATTCATTGTGAAAGGTAATGGCATCTGATGATAGCTGTACGATTTCAGGGTTTGTGTGTGTGTGTTATTTTTTTTTTTACTAGTTGATCTTGTTGAGAGACGGAGATTTCACAATCCGGTTAGGGTAACGCGGCTCGTCTCTCTCTGTTTGTTTTTTTTTTTTTCTGCTTGGGTTTGCCTCCATAACCTAATTAGTGTTTATAAAAATTCATTGTGAAAGGTAATGGCATCTGATGATAGCTGTACGATTTCAGGGTCTCATATCTAAGCAGAGTAGGACTATTCTATCAAGAGTTTTTACTTTAAATTGAGCCATTGAAAGAAAAACGTCATCAAAATTATTTGAAACCACAATATACAAAAAGAACTCTCAGCGTCAACCCTACTAAATGGGTGCAGACAGCCCAGGACAGAGCTAGATGGAGAGCAGCTGTCAAGAAAGGGGCTAAATCTCATGAAGCCAGTAGGATAACCCCAGCTGAGACACGCAGGCTCGCCCGAAACAGCAATAGTAGATCACCGACTGCAGCAGCTATTCCCTCTCCACGATGCCAGAGATTTTTCCAAGCAAGGATCGGTCTAGCAAGCCACCTACGAGCTCACCATAACCCACCCCCCCCCCAAACTGGATGGCTCATGGTTCTAGTCGATTTTGACGGACGAACAACACAACACACAACAAATTATGCGGTACTTCAAGAGCCAGAAAATAACACCAAAGTTAACAGAAGAAAATGACATGTCATTGTAATAAAAAAAATTACAGTTTATTTTACAGCAGATTTTTTTTTTAAATGCATAAAGACAGTTTAATAAGTAGTACATTTTATCGCTCCCACACAAACAAAAAAGATATTTCTGACATAATTAATAGAAATCAGTAAATAATTTTCATTAAAGAAATGGGCACACATGTAAGTCCTTAGTTTGATGTCCAATAAACTGCTTTAAAACTTGGTCAGTTCTTGGGGAGCTTTTTTATCCAAATGACCGTTAGAGCCGACGTCATTGATAACTTTGAGCTCCTGTGGCTTCTCATCGTCTTTGGTGACCGTGGGATCAGCTTCCGATGTTTTATCCAAGCTGTCCTTCAAAAGCGTATCTTTGGTTTCAGGAACAAAGCACATGAGGAACGTGCTGACTGCCAAAATAACGGTCATGATCGTGTAGGATCTGGTGATCGTGTCCTTCTCTAAGTTTATTATAAAAGGTGAGACGATCCCTCCGACCCTGGCCCCGACGTTCGAGAAGCTGTAGCCGAGATTTCTGGTCACCGTCGGGTAGAGCTCGGAGCCCCACGTCATGACGCAGGACCAGGCGGCCCCGATCAACATTTTTTCAGTCAGGCTGAGGCCGTTGATCCAGGCTCCACGGGACTCATCACTTGCGTAAAGCTGAGCCAAGATACAACCCAGGCTGATGAACGCGGACGATCCGAAAAACGCTAGGGAGGACCACCGCCGCCCGATTTTATTGTTGAATAGGATTGTCAATGTCTGCAGCGGTAACTCAATGATTGCGAGAAGAAATATGTTCAAGTACATGTTACCCGACAAACTCGACACTCCGAACGAGATGCCGTAAAAAATGGTGGACATGGTGAACCAGAAGCAGAAGAGACTCAGGCTGACTCGAACCATCTTCCAGCCCCTGAATATGTCAATGTAGGAATACTGTCGTCCATTTTTACGTTGCTCTTTTTCATTTCGTTCGATCTCTTCCAGGATGTGGCACGTCTTCGAAGGCAAAGGTTTACCGTTAAGGCGAGCGATTCTCCCACATACAGCTTCAGCCTCTTGAATGCGTCCGTGGACAGCCAGCCATCGGATGCTCTCGGGAACAAAAAAGAATGTGGCAGCAGACGGAATGGAACAGATGGCGCAAGCAATATGTAGATATGACCAGTTCTTTAAGAGAAGCGCGGCAGCCGAAAAGAATGCGACTCCCAGAGTCCACGACGGTAGTATAGATAACAATGGTCGCCATTTCAATGGCAAAAACTCCATAGAGAACGGGAAAACTACCACCACTACCGCACCAATGCCTATTCCTATAAAAAATCTCATCACTGCAAACATTATCCAAGAGGTAGAGAAAGCCGCTATCAGGTTAAATACGATGTGTTCCACTACAAAGGCATAAAGAGCTTTCTTTCTACCATACAAGTCACTAAGCTGTCCTGCTACCAGCGCTCCTAAAAACACCCCTGCCATCTGTATGGATGTGACGGTGGCCTTGACCCACTTGTAATCACAAAGCAGGGCCCATTCTGAGGTAACGGTTTGGACAGATCCGCGAAAGAGATATCTTGAGCACTTGGTTCCATTCACGTCACACACATTGAGGGTATCGTTGAATGTCGTGTCGTTGCCGCCTTCCCCAATGATGCATGTGTAGTCTGGAACCATAGACGCAAACGACATTTGCAGCATGCTCCAGCCCATGGTAAACTGGGACGACACGATGCAGAGAGCCACGCACCACTGAAACTTTCCCATTCCACCAAGCTCATCAATCAAACTCTCAAACGTTTGGCTGTCCGTCATTTTTTAAAAAAAAGATATTTGACCTAGTGAAGATTGAAAAGATTACTGAAAAGATTAGAGAAATTTTGAATTGCTACAAAAATATCAAACTAAAAATCTGGAGGTTTAATAACATTTTTTTGTGAGTTTTTTTTCCCAATAAGGAAATATTATAAAACAGGTTGAACATTAATACGATTCATATATTACTATATACAGATGTTTCAGTAGTAATGTGATGGCTTAGTGAGAGGTCATGAAATATAAACTATACATATAGTTCTGTAACTGTGTATCTGTTTACTTACTTTAAAACAACGCTCGTGGCACTTGAAAGTCTATTGTTATTACGACTTAACACATGTAAGGCTCCCTGTACCAACCTGATGACAATTAACTCCAATGGATATATGAAATAATATCCACAGTCCTCTGACCCAATGGATACATGAAACAATATCCACAGTCCTTTGAATAACGCCGTTCTCCAGTATTTAGAGACCAGGTTTTAATTAAATAAAATATTTCATGAACTATGGTGATAGTCTCAAGTGGGAAAAAAGAGCTATAAAGAAAAAACTTTGGACTAATTTTTAGGTCATGAAACCTGTTCGTTACGAAACCCAAATAAATTAAGTATTTCAATTCAAAGCACATTTTCGTATCGGATGGGTTAAAAGACTCAGAATAAAATTTGAAATCTAATAATAGATTTCTTTTAATGAATGATTGCAATCGCATATTTTATATTATTTTGATTACTCGTGTAAGAAGCACAAATGTTTTTTTTTTAAAATTAGCTTACTTGCCAAGCCTTAACTACATTGAACAGAGTTCTTACAATCATAAAACAATTGATGTACGTTAAATAAAGTTCACATTTTAAATTGGCAGAAATTATAATCATAAGGAATACATTACAAGCAGATTTTCAACTTTGCTGTACTTTAAAATTATGTATTCGGGCCAGAGGTGGGTCGAGCTATTCGACGATTAAGCAGGGCATTGCCCGATGTTACGGTAGCTTTTCGAGCCAACGCGACAAGTCGCTATATATATATATATATATATTCGAAAAAATAAAATTATTATTGTGGAACAATTAACGAAAGCTTTCGAAAAAAAAAATAACACGATGTTTGAATATATTTTGGTATCAAAATTCAACTCATCTCCTCTCTGCCCGTCCCAAAAGTTACTTCTGTCTCATAGTATGTCTATCCTTGTACTAAGAATTGATGCAGTCAAAAACACAGCACAACAAGTGGACGCAATTTCTGCTCCACCCTCATCTACTTACTCTGCGGATTATCAAACAAACATGTACTTTTTCAAAATGTTTTTAATCAGAATGGCTCATTTGTTGCAAGTCAAGGGTATGAATGAAAAAGCAGAAGCGGCTAGATAAAGAACAAGTCGTACACAGAGTTATCGCCACTGCGTTCTAGAAAACGCAAAGTCCTCGACGGAAAAAATTGCAGATGATGAGCCATTGATTGATACACTTTCATAATTGCATCCGATGTTTTGACGATTAGGATTTTACGACAGTATAGTTTTCGCAAAAGATTTACATGTAGTGGCAAGTAGGCTACAAGTAGAACATGATGACGTCTCTCGTGAAACTTTTTTAACCGAAGCAAATGCAACTTTGATTCGTAAAGAACTCAGATTTTTGCTTCTGAAATTAAAACAATAAATAATATTCGGATGCATATTCAGGATTAAAAATGGATTACGCTTCTTTGCCTGTTCTTCAACTGCTCCTCAAGTTTCATGCCAATGAACCTTCTCGAATATGAGCTTATGGAAAGTCCATTGAGATCAACTTTATCTGGAAACACATTGGAGACATTTATGTTGATGAACTGTTAGCCAGACATTGAACTGATTACAGCAAACCTGTCAGAGGGACAAATTGCTGATGTCCTTTTAAATCCTAGCTAGGTGTATGGAAATATCCTAAAGGCATATGAGCAAAGCTATCACTATTTTTTTTTTAATGTGTTGGTTATCTCTCAATTAAAGATTTTTGTATATTTTTCATTATTTTAGAGAACATTTTGATTTCCGACATTAATATTTTCAAAAAATAATTTAGTTATTAACTCATTTTATTAGACGTTTACTTCATTATAATTTGGCATTCATTTATAGCCAAGACCTGGTTCCGTTATAAATGGTCAATAATTCTCGGGAGCCATTTCATCAAAACCGTCCGGCCCGATTCATCACCTCGCTCCGCCCCTGGATCAGGTATAAACATACCAGATATGGAGGGCACTCGCACCTTTATCGCATGTAAACAGCCTTCTTCGAGTCAGAACTCCATTTTTTAGAAGCAAAGTAACCCACGGCCCTGCTACATCGAATAAAGGCTTTTGATATGATCATGGAAAGCACACACAAATTATAATCTTTCACTTTAATACAATTCCATATAATTTTAGCTAACAAAATATTTGATCCAATGATTGAACTTGTGACTCGTTAAAAAAAACATTCTTTTTTAAAATTTCGTTATTACCAACCTCATTTCATTATTTCTCAATATTTAATGTCCTTACTTATTTTCGTTTTTGATTGAAGAAACGATGGAACTCTTACAATCTCATGTAGTAGTAGAGACGCATCGGCTCTGTGTATAGAAGCTAATGGGGTAATGGATATTATTCAAACTTTAAGACCTATATTGAAAATGAGAGTAGCATCAATCAATTTATTTAGCTAACTGGAAGTTTCAGCAGGTGATTAAAGATAAAACCCTTGGCAACATCACGTGGGGTCTAGAACCTTGTGTATCACATGAGGTCTAAAAATATGTAGATCACATGGGGTCTGGACATATGTACACATATGGGGTCTGGGCATATGTACATCACATGGGGTCTGGACATATGCACATCACATGGGGTCTGGACGTATGTACATCACATGGGGTCTGGCCGTATGTGCATCACATGGGGTCTGGACGTGTGTACATCACATGGGGGCTGGACATATGTACATCACATGGGGTCTGGACATATGTACACACATGGGGTCTGGACGTATGTACATCACATGGGGTCTGGACATATGCACATCCAATGGGGTCTGAACGTATGTACATCACATGTGGTCTGGACATATGTACATCACATTGGGTCTGGACATATGCACATCACATGGGGTCTGGACGTATGTACATCATATGGGGTCTGGACATATGTACATCACATGGGGTCTGGACATATGTACATCACATGGGGTCTGAACATATGTACATCACATGGGGTCTGGACATATGTACATCACATGGGGTCTGGACATATGTACATCACATGGGGTCTGGACATATGCACATCACATGGGGTCTGGACATATGTACATCACATGGGGTCTGGACATATGTACATCACATGGGGTCTGGCCGTATGTACATCACATGGGGTCTGGACATATGCACATCACATGGGGTCTGGACATATGTACATCACATGGGGTCTGGACATATTCACATCACATGGGGTCTGGACATATGTACATCACATGGGGTCTGGACATATGCACATCACATGGGGTCTGGACATATGTACATCACATGGGGTCTGGACATATGTACATCACATGGGGTCTAGACATATGCAAATCACATGGGGTCTGGACATATGTACATCACATGGGTTCTGGACATATGCACATCACATGGGGTCTGGACATATGTACATCACATGGGGTCTGGACATATGCACATCACATGGGGTCTGGACATGTGTACATCACATGGGATCTAGCCGTATGTACATCACATGGGGTCTGGACATATTCACATCACATGGGTTCTGGACATATGCACATCACATGGGGTCTGGACATATGCACATCACATGGGGTCTGGACATATGTACATCACATGGGTTCTTGACATATGCACATCACATGGGGTCTGGACATATGTACATCACATGGGGTCTGGACATATGCACATCACATGGGGTCTGGACATGTGTACAACACATGGGATCTAGCCGTATGTACATCACATGGGGTCTGGACATATTCACATCACATGGGTTCTGGACATATGCACATCACATGGGGTCTGGACATATGTACATCACATGGGTTCTGGACATATGCACATCACATGGGGTCTGGACATATGTACATCACATGGGGTCTGGACATATGTACATCACATGGGGTCTGGACATGTGTACATCACATGGGATCTAGCCGTATGTACATCACATGGGGTCTGGACATATGCACATCACATGGGGTCTGGACATATGCACATCACATGGGTTCTGGACATATGCACATCACATGGGGTCTGGACGTATGTACATCACATGGGGTATCGGCCTATGCAGATCACATTGGTTACCAGTCATTCAAATGACAACACATTATAGTAGCAGGAGCGCATTGCTACAATGTAACATTTTAAGTTAACTTCACATAGAGAGATATGACAAGTGGTTACGCTCAACAACACTTCATAAATAAAATGTGTAACCAGTCGTTTTGAGACCATAATCCGTGTACACTGTACTGGGGCTGTACCATGGGAGGCAGTAATAAGATAACATTCGTAGTTATTGGTGGCATAATAACCGTTCAAAGTCACCTAGATCAGCGTTGCCAATACTGTAAAATTTGACGGACCGGTGGACAAGTTTCGAAATTTATCCGAGACGGGTTCTTAATGTTTAGATTTCATACTTAATATACACATAATAATGTTATTTTGTCTTATATTATAATTATAAATTAATAATTCTTCTTACTTAGCACAATTTCACCCTCTCTCTATTCATCTCTCTCTCTCTCTCTCTCTCTCTCTCTCTCTCTCTCTATGTAGCTTTCAACTCTCTCCCTCTCTCTTTCTATCTCTCTAGCTATCAACTGTCTCTTCTCTCTCCTTTCTCTCCCTCTCTTCTTAGCTTTTAACATACATTTGACAATACTAAATAAGAACTTAAGTTTCTTTCTTAAAAAACGATTTTCAATTGTTATTGCTTTGAACAATTTAAAGTGATTAGTCCCCGTAGTCTTAAATGAATGTCGTCGTGACAAATTCCTATAAATATATTTTACTTATTGATCCTCACACGATATTTCGAAACCAACATATTATATTTTACTACTTCCAGCTACTACCACGTCCCACCCTACTATTACCGTGGCATACGATTTTATAGCGAGTTGGTATTGTCTTTAAAACATTCAAATAGTTCTTTAAACACTTTCTGAATCAATTGACTGCGAGTTGTTTTATATCTATAAAATATGTATATATATAAAGATTTAAAATCCATTAAGCAAGTTTAAATTGATTCCTGGCTACGTCAGAATTCCAGGGTCCCAAAAACGTCGGTGTTCTCCCATCGAAGTCGACCCACTGTTGTAATTAGGTCGACCTGACGGGTGCACTTGGGACAATGGAGTGCTGATAAGCCTTTCGTCACGCTGCAGGGGACAGTGCACCGGGACGGACGTACCACCTGCGACCTACTCTTTTCCTCGCCACGGTGTTAAAGTTTCTGGTGGCGATGGTAATGTGATTCTGTGTTTAGGCCCTAAATCATGGTACGTACGAATTGGTCACGAAGGCAATGAAATTCCGTTGTTGAATCTGAGGAAACCTCAAGTTATTTATTAACGCAATTTTTCAACACGGTAGTATGTGGTGCTTAAATTAATCATAGGAGGGGGGGGGGGTCATTGTAAGGAGGAAATAGACATATAAAGACCTTTTTTTAAAAGACTGCTAATAAATAAGACGCAGTGAAGTAGAGAGTGACAAATGAAGCTCAATTCATTTAAAATATAAATATATGAAATCAAACATCCATTAAACCTAACAGTAGACCTGTTTACCACTATGCTGTGGTCATTGTAACTACGTGTTTAAGCCCATAACGACGAGCCTAAAAAATACTAAGCTTTGGGGAAATTTAAAGTTTTCTTTCTTTTTTTTTTCTTTTTTTTTTTTGGGGGGGGGGGAATTTTAAATTACAAAAGAAGGATTGGGGAGTTTTGAATAAGCAATCTTTTTATTTTTCTTTATGTTAAATTTTATGTGCAGCAAAGTAGCTCAGTGGATTCCCTGGCACAAGTTGTTTTTTGATTGCAGACCAGGACCCCCTCCAAGACCAAAAAAAAAAAAAAAAATCGCCCAAACTATTCGTTGGAGCTTTGAAACTAAGTTTTTGAGAGCTGAAATCCGTGGGTAATCAGGTCTGTAATGTAAAGAATCGTCCGTTGGATCTAGATTAATAGCATACGACGATAAGAAAACTACCCTCACACTACACTTAATACACTGCGGAACTTAACTACACAGAAAACCACTCAAGTATTTAAAAAAAACACAAAAAAAACAACCACTATCTTTTATAACAGAAATGCTAAAAGAATTGCACAAGAATAAGCGAATGAGATTACAAGTCAATGAGTATTTAGTCAAGCCAACCGACAAGTTTGTAACAGAATGTAAAGGAGCAAGTGATAACATATTCACTACAGTTTGATGTTCCAATAAAAATCAGCCGAATAAATTTATAACATCACACTTACATTTTAAAATATTTAAAAAAAAAAATTATAATTATTTTTGCACAACAAAACTTTGACATATTTTTTTTTAAAAATGTTTCTATGCTTAAAATATTTTGTCTTGCACGTACATAATTTTCAAGGAATAAAATTGGATTTGGTTTTTAAACAAAGATTTTGAATTCTAAGAGAGATAACATACAAAAACTCAAATCAAAGTTCGACTAAAATATTTTTTTGTGATTCCCCCTTTTTTCCCTGCCAAGAAAACGTGCATTTATTTTTACATCCTGTGATCGAGTGGTATTTGCTTAGGACTGTATTAATACTTTTAAGGCCTTTAGGACTGGATTAATTCCTTTATGGCCATCAGGACTGGATTAATGCCCTAGGGCCCTCCCCCACAGTAAACAAAAGAACCTTCCACCTTTTAAAGCAACACTTACTGTAAAAAAGAGTGGATGGAATTAGTAGCGCTCTTACCACTCTTTTAATCCATGATTTTGGCCCTCTTAAGCCCATGATCTGGAGACTCTTAAGTCCCTGATCTGGGCATGTTTAAGCCCATGATATGTGTCCCTCTTTAGCCCATGATCTGGGCCCCTCTTAAGTCCATGATCTGGGCAATCTTAAGCCTATGATCTTGGCCCCTCTTAAGCCCATGATATGTGTCCCTCTTAAGCCCATGGTCTGAGCCAATCTGAGCCTCGAAACCCTGAGAACTTTTCCCTGTTTGGCTCAATAGTCTGGGTCGCCTACACAACCGTCTAATACAAGCTGAATGACACAAAGAAATGCACGGTCAATCCCAAAAGAAACTCATATCAAAAACACTGGGAAATCTTAATTGAGTTATAAATAAACTAAACAATTTCGACTCTAATTCAAGAAATCAAGCAGCGCATTAAACAATGTGTTGACATTTAAAATCGGACCTGAATTGTAAATGTTCATGAATCTAGATTAAAGAATTAGTGTGGGGGGAAAAGTGGGGGGGGGGGGGGGGGGGGGGGTGGGGGGGGGAAGAATTTTAATTTAGGTTTTAAAGGTTTTTTTTTTTTTTTGGGGGGGGGGAATTTTAAATTACAAATGAAGGATTGGGGAGTTTTGAATAAGCAATCGAATAAGAACGACATCCTTCAAAACATGTGACACCCAAAGCTTTTATATTTCTTTATGTTAAATTTTATGAGCAGCAAAGTAGCTCAGTGGATTCCCTGGCACAAGTTGTATTTTGATTGCAGACCAGGACCCCCTCCAAGACCAAAAAAAAAAAAAAAAAAAGCC
>CAXITT010000001.1:199599-212721 GCA_964033795.1 Lymnaea stagnalis | reverse complement strand
TAACACAACCCTTGCTCCTACACATTGGCGTGGTGTAACACAACCCTTGCTCCTACACATTGGCGTGGTGTAACACAACCCTTGCTCCTACACATTGGCGTGGTCTAACACAACCCTTGCTCCTACACACAAGCGTGGTGTAACACAACCCTTGCTCCTACACACACGCGTGGTGTAACACAACCCTTGCTCCTACACATTGGCGTGGTGTAACACGACCCTTGCTCCTACACATTGGCGTGGTGTAACACAACCCTTGCTCCTACACATTGGCGTGGTCTAACACAACCCTTGCACCTACACATTGGCGTTGTCTAACACAACCTTTGCTCCTACACATTGGCGTGGTGTAACACAACCCTTGCTCCTACACATTGGCGTGGTCTAACACAACCCTTGCTCCTACACATTGGCGTGGTCTAACGCAACCCTTGCTCCTACACATTGGCGTGGTGTAACACAACCCTTGCTCCTACACATTGGCGTGGTCTAACACAACCCTTGCTCTCACACATTTGCGTGGTGTAACACAACCCTTGCTCCTATTGTTTTCCCGACCGGTTACAGGACGCTGGGACCCCCACACAAATAGAAAGGTCTGAATCACGATTTTCCTTTTCTAATGTCTGAATATATTTTGGCGCAACTAGAGCTTTTTAGCATTGACCTCACCAATCGTATTCAAACTAGGGTTTCACATTGCACGGGATTTAGCTTATCCCGGGAAAAAGAAGGATATAGTTTACCTCATCGCAAGTGGGCAATTCCGGGATAAAGTTAATTTAAATAAAATAAATTTATAGGCTGAATTGATTTGTATAATTGTTACTGTCTATTAATCAATTTTTTAAAAAAAACAGTGTTAAAGTAAGTTTATAATTTGGTCACTTTCTACTTCTTGCTTCAATCCCCCCCCCCCCCTTTTTTTTTTTTTTTTTGCTTAACTCCAGCAATGGATAACTAGCTAATAATAGGTTTCATTAACCAAAAGTCGGATATAGCCAGCCGTAGAAAAAAAATAACCTCAGTACTAGATGAGTTTTGCATTCTTTACATGTCGCTTATTCTAGCTTCAAATCCCTCGTGAACTTAACACAAGCCCACGTTTCTAACAATTTCTTGCGCAATGGATTCATTTTGAATTTTAAAAAAAAAAAAAAAAAAAAATTACTTATGTTCGTACATACATGCAGATGTCTTACTATGTTTATATTGGGAATTAAACGAAAACTTCGAATTTAATAGTGTATTATGAATGTAGTTTGACACATCTTTGGACAATGAAGTTACTAGAGCACACGTTTCCAACCCACGTGAAGTGAACTCGAGGCTTTATGAGTGACACCAGGTCACCAGCTGAAATTATAGAAGTATTGTTTTTTTAAATATTTTTTCTTTTCTTTGAAATATCTGTATTAAATTTTGAGCGACAATTTCAGCAATGACATTAGTAATGTCGCCGATTAAATGACATCGGAAAACTTAGTTTTAAAAAGTTTTTTCTTTTCCAGGATTTACCATATTGAAAAAAACAACGTTTTTTTATTCAATATATCGTGGCAAGGGTCACTTTTCTTCTATATGAATGTGACCATGACTTTAAAACGCATGAGAACCTGTGTACTATACTGTACGAGCCTGGCCATTCAGCGCCGTTAACTAGATTTGACAAGTTTTGGCTTATAGCAACAGTTTGTCACAATTGTCAATCAGTCACTGGCTGAATATTCTAAATATTTTTTTTAAAATGTATTTTAAAAGTGTGTTTATCCGGGATTTCCGGGATGGCCAAATATCCCGGGAAGTCTTCTTTTTACTAAAATTCGTGTTGGATCCCGGGAGCTCGGGATCTGGGAGGGCAAGCCTAATTCTGACACGATTACCTAACTGTAAAAAATGCCATCTGACGGTGAAGAATGATATAATATTTTTGTCATCTGTAACGGTATATGTCATGTTTGTATCAAACTGTTACTTATAAATGCCATGTTTCTATCAAAATGTATGTTACTTATAAATGTCATGTTTCTATCAAAATATTACTTATAAATGTCATGCTTATATCTGCATGTTACTAAAAAATGTCATTTTTTTATCAAAATGATACTTATAGATGTCATATTTGTATCAAAATGTTACTTGTAAATGTCATGTTTGTATAAAAACGTTACGTATAAAATCTTCTCTTGACAAATAGCTAGAATGTAATATCAAATACAATTTTGCATGCCGATGTTGTATCTTGATCTGATGATCCATGACCTGGACTTGGGCTGGGTTGGGGGGGGGGGTTGCCCTCAGTTGAGGTGGGTAGGCGGATGGCCTGCAACGAATGGCTTCGATTTCTTGTTCTTAAGTCAGATGGACAGATATTTCTTACGGTCCAGACATTCACATTTCGTAAGAAGTCCCCTAGAGTTTTATTGTTGTCTATTAATAGGTTTATAGACAGACACCTGTGGAGTTAGTGGGACTATCTATTGATTTCCCTGACGATACGTCACGACGGGATATTATGTTCGCGTGCAGGCAAAATCTTAATGAGAATAAATAACATGCGGCTATTTATGGACAGGGGAGTAACGTTTAATAAACTTTTGTTGTGTCTAAAAATAGAACAGTTTTAATCCTATTTGGAACCAGTTATTTTTGTTAAAACAACAATTGCAATCAATACAAGGTCATGCAGGGTGCTCTGTACGATATTCCTTGTAATGTTCTACATTTTAATTTCATAAATGAAGAAAGGAGAAATAGAGGAAGGAAAAAAATTATATATATATATATATATATATATATATAAAATGTATATATATATACATATATATATAATATACAGAGAGAGAGAGAGAGAGAGGGGGAGAGAGAGAAGGGAGGGATAGAGAGAGGGGGAAGAGAGCGCAATGGTACATGCAGGTGTTTGCCACAATATTTATTATTAAGGAAAAGTATCTGCACATCATGGGTAGGTCAACGGTGCTTAGTGAAGAAAATAGAGAAGGGTGAGGGATGTTATGAAGCAAGACATGTAAGCACATTTTAATAGATACATGTATATATCAACTAAGAGATCAATCGTCAGAGACATCTTAGCTTTATTATTATTATTTTTTTTAAACATCATAAAGAAATCTTCTTTAGAAATCTTTTTTGATTTTAATTTCATCCTTATATATTTTCCCACAAAATTGTGCATGAAAATTTACTGACATAATAAACTTTTTTTTTTAGTATGAAGGTTGCTTGAAATCCTTGTATTAGGTCTTCCTTTGCTTGTTTTGTTTTTATTTTCCTTCTCTGTTGTTTAAATCGAATCCTCCATTCCCATTGACATTGTGCGACATAATTGTTACACTCCAATCGTTCTACTTAACCCCATCTCTCCAAGTTCACATCAATGACAACTATAATCAAGGTCAGTCATGTCATTTAAAAAAAAAAAACCAAACAAAAACAAACCAACTAAAGCACTTATCCCCTAAAACCCAACGTATTCTACGAGACAGATAAAATTGTCGCTGTTGTGTTTCAGCCCCCTAAAAAAAAAAAACCAAACAAAAACCAACCAACTAAAGCACTTATCCCCTAAAACCCAACGTATTCTACGAGACAGATAAAATTGTCGCTGTTGTGTTTCAGCCCCCCCCCCCGCACGATTCCCCACCCCCAGACACACCCACACACACACACGCAATCCACCCCGCCATGCTGATCCTTCGGCTTAAGGTCGATGTGTTGTCGAAGACAAGAGCGATGGCGTGGAAGTGATACCTCAGACGGGTGATTAGGCAGTTTGCCCATTGATCGCATTCCCAAATCCCCGGCCTTTGATTTTCTCTACTAATCACCGCCTCGCCCGGTTTCCCCCTTTTACGGTGAGCTCCCCCCCTCCTTCATGGCTCGTAAATTTTCCCTTGGTAAAGGTTGATTTAACACGGACCGCACCGTTTTGGGCAGGGGCTGTTGAGGTTTAATCTCCAGGAATTGATCGGCGCCTTCGACATCATCTACATAATTATGCCTGGCAATGTCCTGACACCTTCGAGTGTTGCCACTCGTGTCATTACACTCTTTCACCCGGTCTGTAACGTATCAAAAAGACTCGCCATAATAGCGCCTCGAGTGTTTGAATGCCTCCTTGAAGTTTGTCCTCACCTTCGAGAGTCGGTGTACTCCCCCCACTTCACTGGACGCACGGCTCATGCATACACCGATTAGAAGCCAAGTTTAACATTCATCCCTTCAAGAATAACTCTAACATTCATCCATTCAAAGCCAAGTCTAACATGCATATGTACAAGGTCAAGTCTAATATTCATATGCACAAGGACAAGTCTAACATTCTTACATCCAAGGCCAATTCTAACATGGATCCATCAAAGGCCAGCTCTAACATGCATTCATCATAGGTCAGAACTAACATTCATCCATTTAAGGCCAAGTCTAACAATCATTCATCCAATGCCAAGTCTAACATTCATCATTCCAATGCCAAGTCAAACATTCATCCATCCAATGCAAAGTCTAACATTCATCCATCCAATGTCAAGTCTAACATTCATCCATCCAAGGCCAAGTCTAACATTCATCCATCCAAGGCCAAGTCTAGCATTCATCCATCCAATGCCAAGTCTAACATTCATCCATCCAAAGCCAAGTCTAACATTCATCCATCCAATGCCAAGTCTAACATTCATCCATCCAATGCCAAGTCTAACATTCATCCATCCAAGGCCAAGTCTAACATTCATCCATCCATGCCAAGTCTAACATTCATTCGTCCAATGCCAAGTCTAACATTCATTCGTCCAATGCCAAGACTGACATCCATTCGTCCAAACCAAGTCTAACATTCATCCATCCAATGCGAAGTCTAACATTCATCCGTCCAATGCCAAAACTAACATTCATTCCTCCAATGCCAAGTCTAACATTCATCCATCCTAGGCCAAGTCTAACATTCATCCATCCAATGCCAAGTCTAACATTCATCCATGCAATGCCAAGTCTAACATTCATCCGTCCAATGCCAAGTCTAATATTCATCCATCTAATGCCAAGTCTAACATTCATCCATCCAAGGCCAAGTCTAGTATTCATCCATCCAATGCCAAGGCTAACATTCATCCATCCAAGGCCAAGTCTAAAATTCATCCATCCAATGCCAAGTCAAACATTCATCCGTCCAAAACCAAAGTCTAACATTCATCCATCCAATGCCAAGTCTAACATTAATCCGTCCAATGCCAAGTCTAACATTCATCCATCCAAGGCCAAGTCTAACATTCATCCATCCAATGCCAAGTCTAACATTCATCCATCCAAGGCCAAGTCTAACATTCATCCATCCAAGGCCAAGTCTAACATTCATCCATCCAATGCCAAGTCTAACATTCATCCATCCAATGCCAAGTCTAACATTCATCCATCCAATGCCAAGTCTAACATTCATCCATCCAATGCCAAGTCTAACATTCATCCATCCAATGCCAAGTCTAACATTCATCCATCCAATGCCAAGTCTAACATTCATCCATCCAATGCCAAGTCTAACATTCATCCATCCAATGCCAAGTCTAACATTCATCCATCCAATGCCAAGTCTAACATTCATCCATCCAATGCCAAGTCTAACATTCATCCATCCAATGCCAAGTCTAACATTCATCCATCCAATGCCAAGTCTAACATTCATCCATCCAATGCCAAGTCTAACATTCATCCATCCAATGCCAAGTCTAACATTCATCCATCCAATGCCAAGTCTAACATTCATCCATCCAATGCCAAGTCTAACATTCATCCATCCAATGCCAAGTCTAACATTCATCCATCCAATGCCAAGTCTAACATTCATCCATCCAATGCCAAGTCTAACATTCATCCATCCAATGCCAAGTCTAACATTCATCCATCCAATGCCAAGTCTAACATTCATCCATCCAATGCCAAGTCTAACATTCATCCATCCAATGCCAAGTCTAACATTCATCCATCCAATGCCAAGTCTAACATTCATCCATCCAATGCCAAGTCTAACATTCATCCATCCAATGCCAAGTCTAACATTCATCCATCCAATGCCAAGTCTAACATTCATCCATCCAATGCCAAGTCTAACATTCATCCATCCAATGCCAAGTCTAACATTCATCCATCCAATGCCAAGTCTAACATTCATCCATCCAATGCCAAGTCTAATATTCATCCATCCAATGCCAAGTCTAATATTCATCCATCCACAGCCAAGTCTAACATTCATCCATCCAATGCCACGTCTAAAATTCATCCATCCAATGCAAAGTCTAACATTCATCCATCCATTGCCAAGTCTAACATTCATCCATCCAATGCCAAGTCTATCATTCATCCATCCAAGGCCAAGTCTAACATTCATCCATCCATGCCAAGTCTAACATTCATTCGTCCAATGCCAAGTCTAACATTTATTCGTCCAATGCCAAGACTGACATCCATTCGTCCAAACCAAGTCTAACATTCATCCATCCAATGCGAAGTCTAACATTCATCCATCCAATGCCAAGTCTAACATTCATCCATCCAATGCCAAGTCTAATATTCATCCATCCAATGCCAAGTCTAACATTCATCCATCCAATGCCAAGTCTAACATTCATCCATCCAATGCCAAGTCTAATATTCATCCATCCAATGCCAAGTCTAATATTCATCCATCCACAGCCAAGTCTAACATTCATCCATCCAATGCCACGTCTAAAATTCATCCATCCAATGCAAAGTCTAACATTCATCCATCCAATGCCAAGTCTAACATTCATCCATCCAATGCCAAGTCTATCATTCATCCATCCAAGGCCAAGTCTAACATTCATTCATCCAATGCGAAGTCTAACATTCATCCATCCCAGGCCAAGTCTAACATTCATCCATCCAATGCCAAGTCTATCATTCATCCATCCAAGGCCAAGTCTAACATTCATCCATCCAATGCGAAGTCTAACATTCATCCATCCAATGCCAAGTCTATCATTCATCCATCCAATGCCAAGTCTATCATTCATCCATCCAATGCGAAGTCTAACATTCATCCATCCAAGGCCAAGTCTAACATTCATCCATGCAATGCCAAGTCTATCATTCATCCATCCAAGGCCAAGTCTATTATTCATTCGTCCAATGCCAAGTCTAACATTCATCCATCCAATGCCAAGTCTAACATACATCCATGCAATGCCAAGTCTAACATTCATCCATGCAATGCCAAGTCTAACATTCATCCATCCAAGGCAAAGTCTATTATTCATCCATCCAATGCCAAGTCTAACATTCATCCATGCAATGCCAAGTCTAACATTCATCCATTCAATGACAAGTCTAACATTCATCCATGCAATGCCAAGTCTAACATTCATCCATGCAATGCCAAGTCTAACATTCATCCATCCAATGCCAAGTCTAACATTCATCCATGCAATGCCAAGTCTAACATTCATCCATGCAATGCCAAGTCTAACATTCATCCATGCAATGCCAAGTCTAACATTCATCCATCCAATGCCAAGTCTAACATTCATCCATCCAATGCCAAGTCTAACATTCATCCATCCAATGCCAAGTCTAACATTCATCCATCCAAGGCCAAGTCTAATATTCATCCATCCAATGCCAAGTCTAACATTCATCCATCCAATACCAAGTCTAACATTCATCCATGCAATGCCAATTTTAACATTCATCCATCCAATGCCAAGTCTAACATTCATCCATCCAATGCCAAGTCTAACATTCATCCATCCAATGCCAAGTCTAACATTCATCCATCCAATGCCAAGTCTAACATTCATCCATCCAATGCCAAGTCTAACATTCATCCATCCAATGCCAAGTCTAACATTCATCCATCCAATGCCAAGTCTAACATTCATCCATCCAATGCCAAGTCTAACATTCATCCATCCAATGCCAAGTCTAACATTCATCCATCCAATGCCAAGTCTAACATTCATCCATCCAATGCCAAGTCTAACATTCATCCATCCAATGCCAAGTCTAACATTCATCCATCCAATGCCAAGTCTAACATTCATCCATCCAATGCCAAGTCTAGCATTCATACAAGTAGCTTCCAAAGATTTAAGCCGCGCCTCCTAACCACATACATTACACAAATTCATGTCTTCATCTGTCATGTTAAACTATTGACATTGAAACCATAAACCTTGTTACTTTGAATGCATCCACACACCTAGCTACACTGAATGCATCCATACACCTAGCTTCACTGAATGCATCCATACACCTAGCTACATTGAATGCATCCATGCACCCAGTTACTCTAAATGCATTCATACACCTAGCTAAAACAACACATATAAACATCATCTTGAATTCCCCATAAATCAATTTTTATTGTAAGCCATTCTCCCACACATCCAACCCGCTCACATCTATTCATAGATCATACCACATAACATCCACTAACACGACAGCCTACCGAGCCCCCCCCCCCCTCCCAATGCTTCCACCGTAAACAGTGACCAGTTATTTACACAATCCCATTTCTTCCTATCAGGCCATGACTTTATGTAAACGATATTGCCATTGGTTGAACACCCTATCAGTCCCCCATCTACGCATTAGATAAGCTCACATTTCCTATTAGGCGTCCCAAATATAACCTTCCCGATATACCGTAAGCTAAGTATTGTTATGTACATTGCTACCTCGAAGTACGAATTTAATTCGTTCCGTAGCCTTCCTTGTAAGCCACTTTGCTCGTATCTTAAAGCAATTTTCCCCATTGAAGTCAATATAAGTGTCATTAATCCCTTCGAACCCCCAAAATGCCACCTCTCTTGTTTTTGTTACGTGTTTTTTAATAAGAAAAAATGTATTTATAGATGACAAAAATTGTATAAAAACTTAATAAAATAGAATGTAAAAAAGTAAACTGGTTTTATAAAGTGTGTTTACCTTGCAAATCAGCCGAGTTTAGCTTACGGACGATGCTGGCAGAGGTGTAAGGTGGAGGAGATAGCGGAGATGTAGGGTGGAGGAGATGGGTGAAGGAGCTTCCCTTCGTTCACTCACTCGCCACACTGTTAATGCTAAACTCTTTCGGTCACTGTAATTCACTTACTCGCTACACTCTTAATGCTACACTTTATCCATAAAGTGAATGGAACTCAACCAAACTTCACTGAACTGAATTGAGCTGAAATGCCACTGTACAATTGTTTTAACCATGCGCTTAATTTTCGTCACTGCAGCCGGCCGAAACGCCGATCCGGTTCCTCGTATCTCAAATATTTCTCGTATCTCAAAGCAAAACATCGCTCGCTCGACGGCTCGTGTCTTAAAAATCTCAGGGCACTCGTATGTCGAGGTACCACTGTATATTAATATTTATAAAACAGTAATCGTCATTTATATCAGTGGGATTAAAGTTTAGATTATAAGATTTATTTACGCCGCAGATTTATCTGCATCAACTGTTTCGGAAAAACACAAGAAAACATTACGCATCAAATGCACTAGTGAATTATTTTTTTTGTTTAAGAATCTCATTTAGCGCAGTGTTAGCAAATTTAATTTCGTGGCACTGGTGTCATCATATTTCCTTCATCTTCCCTTTAAAATAAGCTGATTTTTTTATTGTGAAAAAAAAGGGGGGAGTGGGGGGGGGTGGTAAGGAGATGTTGCTGAAAATTTGATTGAATGGGTAGTCGTCGACAACATTTCTATAAGTTTCAGCTCAATATGTTGCCGGGAAATGGGTCGATTCGCCGTCGGAAATTTTTTGCCAGCCAGCCAAAAAAAAAAAAAAAAGGAAGGCGAAGTTATTATAAAGGATTTTACAAGTGGTAAATTCTCCCCATGTAGCAGTGACAAGTTGTGTTTAGACTCGACTTTTATTCATCCATCCAATGCCAAGTCTAACATTCATCCATCCAATACCAAGTCTAACATTCATCCATGCAATGCCAATTTTAACATTCATCCATCCAATGCCAAGTCTAACATTCATCCATCCAATGCCAAGTCTATTATTCATTCGTCCAATGCCAAGTCTAACATTCATCCATCCAAGGCCAAGTCTAACATTCATCCATGCAATGCCAAGTCTAACATTCATCCATGCAATGCCAAGTCTAACATTCATCCATGCAATGCCAAGTCTAACATTCATCCATCCAATGCCAAGTCAAACATTCATCCGTCCAAAACCAAGTCTAACATTCATCCATCCAATGCCAAGTCTAACATTAATCCGTCCAATGCCAAGTCTAACATTCATCCATCCAAGGCCAAGTCTAACATTCATCCATCCAATGCCAAGTCTAATATTCATCCATCCAATGCCAAGTCTAACATTCATCCATCCAATGCCAAGTCTAACATTCATCCATCCAATGCCAAGTCTAACATTCATCCATCCAATGCCAAGTCTAACATTCATCCATCCAATGCCAAGTCTAACATTCATCCATCCAATGCCAAGTCTAACATTCATCCATCCAATGCCAAGTCTAACATTCATCCATCCAATGCCAAGTCTAACATTCATCCATCCAATGCCAAGTCTAACATTCATCCATCCAATGCCAAGTCTAACATTCATCCATCCAATGCCAAGTCTAACATTCATCCATCCAATGCCAAGTCTAACATTCATCCATCCAATGCCAAGTCTAACATTCATCCATCCAATGCCAAGTCTAACATTCATCCATCCAATGCCAAGTCTAACATTCATCCATCCAATGCCAAGTCTAACATTCATCCATCCAATGCCAAGTCTAACATTCATCCATCCAATGCCAAGTCTAACATTCATCCATCCAATGCCAAGTCTAACATTCATCCATCCAATGCCAAGTCTAACATTCATCCATCCAATGCCAAGTCTAACATTCATCCATCCAATGCCAAGTCTAACATTCATCCATCCAATGCCAAGTCTAACATTCATCCATCCAATGCCAAGTCTAACATTCATCCATCCAATGCCAAGTCTAACATTCATCCATCCAATGCCAAGTCTAACATTCATCCATCCAATGCCAAGTCTAACATTCATCCATCCAATGCCAAGTCTAACATTCATCCATCCAATGCCAAGTCTAACATTCATCCATCCAATGCCAAGTCTAACATTCATCCATCCAATGCCAAGTCTAACATTCATCCATCCAATGCCAAGTCTAACATTCATCCATCCAATGCCAAGTCTAACATTCATCCATCCAATGCCAAGTCTAACATTCATCCATCCAATGCCAAGTCTAACATTCATCCATCCAATGCCAAGTCTAACATTCATCCATCCAATGCCAAGTCTAACATTCATCCATCCAATGCCAAGTCTAACATTCATCCATCCAATGCCAAGTCTAACATTCATCCATCCAATGCCAAGTCTAACATTCATCCATCCAATGCCAAGTCTAACATTCATCCATCCAATGCCAAGTCTAACATTCATCCATCCAATGCCAAGTCTAACATTCATCCATCCAATGCCAAGTCTAACATTCATCCATCCAATGCCAAGTCTAACATTCATCCATCCAATGCCAAGTCTAACATTCATCCATCCAATGCCAAGTCTAACATTCATCCATCCAATGCCAAGTCTAACATTCATCCATCCAATGCCAAGTCTAACATTCATCCATCCAATGCCAAGTCTAACATTCATCCATCCAATGCCAAGTCTAACATTCATCCATCCAATGCCAAGTCTAACATTCATCCATCCAATGCCAAGTCTAACATTCATCCATCCAATGCCAAGTCTAACATTCATCCATCCAATGCCAAGTCTAACATTCATCCATCCAATGCCAAGTCTAACATTCATCCATCCAATGCCAAGTCTAACATTCATCCATCCAATGCCAAGTCTAACATTCATCCATCCAATGCCAAGTCTAACATTCATCCATCCAATGCCAAGTCTAACATTCATCCATCCAATGCCAAGTCTAACATTCATCCATCCAATGCCAAGTCTAACATTCATCCATCCAATGCCAAGTCTAACATTCATCCATCCAATGCCAAGTCTAACATTCATCCATCCAATGCCAAGTCTAACATTCATCCATCCAATGCCAAGTCTAACATTCATCCATCCAATGCCAAGTCTAACATTCATCCATCCAATGCCAAGTCTAACATTCATCCATCCAATGCCAAGTCTAACATTCATCCATCCAATGCCAAGTCTAACATTCATCCATCCAATGCCAAGTCTAACATTCATCCATCCAATGCCAAGTCTAACATTCATCCATCCAATGCCAAGTCTAACATTCATCCATCCAATGCCAAGTCTAACATTCATCCATCCAATGCCAAGTCTAACATTCATCCATCCAAGGCCAAGTCTAATATTCATCCATCCAATGCCAAGTCTAACATTCATCCATCCAATGCCAAGTCTAACATTCATCCATGCAATGCCAATTTTAACATTCATCCATCCAATGCCAAGTCTAACATTCATCCATCCAATGCCAAGTCTATTATTCATTCGTCCAATGCCAAGTCTAACATTCATCCATCCAAGGCCAAGTCTAACATTCATCCATGCAATGCCAAGTCTAACATTCATCCATGCAATGCCAAGTCTAACATTCATCCATGCAATGCCAAGTCTAGCATTCATCCATCCAATGCCAAGTCTAACATTCATCCATCCAATGCCAAGTCTAGCATTCATACAAGTAGCTTCCAAAGATTTAAGCCGCGCCTCCTAACCACATACATTACACAAATTCATGTCTTCATCTGTCATGTTAAACTATTGACATTGAAACCATAAACCTTGTTACTTTGAATGCATCCACACACCTAGCTACACTGAATGCATCCATACACCTAGCTTCACTGAATGCATCCATACACCTAGCTACATTGAATGCATCCATGCACCCAGTTACTCTAAATGCATTCATACACCTAGCTAAAACAACACATATAAACATCATCTTGAATTCCCCATAAATCAATTTTTATTGTAAGCCATTCTCCCACACATCCAACCAGCTCACATCTATTCATAGATCATACCACATAACATCCACTAACACGACAGCCTACCGAGCCCCCCCCCCCCCCCCCCCCCCCCCCCCC
>CAXITT010000001.1:184410-199297 GCA_964033795.1 Lymnaea stagnalis | reverse complement strand
GGGTAGTCGACGACAAAATTTCTATAAGTTTCAGGTCAATATGTTGCCGGGAAATGGGTCGATTCGCCGTCGGAAATTTTTTGCCAGCCAACAAAAAAAAAAAAAAAAAAAAGGAAGGCGAAGTTATTATAAAGGATTTTACAAGTGGTAAATTCTCCCCATGTAGCAGTGACAAGTTGTGTTTAGACTCGACTTTCTGCCAACATCAATAATCGTCCCCTTGGAGATAAACACTGCCAAAAGTCATATGCCACGCGACAATCACAACACTGCCAAAAGTCATATGCCACGCGACAATCACAACACCGCCAAAAGTCATGTGCCACGCGACAATCACAACACTGCCAAAAGTCACATGCCACGCGACAATCACAACACTGCCAAAAGTCATATGCCACGCGACAATCACAACACCACCAAAAGTCATATGCCACGCGACAATCACAACACTGCCCAATCAAAATGCAGGGATGCTCCACCCAGCGTTGTGCAATAATAAAATTAAAAAAAAAAAATTTAAGTTAAGTTTTAAAATGATAGTCATGAACAATGAGGTCGTGGTTAAGCTAGAGATTCTTTGAAGAAATATTCCGATAAACCCTTGAGATCGTGTTCACAATTGTAGAATAGTCCTCGACAACAACAACAAAATGAGGGGGTGGGGTGGGGGGCTGGCGGCGACATTTTATTAATATTTTTATTTCATTATATTGTTTCCTAAGGGTGATAGTTAGGGGCGCAGTTTCAGTTCTTGCTGTGGGCGCACTGTGGCCTCTGTACGCCCTTGCCAGCGAACAAAAATTAGTATCGATGTAAAATACACGAAACAATCTTTTTTTTTTCATTGCACCCATGTCAATGGAGTACCGATCAAAATTTTATTATAAAACACGTCATGTGTGTGTGTATTATAAAACACTTCATGGGCGTAAATATTATAAAATACGTCATGTGTGTATGTATGACGTAAATCTGAACAAATGGACACGTAACAAAGTGTTACATTGGGGTTGAAAAAATAATTCTATGATAGTCACGTGACCACAGACCCCTCAGCGTGCTTACACGCCGCTTTTCCGCCTGGACTTTGTAGATAAGAGCCGTTATCAACATTCATCACAAAACCAGACGGTCGTCCGTTGACCGGCACCGGTCCGCAAGCCTTACGTTACCGGTCCAGAGAGCATGAATAGTGATGTTTAAATAGAAAGAAAATGTAATTAATAAATCTGGCACCGGTTCCTGGTGCAGTTTAGAAACTTGTCCACCGGTCCGTGACACTTAACAGTAGAAAACCAGCCGACTTTTGGCTTCGGCTTCGGTTTCGGCGCCGAAAGTGGCCACTTTCGGCCAAGTTTCGGTTTCGGCTGAAACTGAAAGTTAACTTTCGGTTTAATTTCGGTTTCGGTCGAAAGAGAAAAGTTAACTTTCGTTTTTTTTTCGTTTTCCGCAGAAATTGACTTAGACTTTCGGCCATCTGGCCGAAATTGACTGAGGTTTTCGGTCATCTTATTCTCAGCAAAAGCGATATTTAACAACAAACTAAGCGACATTTAAAAACAAACTAAACGATATTTAACAACAAACTAAGCGACATTTAAGGACAAACTAGACGATCTTTAAAACAAACTAAGCGATCTTTAAGAACAATCTAAGCGATATTTTATAAAAAAAACTAAACGATCTTAAAGAACAAACTAAGCGATTTTTAAGAACGAACTAAATGACCTTTAAGAACAAAAATATGATCTTTAATAGTACACTAAATGATTTATAAGAATAAACAAAGCGATCTTTAACAGAAAACTAAATGTTCTTTAGGAACAAACTAAACGACCTTTAAGAGCAAACTTATCGATCTTAAGGAACAAAATCAATTATCTATAAGAACAAACTAAACGATCTTAAAGAACAAACTAAATGATTTTTAATGACAAACTAAAAATTTATACAAACAAACTAAATGATCTTTAAGAACAAACTGAATGACCTTTAAGAGCAATTAAGCTATATTTAAGAACAAAATCAATGATCTTTAAGAACAAACTTAGCGATTTTTATGAACAAACTAAACGATCTTTTAATAACACAAATTAAGCGTTCTTTAGGAAATAACTTAGCAATCTTCTTTGAACAAATTAAATGATCTTTAATAAGAAACTAAAAGATCTTTAAAAAAAAACTAAACGATCTTTAAGAACAAACTAAGCGATCTTAAAAAAGAAAATAAACGATTTTTAACAACAGACTAAGCGATCTTTATGAACAAACTACCAATATTTAGGAACAAATAAAGCGATCATTAACAAAAAACTGAACGATCTTTAACAACAAACTAAGCGGTCTTTAAGAACAAAATAAACGATCTTTAATAACAAGATGTTATATTAGATGTTCATTTATTAATATTCACGATTATTTAATTTTTTATAAAAAGAATTTAAATATTTATACTTTCTTCCTTCATTTTCGATGTATGCAGCGTGTATGCGGGAACGAATTTCAAAATATCTAAATATTTCTTTTTCGGTTTCGGCTTCGGTTTCGGCTTCGGTTTCGGCCAAAAGTCATTTTTAACTTTCAGCCTTTTTTCGGTGTCGGCCGAATATCATTTTTAAACTTTCGGTCCATTTTTGGTTTCGGCCGAAAGTCATTTTAAAATTTCGGCATATTTTCGGCCGAAATCAGAAAATCACTTTCGGTCTGTCTCTACTTAACAGTTTGGGAGTTATAGGACTGAAACTTCTCACAAGACGGGTCTCAAACGTGATGCCCCACGACCTCCCAGACATTTTTATTAATTAGTTTTTTGGGGGGTGGTTGATTGGCCAGTTTGAGTTGTAATTAATTTTATGGGAAACTATTATTTTTTTAAATCTTTTTTTTTAAAATTAACTCCTTTAAATTGTATGTTTTTATTACCAACTTCATTACATCTAGTCTCGGACTTTATCATTAAGGAGATAATTTAGCCCTGCATCTATAGCTTTATCGTTAAGGAGAGAATTTAGCCCTGCATCTATAGCTTTATCGTTAAGGAGAGAATTTAGCCCTGCATCTATAGCTTTATCATTAAGGAGAGAATTTGGTCCCGCATCTATAGCTTTATCATTAGGAGAGAATTTAGTCCCACATCTATAGCTTTATCATTAAGGAGAGAATTTAGCCCTGCATCTATAGCTTTATCATTAAGGAGAGAATTTAGTCCCGCATCTATAGCTTTATCATTAAGGAGAGAATTTAGTCCCGCATCTATAGCTTTATCATTAAGGAGAGAATTTAGTCCCGCATCTATAGCTTTATCATTAAGGAGAGAATTTACACGTTTTAGTTATAAAAATATAATTTATTTCAGTTCTTGGTTTCGCTTAATTTATTGAATGCAATCCTCCCCCACCTAATTCCCCACTCCCCCCACACTCCACTCCCTGACAAAACAAAAAATACTGAAGCGAACAGCTAACTTCAAAATTCAATTATGTGTTTTTGTTGAAATCTCATTTTCTCAACATGCTTTACAATACCTGCAACTAGACGATTTCAGCACTAAATCCCCTTTCATTTTGAGGAGCATTGGGTAATAGCATAAATCGTTAGGAAATCATTAATTTTTTTTAATGCTAAGATTATGTTTAATTTATCGTGGTTTCTGTTTTCTTTTTTTAGGTCCACTTGTTGGATCAAGGTTATTATGTGAATTCAATCGCGATTATCTAGTGCCACGTCAAATTGAGAGAAGAAAGAAAAAAAACTTTTAAATCCTTTAGAGCATCCCTTTGGGGAGGGGGGTCGAACGACCCTTACACAGGGGTAGCCTAAGACCATAAAAAACACATCTTTATGAATTAGTAACGAATATAATTTATGGTTGGGGGGGGGGAGTCACCACAACATGAGTAAATTGTATTAAAGGGTCGTGGCATTAAAAAATTTTGAGAAATACTGCTTTAGAGTGTTTAAAGGTCATCGCCCTCACACCAACTTTCGTGTCTTAGCAGCCAAAAAACAAACAAATAGTCTGGGCAATAAGTAAAGAACAGTAACGTATGGTAAAAAAAACAAACACTTTGTTTAAATCACAAATAATGATTGCCTGGGTGTGTATGTATGTATGTATGTTTGTATGTATGTGTGTTTGGCTGTAATGCTGTATTCAGTATGCGCGCAAAAAATAAAACTCCCCCAGAAGTGAGCACTAATTTGGGATTGGTACAAAAAGGAGTTACTCGAATGCCAAGTTTAGTCCAGTAACTAAGCAGATAGCAAAGTTCACATTGTTTGGCAGGCTACTTATATTAGTAAATCCATAGTGATCACGATACAACAAATTTTACGTGGCTAAATCGATGGAGCTGGTTACAAACGATGTTCGCTTATGAAAATAAGTTCCGTTTTATTTTATTTCATTTGCTGCAATAATTATAGAGTTAAAAGTTTAATGTCGTGCGCTAAGTTTAATTTACCTTTCAAGGTCATTCGCTACTTTCTCACTGCTTTTAATTTGGACATCTTTAATTTTGCAGCACACTGTTAATTTCTAATACTGTCATACATCTTGCTCACATCTGCAATTTATTTGCGGGACGCCAAACCCATTACACTCCCCCCCCCGCCCCCATCCCCAGCCCGTATCACTTCCAACCCAAATTGCCCACATGTGATACGAAATGGGAAAAGGCATGTCATAAGTCTGCATACAACCCATACTTTGATCAAACCCCTACCTACTGGAGAATTTAAATATGGCGCATTATCCATGAATGAAAAAATCAACGATGAATCAAAGTTTGATTTTTTATATTTTTTTCTAAAGCCCTTACAATAAAATTTAGCTGCCCTCATTTTTTAATCGAACTATTTGAAGTAACCTCATTAACCTCATTAACCTCATTAACCTCATTGTTGTTCAACCAACTGTTTATGACGCAACGCGCAGCTGCACACAAAAATATTTTAAAAATTTAAAATAGATTGCTTAAAATTCTAAAGTGAGTTCCGCGTGATTTCACAGCGGGACGTATTAGCCTGAAAGAGTCNGGGGGGGGGGGGGGGGGGGCGGCGGCGGGTGAATCTCTTAAAACTCCAAAATCAGCTGCTTAACGGCAAATATCATACACACACTCAACATATGTACACACACACAGACACAATACCCCCCCCACACACACACACACACACACACATTTCAGGTCTTGATCGTAACTCCAAATTTTAAATCTGGAGTCGCCCATAAATTATGCCTATATTTCATAAGAGATTTGCTTCAAAATAAGAGAAATCTATGTTAATTTTAACGCAAATTTGTGTCCCCACCCACTGCACAACCCCTCCCCCCCACACCCGCAGAAACCTCTTTTCTGATTCCCTGAAGTTAAATCTGCTCAATTTCAGCTCCCCCCCCCCCTCACTCCAACCCCCTTGCGGAAATAGAAGCGATTAGACGCAGAACTGGCCGACACTCGACGACACCTCGGTTTATTGTTGGTTGCTATTGTAAGACAAGATGAGTGGGGCTAAATGTGTGGAAACTTTGCGCCACGCACTAGAACGGCTTACACGGCTCATTGGGTGCTTAATCAGGGATGACGGTTCTTGGGAATATTAGCAGTAATAAAATAAGGCTTCAAAAATATGATTAAATCAGGAGGACACATCTGTGCTAGGGCTCCAACGAATTTGTATTATTTTTATTATTTATGGCGTTTATTCATTACAGGAATCTCTATAACATATTACCTACTTCTATAACATAACAACTATCTCAATAACATATAAACTATCTCTATATCATATAAATTATCTCAATAACATATAAACTATAGCTATAACATATAAACTATCTCTATAACATATAAACTATCTCTATAACATAGAAACTATCTCTATAACATATTACCTACTTCTATAACATAACAACTATCTCTATAACATATAAACTATCTCTATAACATATAAACTATCTCTATAACATATAAACTATCGCTATAACATATAAACTATCTCTATAACATATAAACTATCTCTATAACATAGAAACTATCTCTATAACATATAAAATATCGCTATAACATATAAACTATCTCTTTAACATATTAACTCTCTCTATAACATATAAACTATCTCTATAACATATAAACTATCTCTATAACATATAAACTATCTCTATAACATATAAACTATCGTTATAACATATAAACTATCTCTATAACATATAAACTATCGCTATAACATATAAACTATCTCTATAACATATTAACTCTCTCTATAACATATAAAATATCTCTATAACATATAAACTCTCTCTATAACATATAAACTATCGCTATGACATATAAACTATCGCTATAACATATAAACTATCTCTATAACATATAAACTATCGTTATAACATATAAACTATCGTTATAACATATAAACTATCGCTATAACATATAAACTATCTCTATAACATATAAACTATCGTTATAACATATAAACTATCTCTATAACATATAAACTCTCTCTATAACATATTAACTCTCTCTTTACTAATTAAACGACCAGCTCAGGCACAATTTCTTGATTGTTTGTTTGTGCTTTTAACAGAATAAATTCAAACTTGATTTTAAAAATGTGTAATGACCTACTGAATAAATCTTGTGCAATGTTCATAAAGAAAGGAAAATTCCACACACTGATTGGGGTGTTAAAATGAATTTATTTTATTCTTTTGTTCACTAAGTGCTGCTCTGGACAGCTTAAGATATTAAAAAAAAAAGTATTATCTTTAATCTCTGGAATATTTTGATAAAAGAGATAATAATCTAAAAATGGCATATTTTGTACACTACGGATTTTATAACCACAACTTTCTGAGTAGCCTTATGATTTTTTCTGTATTTGTTCTCCAAAATTTGAGAAAAAAAAATCGTATTAAATTATCTTACGGATACATATTTATCGTTAAGCATGAGTTAAACTTTTAACGCATCGTCGCCATTTCGATGGAGCAATTTCAATATCAGATATATATAGACTATATATTATCTTGTAATAGGATGTTTTTCTCTTTAAATTGTTTGACAATTCCATTTATTTACTATCATTTATATTAACTTTGCTTTTTTGTTTGTGCCTTTCAAGGAAAAAAAATCTTCGGACGGCAAGTTCACCCACTTCCCGTCAACCTATCGAGCTTAACCTTGGCACATAGCCTCGTTGCCGATAACAAAATATTCCATCACATGCTCAGCCCTACCTCCTACCCCAGCTCCCGAAAATCAGTTTTTCCTTTTCGTTTAAGGGGAAGATTACACCGATTTCTCGAAATTAAAAATTCACGATAACTGCTCTAAATGAGATTTTTTTGGTAAAAAATACATCTGTACCGGTACATATCGCAAGAGCTTTTGGTGCGCAAAATGTTCTTTTAGTTGGTAAAAAAAACAAATATGTGATGAAAAACTTGGTGGGTCATTGGAATATTACTATAGTTCGTGGTCGGGGGGGGGGGGGGGGGGGCAGAAAGAAATATGTCAAAATGTTCTTTTAGTTGGTAAAAAAAACAAATATGTGATGAAAAACTTGGTGGGTCATTGGAATATTACTATAGTTCGTGGTCGGGGGGGGGGGAGGGGTGGCAGAAAGAAATATGCGGTTGCAAGTCTTAACAAAAATGGGTAAAGGGGAAAAGGTGGGGGGAGGGGGAGAGGACTAATTTGGATTCTTAAAAAGTGCGTTACGTGTATTATGTATATCGTTTGATATTACGTTTAAAGCTTTGTAAGAAAAACATTTTTTTTAAGGGGTTGTTTAACTACGGTGTATCTTTGTGTCTGTTACAGAGTGGGACTTATAATGTCCTCAGTCAAGAACTCAATCGTCCCCCCTCCCCCTTTCCCTGTAATCCCAGGGTGCAGTTCGTTTGTCAAGGTTACGTTTCATTCTTCTTAGAATTATTTATATCTGGTCTGCTAGTCTCTAACACGATGTCCTACTGTCTCTCTTGCTCTAGATGTTCTAATATAGGCTCATATATCTTAAAATTGCTACGCTATCTTCGACTTATCATAGTTTTATAGCCACGACTGATAAACAACTAGCCACTACTCTCTGCTAATGCTACCACATTGTGATATGTTAAGTCCTTTAAGCATGCACAGCAGATATACCCGAGTGTCAATACAGTCTTTCAAGCAGTATACAGTGATGTCATCAGGGCCACGAATAGTTTTATTTGTAATTGTTTTCTATCTAAGAGCCTAACTATAATAATGATGGCAGCCATTCCTGACACAAATCGTTGTAATATGTAGAGGTCAACAAACGAAATAGTATCCAAGAGAGAGTATTTTCCTGTTAGAAAAAATCAACCTCCAGAAATATATAAAACCTAGAGCGCTGTGGCCATACTTTGGAACGAGCAGCTTTTGCTAAAACCAGATAGATTTAACATCTTGAGCCGGATTCAAATAAATTTGTCATAAACAGTAAATAGATCTCTATATCAGTTGATTACACCAAAATGTTAAGGTAGTACTTCGGTATCTTGTGTTTCGATGCATTTTGTGTTTCAGTGCCATGTGTTTTGGTAGCTTGTATTTTGGTACCTTGAATTTCGGTATATTGTGTTTCAGTGTCATGCGTTTTCGGTAACTTGTATTTTGGTACTTTATATTTTGGTAACTTGAATTTTGGTACTTTGTAATTTGGTAACTTGTATTTCGGTAACTTGTATTTTGGTAACTTGTATTTTGGTAACTTGTATTTTGGTAACTTGTATTTTGGTAACTTGTATTTTGGTAACTTGTATTTCGATAACTTGTATTTTGGTAACTTGTATTTTGGTAACTTGTATTTTGGTAACTTGTATTTTGGTAACTTGTATTTTGGTAACTTGCATTTTGGTAACTTGCATTTCGGTAACTTGTATTTTGGTAACTTGTATTTTGGTACATGAACGTTGGTGCCATGTGTTTTGGAACGTTGTTCATGGATGTATTCAGTGAAGCCATCACCTGGGGCGATCCCAGGTTTTCTATATTTTCTAATGACATCTCAAATTCAACAACGCACGCCTAGCCATAATCAGTCCATTCTATAAATTAAAATTAACTTCCTGGTGATAAGCTTGGCTTAAGATTGTGATAGCTCCAGACATCTTCTTTTTTTTTTTTTTACGTTTTTTTTTAGCAGCGACCACATTAAAGTCATTTTGAAACGCAATAACAGCTAACAATAACTTCTCTGATTGCTTTGAACAAATAGAAGAGATCAGATAAAAACAAGTGCTATAATGTCGATTGACTAGTCCAAGATAACAGATTCTAACAAGAGAGAGTTGGTGGTTTTTAAAGTAATTTGATTAAATTTCTAACAATGGTCACTTACAAAATGGACCTTTACCCAGCAAAAAGAAAAAGACATTTAGTGAAGAAAACAACTTGCTCTGAGATGATTTGTTTTTCTGTTCATCCTCTCCCAGCGATCTTTTAGAAAAGCTCACGAGGCCGCCCATCCCAGATTTAGCAGCCTAAATTGTTATTGTTATAATGAAAGCCGTGGCGTTTTACGACCCTCGTCCACAGCGGCGATTACATCAATTGTCGCTTTATCGCTGCCCCAGTTCATCTCCTCTGTCCATTGTTTAGAGTTCTGGCCCCGAGGAATGGGGGGGGGGTGTCGGGTGGGGGGGTGGTGGACCGAGGTTTGGATTGGGAGTTTATCGAATCTGTGCAGGATAGTTAATAGGTCTTGAAGCTGCAATGGGGGTTTTTGTGTAGGGTTCATGTTGAGCTTACAGGATCAAGTGTGGGGGGGGGGGGGTGGGGGGGGGGGGGGGTGGTGGACCGAGGTTTGGATTGGGAGTTTATCGAATCTGTGCAGGATAGTTAATAGGTCTTGAAGCTGCAATGGTGGTTTTTGTGTAGGGTTCATGTTGAGCTTACAGGATCAAGTGCAAGCGTCAAGTAAGTGTCATAAACGCAGGAAGCTGTGGTCGACGTTCGGTCAGCTCACGTGTCGGACTTCACTCATTGGCATTCTAAGTAATCCCACTTTGTCTATTTTTTTATTTTTTTTTAATGTTAGTCAAATTGAAAGGAATCCATTTCGCCAAACAGTTCGAGCAGTTCGCGTTATCCCTTTGCTTGAGCCATTCACGCACATTAAAATAACGACTCAACCACTTTAATAACTGCAGTAATAACTTTAAAAAAAAATGTTTTCCCCCAGCTTTGTATTCAGTCTCAACGCTCTAAGGTGGATTTAACAATGATACGTCGGGAAAATTCCATCTAAAACACCGCTGACATTTCGGGGATTAAAAAAAAAAGTATTTCGTTTTGCGGTGCATTCTTAACGAAGGAAAGGCTGGCATCCGTCCGTCACACTGCGGCGATGGCGTGGACCTCGCAGGACCAGGGATTATTCTTCTAGGATTATAATCTGGTTCCCAACAGCAAATCGCCTCTCTCCAGGCCGCAGGATAACTCAAGGGAACATCATGTTGATGATGCAGCTTGACACCATTGGCGTCGCAGGAGTTGTCGGAATGTTTCATTGTACCAATGTTGTCTGCCTACGGGACTCCATCTCCGGGTTTCAGAGTTTCTTTTTCTTAGATGAGTTGCCATCCATAGGTAACGAGTCCCATCCACCCGGGTGCTGGTGATGTTTTTGGTTGGCTGGGCTTTCGTGGGGATTAATCTCCAGCCATCAAATTGAGGTTTGGTCAGTTTAGACTACTCGGCCACCCAGCACCCTAAAGCAAAGGCATTATATTAAATAAGCTGCACTTTTTTTGCTTGCTTGTTTGTTTGCTTTTGAATATTTTTTTTTTTTTAATTTTGAAATCTAGAGCGGAGATGAGGAGAAGCTGTACCATTGACATGAACGGCCCGTTTGATCTCGAAGTGGTTGTTCAAATCACAATAAGACTTTGAATCTTTAAGATAAATTTATTCTCTCAGTAAATAAGACCACTACAGAGGCGATCAAGCGCGGTGTGTGTGGGGGGACGGGGGACAATTGCCCACGTACTTCAAGTGGTGTTCATTTGTATGCAAGCATCTCTTGGATTGATCTAATAATGGCAAGTGCGTCATACCGATAACCGCAACGATGTCCTGCTCCTGGGTGGACACGGGCCGACTATTTAATGAGAACTTGGCTGGGAGGGCAGAGATTATTTGATAAAGTGACGGTCCATTTTACCCCGCCCCCCCCCCCCCCACTCAGTCCCCAGGCAAATCCCTGCAAAGTTCTCCTGGGTATCTTTAATGAAAGATTCCAGCGGGTGCGTCCATGGAGGGGCTCGACGTTATTACTGGCACACACCGGACAAGTGGGGAGCTGTGCGGGGAAAGGGGGATGGGGGTCGAAGCGGAGAAACAAAGTTATTACTGTGAGACCGACCCGACAAAGGACGGATAGATGGATAAGTGGATGAAGGGATATGGGGTAGGGATAGCTTCCCATTGTGAATGGACGGAAAGTCGGTGTTTGAATATGAGTGGGTGTGTGTATCTAAGAGTGTATAACTAATTTAGTGGATGTATGCATCTTAGCGTGTTCATGTATCTAGTCGTGTTTATTCTCTACAATTTTAGGGGTTTTGTCCATGCTATGAATGTATAGTGCTTGAAGATGAGAAAATGTTGGTAATTTTTTTTTTAAATTGCATATATTAGTGTTCAGTCTATAACAGGATTCCAAGCTAGTAGCAAAAAAAAAAGGAAGATGGGCTATGCTGAGCAGGACACTTAGAAAGAATGCCAAATGACAGAGAAGTGAAGAGGGTGTGCCACCAAAACCCCAGTGGAAAACGGCTCAAAGGCAGACCTACGCTTAGGTGGGTGGATGATGTGGAAAAAGATCTACAGCAGCTGGGAATCCGAACATGGAAAAGAAAAACATCAGGTCTGAGTGGAAGGATGTTGTGAGGCAGGCCAAAGCCCTACACGGGCTGCAGCGGCACAGGGATGGATGGATGGTCTGAGTGGAATGATGTTGTTAGGCAGGCCAAAGCCCTAAATGAGCTGCAGCGCCACAAGGATGGATGGATGGTCTGAGTGGAGGAAGAGATGAGGCTGGCCAAAGCCCCACAATTGCAGTGGCGCCACAAGGATGGTTGTGTAAAATAGTGTGTAATCTAGAGACTTGATTTTCTTATGTGTTTTGCTTCTAAAGTCGGACCTCGACCTCGGTTAAATCGCCAACCCTGTTATGTCAACGTTTCTTGAAGTGGAATCGCCAAATTATCTCTTTTCTTTGCATTTTCTCCTCGGTTATATCGATTCTTTTATGTTACCAAACCCTGATATCTCGAGTTCAAAAGGCGGCAAAATTTACCACTTAACCTGAGTTATCTCGATCCCCATGACCAATCGTCGACTTTTGAAAATTGATTACAACAAACACGTGTCTACTTCAAACTGAAGTAATTGAAATGAAATGGCACTATCCGGGGGATGTCCGCGCAATTAACTTGTCACAGCAAGAAGCGAGGAGCGAAAGGCGTGCAAACAAACGACAGAGGTCGCAGTACCTGTTCTATCTATAGCGAATCCGCTTGTCGCTTAATATAGGCTTTCACGCGTTCTTACATGTTGATTTTTTTTTTTAAACCCAGAATCCGTATTTGAATTAACTGAATTGGCGAATCCAGACCGAGAGAAAATAAAAACTCGCGAATCCGGGCTGAAAAAAAATTTAGCCTCACGAATCCGGTATTCCGGGATAAGCCAGAAAAGTGGCACCCCACATATGCCTTGTGTTGGTAGCAAACATATAAGTAGATTTTTACAGCGTGCCGATCGCTTCATCAAACAAATCGCGGTAACGCTGTTCTGTAAAAAAAAAAAAAAACAACCTCCCAAACACGTGCAAGTACATTCTCCTTTATAAACGCACATCGTGTTCATAAAGAAATTTCAAGCACATGTTAATATATTGATGCCATATTGGTTTTCGTTTATCTCGATCATCGGTTATCTCGACGCTTTTTGGCCAACCCTGAGGCCATCGACATGACCGCGCTCTGCTTGTATTTCAAGTCGAATAGATTTTTATAATTATAAACTACAAAAAAGCATTCATAAAATAGTTCTCTTATTTACAAATCAAAACAGATAACCTTAGTCAAATTTTTGAGACATACTTGATGAATGTTTTATTAAAACTTAGATGTGTAATGAATTAACGCTGGATACCAAATGTTTCTTTTGTGCATTGTCGGTTTCATTCTGCTGTGAGCATTGTTGCTTTCATTCTACTGTGTATATTGTCTGTTTCATTCTACTGTGTATATTGTCTGTTTCATTCTACTGCGTATATTGTCTGTTTCATTCTACTGTGTATATTGTCTGTTTAATTCTATTGTGTGTATTGTCTGTTTCATTCTACTGTGTATATTGTCTGTTTCATTCTACTGTGTGTAGTGTCTATTTTATTTTACTGTGTGTAGTGTCTGTTTCATTCTACTGTGTATAATGTCTGTTTCATTCTACTGTGTGTATTGTCTGTTTCATTCTACTGTGTGTATTGTCTGTTTCATTCTATTGTGTGTATTGTCTGTTTCATTCTACTGTGTATATTGTCTGTTTCATTCTACTGTGCATAGTGTTTGTTTCATTCTATTGTGTGTATTGTATGTTTCATTCTACTGTGTATATTGTCTGTTTCATTCTACTGTGTATAGTGTTTGTTTCATTCTATTGTGTGTATTGTCTGTTTCATTCTACTGTGTATATTGTCTGTTTCATTCTACTGTGTATAGTGTTTGTTTCATTCTATTGTGTGTATTGTCTGTTTCATTCTACTGTGTATAGTGTTTGTTTCATTCTATTGTGTGTATTGTCTGTTTCATTCTACTGTGTATAGTGTTTGTTTCATTCTATTGTGTGTATTGTCTGTTTCATTCTACTGTGTATATTGTCTGTTTCATTCTACTGTGTATATTGTCTGTTTCATTCTACTGTGTCTAGTGTTTGTTTCATTCTACTGTGTATATTGTCTGTTTCATTCTACTGTGTATATTGTCTGTTTCATTCTACTGTGCATAGTGTCTGTTTCATTGTACTGTGCATAGTGTCTGTTTCATTCTACTGTGCATAGTGTCTGTTTCATTCTACTGTGCATAGTGTCTGTTTCATTCTATTGTGCATAGTGTCTGTTTCATTCTACTGTGCATTAGAGACCTACCGAATTTCGGCTTCGGCTTCGGTTTCGGCGCCGAAAGTGGCCATTTTATCCCTTTCGGCCAAGTTTCGGTTTCGGCCGAAACTGAAAAGTTAACTTTCGGCTTTATTTCGGTTTCGGCTGAAAGAGAAAAGTTAACTTTCGGTTTTTCTTCGGTTTCGGCCGAAATTGACTTAGACTTTCGGCCACCGGCCGAAAGTAACTCTAGTTTTTGGTCATTTAATACTCAGCGAAAGCGATATTTAACAACAAATTAAGTGTCATTTAAGAACAAATTAAGCGATCGTTGAGAACAAACTAAACGATATTTAACAACAAACTAAGGGACATTTAAGAGCAAACTAAACGATCTTTAAAACAAACTAAGCGATCTTTAAGAACAATCTAAGCGATCTTTAATAACAAACTAAACGATCTTAAAGAACAAACTAAACGATTTTTAAGACCGAAATAAATGATCTTTAAGAAAAAAACAGATATTTAATAGTAAACTAAATGATTTATAAGAATAAACTAAGCGATCTCTAACAGAAAATTAAATTTTCTTTAGGAACAAACTAAAAGATCTTAAAGAACAAAAAATTATTGATCTTATGGAACAAAAACAATTATCTGAGAACAACTAAGCGATATTTATGAAAAAACTAAGCGATCTTTAACAAAATCTAAGCGATCTTTAACAACAAACTAAGCGATCTTTATGAACAAA
>CAXITT010000001.1:121665-183853 GCA_964033795.1 Lymnaea stagnalis | reverse complement strand
CTCACTGTTGCATACAAAAATATATAAAAAATAATCAGAATTAGACAGTCGGTGTGATTCGACTGAAACCGTCGCGGAGAATCACGTTATAGATATGAGAATGAGGGAAACGGGCCGGCACATTTACACTAAACTTTTCCGTCATGTAGCGGGCCGAAAAATATCGTCTTGCGGGTCACAAATGGCTTGCGGGCCGCGAGTTTGAGACCCCTATTTTAGATGTTTATTTATTAATATTCACGATTATCTCATTTTTTATAAAAAGAATGTAAATATTTATACTTTCCCTCATCATTTTCGATATATGCAGATGTATGCGAGATCGAATTTCAAAATAACTTAATATTACATTTTCGATTTCGGCTTCGGCTTCGGTTTCGGCCGAAATTCATTTTTAATATTCGGCCTTTTTTCGGTTTTGGCCGAAAGTCATTTTTAAACCTTCGGCCTTTTTTCGTTTCGGCTGAAAGTCATTTTAAACTTTCGGCCTATTTTCGGCTTCGGCCGAAATCAGAAAATCACTTTCGGTCGGTCTCTACTGTGCATAGTGTCTGTTTCATTCTACTGTGCTTAGTGTCTGTTTCATTCTACTGTGCATAGTGTTTGTTTCATTCTACTGTGTATATTGTCTTTTTCATTCTATTGTGTGTATTGTCTGTTTCATTCTACTGTGTATATTGTCTGTTTCATTCTACTGTGTATAGTGTCTGTTTCATTCTACTGTGCAAAGTGTCTGTTTCATTCAACTGTGTATAGTGTCTGTTTCATTCTACTGTACATAGTGTTTGTTTCATTCTACTGTGTATATTGTCTGTTTCATTCTACTGTGTATATTGTCTGTTTCATTCTACTGTGTGTAGTGTCTGTTTCATTCTACTGTGTATACTGTCTGTTTCATTCCACTGGTGTATTTTCTGTTTCATTCTACTGTGTCTAATGTCTATTTCATTCTACTGTGTGTATTGTCTGTTTCATTCTACTGTGTGTAGTGTCTGTTTCATTCCACTGGGTGTATTGTCTGTTTCATTCTACTGTGCATACTGTTTGTTCCGTAGAGCGTTTTCAATAAGGATTTTAGAATGCCGTCAATGCTCTTTTACTAGCGTGCAATATTACAACTTTAGTCAGAGAAATATTCCTACAGTCATATTCTCGAAGATTTTAACGTATTTACTGCCCTTGTTTAGATATTTCCATTCACTTGAGTGCCATTGAATGAATAGGTTATAATGTTATCTGACAATAAAAACTTTTTATTTTTACAATTTAAAAACTGCCACAACAGCTTTTACTTTATTTACGCACAGATTTTTTTATACTTAAAAATAAGTTTAACTTTGCATCTTATCTTGTTTAACTTCGCATCTTATCACGTGTAACTGTGCACCTCAATACATATAATTGTGCATCTTATCAGGACTAACTGTGCACCATATAAAGTGTAACTGTTAATCTTATCACGTGTCACTGTACACCTTATTATGTGTAGCTGTGCACCTTATCAAGTGTAAATGTGCACCTTATGTGTGTAGCTGTGCACTGTATCATGTGTAACTGTGCACTGTATTACGTGTAACTGTGCACTATATCATGTGTAGCTGTGCATCTTATCACGTGTAACTGTGCACCTCATAACCTGTAACTGTGCACCTCATAACGTGTAACTTGCACCTCATAACGTGTAACTTTGCACCTCATTACGTGTAACTGTGCACCTCATAACGTTTAACTGTGCACCTCATAATGTGTAGCTGTGCATCTTATCACTGTAACTGTGCACCTCATAATGTGTAGCTGTGCATCTTATCACGTGTAACTGTGCACCTCATAACGTGTAACTATGCACCTTATAATGTGTAGCTGTGCATCTTACCACGTGTAACTGTGCACCTCATAACGTGTAAATGTGTACCTCATAGTGTGTAGATGCGCATCTTATCACGTGTAACTGTGCACCTCATAATGTGTAGCTGTGCATCTTATCACGTGGAACTTTGCACCTCATAACGTGTAACTGTGCACCTTATCACGTGTAACTGTGCACCTCATAATGTGTAGCTGTGCATCTTATCACGTGGAACTGTGCACCTCATAACGTGTAACTGTGTGCCTCATGTAACTGTGCACCTCATAACGTGTAACTGTGCACCTCATAATGTGTAACTGTGCACCTTATCACGTGTAACTGTGCATCTCATAACGTGTAACTATGCAACTCATAACGTGTAACTGTGCACCTCATAACGTGTAACTGTGCACCTCATAACGTGTAACTGTGCACCTCATAACGTGTAACTGTGCACCTCATAACGTGTAACTGTGCACCTTATCATGTGTAACTGTGCACCTCATAACGTTTAACTGTGCACCTCATGTAACTGTGCACCTTATAATGTGTAGCTGTGCACCTCATCACGTGTAACTGTGCACCTCATAACGTGTAACTGTGCACCTCATAACGTGTAACTGTGCACCTCATAACGTGTAACTGTGCACCTCATAACGTGTAACTGTGCACCTCATAACGTGTAACTGTGCACCTTATCACGTGTAACTGTGCACCTCATAACGTGTAACTGTGCACCTCATAACGTGTAACTGTGCACCTCATAACGTGTAACTGTGCACCTCATAATGTGTAACTGTGCACCTCATAACGTGTAACTTGCACCTCATAACGTGTAACTGTACACCTTATCACGTGTAACTGTGCACCTCATAACGTATAACTGTGCACCTCATAACGTGTAACTGTGCACCTCATAACGTGTAACTGTGCACCTCATAACGTGTAACTGTGCACCTCATAACGTTTAACTGTGCACCTCATAACGTGTAACTGTGCACCTCATAACGTTTAATTGTGCACCTCATAATGTGTAGCTGTGAATCTTATCACTGTAACTGTGCACCTCATAATGTGTAGCTGTGCATCTTATCACGTGTAACTGTGCACCTCATAACGTGTAACTGTGCACCTTATAATGTGTAGCTGTGCATCTTACCACAAGTAACTGTGCACCTCATAACGTGTAGCTGTGCATCTTATCATGTGTAACTGTGCACCTCATAACGTGTAACTGTGCACCTTATAATGTGTAGCTGTCCATCTTATCACGTGTAACTGTGCACCTCATAACGTGTAACTGTGTACCTCATAATGTGTAGCTGTGCATCTTATCACGTGTAACTGTGCACTATATCATGTGTAGCTGTGCATCTTATCACGTGTAACTGTGCACTTCATAACCTGTAACTGTGCACCTCATAACGTGTAACTTGCACCTCATAACGTGTAACTGTACACCTTATCACGTGTAACTGTGCACCTCATAACGTGTAACTGTGCACCTCATAACGTGTAACTGTGCACCTCATAACGTGTAACTGTGCACCTAATAACGTGTAACTGTGCGCCTCATGTAACTGTGCACCTTATAATGTGTAGCTGTGCACCTCATCACGTGTAACTTGCACCTCATAACGTGTAACTGTACACCTTATCACATGTAACTGTGCACCTCATAACGTGTAACTGTGCACCTCATAACGTGTAACTGTGCACCTCATAACGTGTAACTGTGCACCTCATAACGTGTAACTGTGCACCCCATAACGTGTAACAGTGCACCTCATAATGTGTAGCTGTGCATCTTATCACTGTAACTGTGCACCTCATAATGTGTAGCTGTGCATCTTATCACGTGTAACTGTGCATCTTATCACGTGTAACTGTGCACCTCATAACGTGTAACTGTGCACCTTATAATGTGTAGCTGTGCATCTTATCACGTGTAACTGTGCACCTCATAACGTGTAAATGTGTACCTCATAATGTGTAGCTGTGCATCTTATCACGTGTAACTGTGCAGCTCATAATGTGTAGCTGTGCATCTTATCACGTGTAACTTTGCACCTCATAACGGGTAACTGTGCACCTTATCACGTGTAACTGTGCACCTCATAATGTGTAGCTGTGCATCTTATCACGTGGAACTGTGCACGTCATAACGTGTAACTGTGCGCCTCATGTAACTGTGCACCTCATAACGTGTAACTGTGCACCTTATAATGTGTAACTGTGCACCTTATCACGTGTAACTGTGCACCTCATAACGTGTAACTCTGCACCTCATAACTTGTAACTGTGCACCTCATACCGTGTAACTGTGCACCTCATAACGTGTAACTGTGCACCTCATAACGTGTAACTGTGCACCTCATAACGTGTAACTGTGCACCTCATAATGTGTAACTGTGCACCTCATAACGTGTAACTGTGCACCTCATAACGTGTAACTGTGCGCCTCATGTAACTTTGCACCTTATAATGTGTAGCTGTGCACCTCATCACGTGTAACTGTGCACCTTATCACGTGTAACTGTCCACCTCATCACGTGTAACTGTGCACCTCATAACGTGTAACTGTGCACCTCATAACGTGTAACTGTGCACCTCATAACGTGTAACTGTGCACCTCATGTAACTGTGCACCTTATAATGTGTAGCTGTGCACCTCATCACGTGTAACTGTGCACCTTATCACGTGTAACTGTGCACCTCATAACGTGTAACTGTGCACCTCATAACGTGTAACTGTGCACCTCATAACGTGTAACTGTGCACCTCATAATGTGTAACTGTGCACCTCATAACGTGTAACTGTGCACCTCATAACGTGTAACTGTGCGCCTCATGTAACTGTGCACCTTATAATGTGTAGCTGTGCACCTCATCACGTGTAACTGTGCACCTTATCACGTGTAACTGTGCACCTCATCACGTGTAACTGTGCACCTCATAACGTGTAACTGTGCACCTCATAACGTGTAACTGTGCACCTCATAACGTGTAACTGTGCACCTCATAACGTGTAACTGTGCACCTCATAACGTGTAACTGTGCACCTTATCACTTGTAACTGTTCATATACGATTTCCCCACTTGTTCTTTCGTTATGTTTTCCATTCTTTTGTTAACCCATCTCAGCCTGAACGGTGTCCTTTTTACTTTTTCCAGCTGTATTCCCCCCCCCCCCTCCTCTCTCCCCCTATTTCTTCCATCCAATTTCCACCCATTTATCACCACCTCCTCTCCCCCAGAATCTTCCCTGCAAGACGTTACAACAAGGTAATCAAAACTTTTCTCTGTTTTCCAGTCTTCTTCCATTTTTCTCCCAACCTCACTTGATATTGATCGCTTTGCTCCAAAATTTTGATGTTCTCTCTTCAATCAATGATTGGTACTACATTTAAAGATATTAATTTCACCTGTAACGTCCAAATACACGGATATCAGCCCTATGGATTTTTAAAAAAAGAAATGTCTTTTAAATTCGTAAAAATCGTTCATGGGTTCAATTATTCTAGCTTTTTATTTAAAATGGTGGTCAACTCTGATTTCAAAGTGAGACTCTATAGCACCGGGCGATAGAACCATGACCTAAAACTACATTATATCTCTCCTCTAAAAAAAAAAAAAATTCCCTTACAGCATTAAGTTTGAGGGGGGGGGGGGGAAAAGTGCCGAGGAGACACCAAGAAGAGTTTGGGGTCGGGGGGTGGGGGGAGTCTCCTGATACTTATCAGACATAGAAGTCAGGTTACAAACATATGTGCGATAAGCTCCCCCTGTAAGGCGTGATGAAAATATCCCCAGTCAGGACGCAGGGCCAAGTTAATACTCTGTGACAACGACAAACCCCCATTACAGAGAATCAGATGTCCATGCCAAACTTTGGCTACATGTAGATAAATATGATCTTATGATACAAGTCTCACTCACAATTTACTCATGAAATACTTAACATCAGGAGTTGAGGAGAACCCCTGTCTAAGCCGATGTGTACATGGTGTATAATTGAGATGCTTTGGATGCAAAGGGCATGGTCAGGTGGTTTTTTTAAAATTTTTTAGAGGTTCGTACACACTGAGTGAAAGCCTCAAAGTAGTGGATCTCAATCTTCCTAACACCGCGAACCTGTAATACAGTTTCTTATGTTGTGGTGACCCCCAACCATAAACTTATTTTTGTTGCTAACTCATAAATGTGTGTTTCCCGGTGGTCTTAGGCGACCCCTATGTAAGGGTCGTTCGACCCCCCCAAAGTGGTCACGACCCACAGGTTGAGAGCCACTGCCTTAAAGGATTTTCTCGATCGTAATAATATAATCGAAAAGATTTTTGATTCTTGATTCTTGTCACAATTCACAATTCATGTGCTGCCCTCTTGGATACTACTTCTCAGCTAAGTACTATTTTTTTTTTAAATTTCATTCTGGTTTTTTTTTTTCTGTTTGCTCGCCGACGAAGGCTCCCTGCCGACACGTTCGTTGTTTTGTTGCGTATCTTTTTTTTTTCCAGGTTTAATCTTACTTTGTTAAAGTCATTTCCAATTGTCCTAACCCGATTGCAGCCTCTAACCCTTGTCACCCTCAGAGTTCACGACCTTTAAACGTTGACGTGAGCACCAAGCTAGAAGCGCGTTGTTCATTTTCTAATTTTTAAGTTTGTTTTTAACGCCCCGATGTTTATTATGATTTGTTTTTGTGTCTTTGAAAAATTAAAAACAACCCCTGAAAGCAAAGTTTTCCGCGTAGATACTTGATTTGCGCATGTTTAATTATTTTATTTTATATAACAAGCTAATGACCCGCACAGCTTTTACTCCGCAGATTTATTTCACCGTTTCAGAAAAACAAAAGAAAATATTTCGCTCAAAACGTACGTGCGATACTTTTTGTTTAAGAATCTCATTGAGCGCAGTTATCAGGAATCTTATTTCGTGAAATCAGTTCCATCATACTTCCTTCAACTTCCATTTGAAAAACAGGAAAAACATACTGTTTTGTTGTTGTTGTTCTTTTTTGGGGGGGCGGGTGGGTGGTCTGGTGTTAAGAAGAGGGTGGGCTGAAAATTTGATATTATATGTTGTCATCGGCAACGAGTCTATGTGCCAAGTTTCAGCTTGAAAGGATGACCGGGACGTGGGTCGGTTAGCTGTCCGAATATTTTTCCAAACACCCAGCCAGAAAGAAACACACGAAGAAAGTTAATGTAATCGGTTTAAAATTAAATAGAAATTCTATTTTTGCCTTTTTATTGTCATCAATTTTTTTTTAGTCATATCTTCGGGCATGCTTAGTAAATTAATAACATAAAATTAGTTTAGTTATTTAAAATGGTATAATCATTACTTCAGCACGACATACTCTTGAGAAACAACGTTAACTTCTATTTCATTCACTTGCCTCATACACCTTCATCTTCCCTCCCATCAACCCAGGAAATGACCACAACACCACCCCCCCCCAACCCTCCACACCCACCCCGCTCCCGCTTGTCGGGTGACCAGCCACCGCGGCTCCCTCACACCCATCACCAGGCCCGTCTCAGCCACCCCCTGGACCCAACCTGTACCACGCGGGGAGACCAGCGAGCCCCGGCTCCCCCTTTTCGCACGTGTCCAACGGGTGCATTGTGGTTTATGGCCGTTCGGGAAAATTCAAAACATTCCTTCTCCGAAATAGGCTCCTTGGCCGTACGCATTACGTTTGCAGCTGTGGACACTTGGAGACATTACGTCACGAAACGCCCATAACGGGAAAAGGTAAGACGGGACATGAGTTTACACTGCGGTGCAGCGAGCAAATACATTACAGTGTTACGGTGGGTGCCGTTAGTGATATCAGAAAGATAAACCGGTACTTTCACATACTGCACTTTAGCAAGGAATTTAGGATGATGTCTTTGTTGGAAATTTGATTGAGACTGGAACAGAAGTTATAGTTATAAAAAAAGAAAATGAAGTCAAGACTTCGCGTACATTCGGAAAACAATAGGGTTCTTTAAGTTAATATTATTATTTTTTTGTTTTCTTTTAAACTTAAGTAAAAGAAAGCGTGCGCCTGTAGATGATGTTCTTCGTATTAAGCTATAGTTGTCATTAAAATTTGCTTTGTGCCCCCCCCCCCTCCCCATTTTTTTAAAAATCTAATGATAGCGTTCTATAAAATCACGTGCAATTGAAAGCAACAGTTTGGTTTTGTTTTTTTTATTTCAAAACTATTTCTTTTTAACACGAAAAAGGAATTCTTCTAAAAACAATCAATCTAAATTGCCGATGAAAGATTACAAAACGCAATCATTCAAATTAAATTTGTTTCAAGCCTCTCTCATAAAGACGTAATCTTACTTGAAATGCTAGCCAGCAAACTAACTATTTGTTCTAATTTAAGAATCGCAGATTTTTTTTGATTTTTTTAAAAATAGTCTTCTTATTTAGTTTTCACAATCCGATATTTATAATTTAATAATTTTAAATTACTTGTTTTCTTAAAAGTATGTGTGTTGTTACGTTAAAAGGTGCGTGTTTTTGCTTCAATTAAAGTAATCAGTGAGTATCCTCCTATATCAGGCAACTTTATAGTTTGTTTATGGAGTGTGTCTCGGAGATTGCTGGACTTTGGGATAATGTTAGTTAAATTACTACGCAAAATTCTGTTACAGGAANGGGGGGGGGGGGCACAATTTCCCCTTTTGTTGAGGGCCGGTACTGTCGGAATAATGCAGAGTTTTTCTTTTTCTTCGATAGAGCGGCAAAAACTTGGCCCACCCGAAAAAAGGGGGGGGGGTGGGGGAGAGAGAGAGAGAGACACTAAACCATACCTGCACCACTGGGTGATATGTTTAATAATAGAAACACGAATGCGCGAACTTAATAGTTTAGAGAAACATAAGTTATATTTGTAGTAATTAGTTCTTTGTAGCACGATAGAAATGTAATTTGTTCCCCTCTGTTATTGGATATAAAACTACGAGCCTAAAACACATGAACTTTTTGTAGCAATCTCTTTTTAAAAAAGACAAGATTTGATTCGGTCGTTATCAATCTACAAGGTTCTTTTCAAAGCAGTTCCCTAGGCGGCGATTCAAAGACCCATTTTTCGAACACTCATTCAACATGTGTGTACAAATATATGTATATATATATATATATAAACAGTTTGCATGCAAAACATTTTAAGCAAATATTTCACCGCATCAGAAAACGAATGGGAGCGGTTACAGAAAAGTTGAGAACAGATACAGAAAAAATGATGTGTTTCTCACTTCAAATGTTAGGGTTATCATTTATCAAGTGTTTGGTGTACCGAGTTGGTCAGCTCAGATGATAGTGTTTCTTAAGTGGTAGTAGCACTGTCGGGGGTTCGGTTTGGTAGCACTGCCGGGGGTTGGATTTGGTAGAAGTGGCGGAGGTTGGGTTTGGTAGCACTGTCGGGGGGGGGGGTAGGGTCTGGTAGCATTGTGGGGGGGTAGGTTTGGTAGCAATGTAGTGATGGGTTTGGTAGCACTGTATCTTCAAATGTTAGGGTTATCATTTATAAAGTGTTTGGTGTACCGAGTTGGTCAGCTCAGATGATAGTGTTTCTTAAGTGGTAGTAGCACTGTCGGGGGTTAGGTTTGGTAGCAATGTAGTGATGGGTTTGGTAGCACTGTAGCGTTTGGGTTTGGTAGAGCTGTAGCAGGTGGCTTTGGTAGCACTGTAGTTGTTGGGTTTGGTAGCACTGTAGTTGTTGGGTTTGGTAGCACTGTCGGGGGTTGGGTTTTGGTAGCACTGTCGGGGGTTTGGTTTTGAATTTACCTTGAGTCTTATCTTCAATGTTCGTTTGAATCCCGTCTAACAGTGTGCCCTGCTCAAAGAGATGACAAGCTGATTTTACTCTTTACCTTTTTTGTATATACAGGGGGAAGCAAGTGTTATGATTAAACCAGAGGTTGGAAAGTGTCATGTTAAGATGGGACTATTTAAGCTACGTAGAAGAAGATGATTGGTTGTGCTATTGAGAGGAACGAGTTGTTAGAATGACAGTATTGCTCAAGATTTTGTGTGGGTTTTTGTTTTTTGTTTTGTTTTTTTTATAAAATTGCGATCAGATGAAATTTTGTAACTTTCAACCCAAAAAAATCATTTTAATTTTCTTAAGTGTCAATCAATGTCCGTGTCTCGAGACATGACGTCAGGAGTTGTCCGCATTTGGCGCTGTTCGCCGCTGCATTTGTACAAACAAAAATGAAAAGTTGATGGGTTGAAAACGGTGTAAGCGTGACATTTCTTGAATGGGTCAAATTCCTGAAAATGTCTTGTGATGATCATCTTGTGCGTGTGTCTGTGTTCAACTGAATAAAACGTTTGCACCATTTTTGTTTAGAATAGGGAAATGTCTTTGATGAATGAGGCCGTTAATAAGGCAGTAGATCAAGTCGGATATAGAAAGTTCAAGATCATCATTTCCATTTTTTTAAAATTTAATACTTTTTTTTTAATCAAACTAGAATGGAAGAAAAAAAAATTCTTTAGGTGGAAAATGTTATGATATCATTATGACACATATTATTTTGCCTTTCTTGACCCCATTCATGGGATGTGACTTAAATAATAATTATTGGATATCAGATTTTCAATTTGATTGCCTAGAGTTAGATTTAGATTTTTTTTTTTTATTAAATGAAATATTTTGATTTTGATAAAGAAAGCTGAAATAGTTTGGATTTTTATCTAGAAAAATGAAATATTTTATATTGTGTTCTAGAAAATCGAAATAGTTTAGATTGTGTTCTAGAAAAGTGAAATAGTTTAGATTGTGTTCTAGAAAAGTGAAATACTTAAGATTTGGTTCTAGAAAAGGGAAATAGTTTAGATTGTGTTCTAGAAAAGTTGAAATAGTTTAGATTGTGTTCTAGAAAAGTGAAATACTTAAGATTTGGTTCTAGAAAAGTGAAATAGTTAAGATTTCGATCAAGAAAGTTGAAATAGTTATGATTTTAATATAGAAAAAAGGAAATAATTTAGATTTTGGTCTAGAAAAATTACATTTTTACATTTTGGTCTAGAAGAATGAAATAGATTAGATTTGAATCTAGAAAAAAAAGGAAAATATGTTAACTCAATACATTTGATAATCAGCAAACTAAGGCTTGCCTAACTGTGAAAGTTGGAAATTGTCAACATGACTTTTATCTTGCTCAACATTTTTTAGGCTGAGTAGTCCAAGACGGCAGTACCTCATACTTTTACCTTGGTCATGTTTCCAGTCCCCGAATGAACGCCCACTTTTATTAACCATAACTTTTATTTCCTGATAGACTTATGAGAAATATGGTTTAACTGGTTTGAATGAAACTCTCCAGGATATACGCCTTTGCTCTTTAACGTTTTGATGGTATAGCATTACAGGATAATAATATATATAAATAGTATTTTACAGATAGTTAAATGCCTTTAATAATCCCGTGTAGAGTTTCACTTCAAACTTTATTGAATGTGGGATGGCGAGGTTCCTTTGTGGGATGTCTATAAGAATGTAGAATGGTCAAGTGCCGTAAGTAGAATCCTCTTAGGAAAAGTACATCCATTTCTTGGCATGGCTGTTATAAAACGCAAAGATTAACTGGGCCAATTCACCCCCCCCCCCAAAGATTTCCTTAAAGGCACTTTAGGGCCCATATTCATCCTGACAAATGCAGCTATAAAAAAGTGCAATATCGCATATTACTTTGTAAATGGCCTCTCCGTGATTTCATTTGCTCCACCTAATGTCTTCGAGATCGGGGATGGGAAAATTTAACAAACTTTCAAGAGTAGCGATGAGGGGGAAGCGAGAAATGTTGATACTGGCGTCTCTCAGGGTTTTTTGTCTGTACAGACTTTTCTGAGGCTTTGAAATGAAATATTTCAAAAGTGCAAATAGCCGAAAAATGGTGTGTGTTTCTTTTTTTTTTTTTTTAAATTCCAACTTTTAAATTTAGCCAGATATTACAAATATTATAAAAGTACGCCGACAAAGTGTTTATGTTCCTGAGGCTGCTGCACCAATAAGTTAGTCTAGTTATAATTTTGGTAATGTGGCCAACATGGACCAGTTAAAATTGTACTGTTTACCTAGGATCTTACATCTCTTATATTAATTATGCTTCCGGTATGTCTCGTGGACTACTTCCATTTCTGGCTGCTTCCTAACAAGCGGGTTCTTCCTATTTAGCGTATTTGGTATTGAGAGTCTATTACAAATAATTCGATATGTTTGAAAGAAAGTAGGGTTCAAAAATATAATTTCCCGATAACTACGCTGAAGGATATCTATTTTTTTAATAACGCAACTGCGTTTGCTCCGTAATATTTTCTATTCGGAAAATGAAATCGTCTCAATTAAAGTATGGTGTTTGAAAAATTTCGTTTCAAAAGTGGTTTGGACGTCAGAATATTTAATATAGTTCATTGGCGTGAAATAAAAAGTGTGCAGTGACGTATCATGGGGGAGGGGGAGGGGTGTAGCGAAAATTGGGGTTCTTTAATGTGTGTTACTCGAGTTCATGCTTTGTCAAGTAACTTTACTAGTTGGGAAGTTCATGCAGTGCTGTCGCCAAAGTTTGGCGGGCTATATCTAGTAAATTAATGTTACTGCTAAGGGATTTTAAAAAGCAATTAGCTACAATTGCAACAACAAAAAATTATAATTTTTCATTGCAAAACCGTCCTTTCAATGTTGCTATAGTTAATGACGTATGACGCTGTACAAAACAAAATAATTTAAAATATTTTTTTTTAAATCCTTCAATCTGTAGCGAATCTAGGAATTCAGTTGTTGACAACACCTGGAGACGTTGCGTCAGGTCTAACTCGTAGTGACTCTCAATAAGAGTTAATCGAAATCTCTTTACCAGTCTCATTACGTGGTGAAGGGCAGCCTCGGGCTAGTATCGGGGGATTCTACGATTGTACTCGGAACATGTGCTGTCCTTCTGACGCGTTTAGGGGAAATGGGTCAATATAGGTTTGTGGTGCTATCCTTCTGCCGCGTTTAGGGGAACTGAGTCAATATAGGTTTGTGGTGCTATCCTTCTGCCGAGTTTAGGGGAACTGGGTCAATATAGGTTTGTGGTGCTATCCTTCTGCCGAGTTTAGGGGAACTGGGTCAATATAGGTTTGTGATACTGTCCTTCTGACGCGTTTAGGGGAACTGGGTCAATATAGGTTTGTGGTGCTGTCCTTCTGACAAGTTTAGATGGACTGGGTCAATATAGGTTTTTGGTGATGTCCTGACTCTTTTATGGAAACTGGGTTAATGTAGGTTTGTAGTGCTGTCCTGACTCTTTTAGGGAACTGGGTTAGTGTAGGTTCGTGGTGCTGTCCTTTTGACACGTTGAAGGGAACTGGGTCAATATAGGTTTGTGGTGCTGTCCTTCTGACTCGTTTAGAGAAACTGTGTCATTATAGGTTTGTGGTGCTGTCCTTCTGTCTGGTGTAGGGGAACTGGTTCATTTTAGGTTTGTGTTGCTTTTAAACTGAAGATTACCCGATAAGAAAGGTAACAAATTCCTGGATGTTAGTCCTAAAAATGCACACTGTTAAGCTTTGCTGTCATGTGGTTTCACTTTAGTTTGTAAATCTTTTTTTGAGGGTGGAGGTCCATTTACAAAATAATAATTATCATTGCGACAATGGTGCAGAATAAAATTAGTCAATACGCGAAAATACACAATACAGCTTCACAGTTGTTAACGTTAGGGTACTATAGCCGTATCACTATTGTCCTCATTATACCATGACGTTACTATAGCCGTATCACTATTGTCCTCATTATACTATGACGTTACTATAGCCGTATCACTATTGTCCTCATTATACCATGACGTTACTATAGCGGTATCACTATTTTCCATTATACCATGATGTTAATATAGCCGTATCACTATTGTCCTCATTATACCATGACGTTACTATAGCCGTATCACTATTGTCCTCATTATACTATGACGTTACTATAGCCGTATCACTATTGTCCTCATTATACCATGACGTTACTATAGCGGTATCACTATTTTCCATTATACCATGATGTTAATATAGCCGTATCACTATTGTCCTCATTATACCATGACGTTACTATAGCCGTATCACTATTGTCCTCATTATACTATGACGTTACTATAGCCGTATCACTATTGTCCTCATTATACCATGACGTTACTATAGCGGTATCACTATTTTCCATTATACCATGATGTTAATATAGCCGTATCACTATTGTCCTCATTATACCATGACGTTACTATAGCCGTATCACTAGTGTCCTCATTATACCATGACGTTACTATAGCCGTATCACTATTGTTCTCATTATACCATGACGTTACTATAGCCGTATCACCATTGTCCTCATTATACCATGACGTTACTATAGCCGTATCACTATCGTCCTCATTATACCATGACGTTACTATAGCTGTATCACTATTATCCTCATTATACCATGACGTTACGATAGCTGGCCGTATCACTATTGTCCTCATTATACCATGACGTATTTTTACACAGTTAACTAATGCCACTGACTTGTAGACGCCTAAGCTGATAATAAATTTTCAAGAATAAGATCGAACACAAGGTAAACGCTGTATAAAGTTACTCTCAAGAATAATAGCATTATCCTTTAGTTTACGCAAGACGCCCCCCCCCCCACTTTTTTTATTAAATAAAAGAGTGAGTGCTGTGGCGACGCCCTGATCAGTTAGCACTTGCATGTAATTCACGTGATCGCACAAAAGATGCTGCAGCATTTCGATGCTTAGGTCTGCTTCCGTGCATACGAGGGACAGCTTTTTCATGAAGAAAGAAAATGAGGTCGCTGCCCATACCAATGTGTGATCCTGTGTAATACAGAAATATGGAATGGTGAGTCCGATTCACATGTAGGTTGTCTGCATGATTTGTCTTCCTTTCGATGGGCCTTGTCAATCTGTGGAGACGGTTTGGGGGGGGGGGGGGGTTTACAAATGTTAAATTAAATATGGAACTTTCATTAAAAATAGCAGAAGATTTTTGGTAAATAGGTCAATGATTACGCAAAACATACAATGGCGGTTTTTTCTTTTTTTTTTTTTTTTTTTTTTTTTTTAAATTCTTAAAGGGTTTAGATATTTNTTGTACTGATGAGAGTGACAGAGGCGAGTTGTACTGATGAGAGTGACAGAGGCGACTTGTACTGATGAGAGTGACAGAGGCGAGTTGTACTGATGAGAGTGACAGAGGCGACTTGTACTGATGAGAGTGACAGAGGCGAGTTGTACTGATGAGAGTGACAGAGGCGACTTGTACTGATGAGAGTGACAGAGGCGACTTGTACTGATGAGAGTGGCAGAGGCGAGTTGTACTGATGAGAGTGACAGAGGCGACTTGTACTGATGAGAGTGACAGAGGCGAGTTGTACTGATGACAGTGACAGAGGCGACTTGTACTGATGAGAGTGACAGAGGCGAGTTGTACTGATGAGAGTGACAGAGGCGACTTGTACTGATGAGAGTGACAGAGGCGAGTTGTACTGATGAGAGTGGCAGAGGCGAGTTGTACTGATGAGAGTGACAGAGGCGACTTGTCCTGATGACAGTGACAGAGGCGACTTGTACTGATGACAGTGGCAGAGGCGAGCTGAACTGATGAGAGTGTTAGAGGCGACTTGTACTGATGACAGTGACAGAGGGGACTTGTACTGATGACAGTGACAGAGGCGACTTGTACTGATGACAGTGACAGAGGCGACTTGTACCGATGAGAGTGACAGAGGCGACTTGTACTGATGACAGTGACAGAGGCGACTTGTACTGATGACAGTGGCAGAGGCGAGCTGAACTGATGACAGTGACAGAGGCGAGCTGTACCGCTAAGAGTGACGCGACAGTAGGCCCTGTCCTAAACAAACCATTGGTCAATGAATGAGAGTGACGTGAGAGTAGGCCCTGTCCTAAACAAACCATTGCTCAATATACGAGAGTGACGTGAGAGTAGGCCCTGTCCTAAACAAACCATTGGTCAATAAACGAGAGTGACGTGAGAGTAGGCCCTGTCCTAAACAAACCATTGGTCAATAAACGAGAGTGACGTGAGAGTAGGCCCTGTCCTAAACAAACCATTGGTCAATGAACGAGAGTGCCATGAGAGTAGGCCCTGTCCTAAACAAACCATTGGTCAATAAACGAGAGTGACGTGAGAGTAGGCCCTGTCCTAAACAAACCATTGGTCACTAAACGAGAGTGAAGTGAGAGTAGACCCTGTCCTAAACAAACCATTGGTCAATAAACGAGAGTGCCGTGAGAGTAGGCCCTGTCCTAAACAAACCATTGGTCACTAAACGAGAGTGAAGTGAGAGTAGACCCTGTCCTAAACAAACCATTGGTCAATAAACGAGAGTGACGTGAGAGTAGATCCTGTCCAAAACAAACCATTGGTCAATAAACGAGAGTGCCGTGAGAGAAGGCCCTGTCCTAAACAAACCATTGGTCAATGAACGAGAGTGCCATGAGAGTAGGCCCTGTCCTAAACAAACCATTGGTCAATGAACGAGAGTGACGTGAGAGTAGGCCCTGTCCTAAACAAACCATTGGTCAATGAATGAGAGTGACGTGAGAGTAGGCCCTGTTCTAAACAAACCATTGGTCAATGAACGAGAGTGACGTGAGAGTAGGCCCTGTCCTAAACAAACCATTGGTCAATAAACGAGAGTGACATGAGAGTAGGCCTTGTCCTAAACAAACCATTGGTCAATAAATGCGAGTGATGTGAGAGTAGTCCCTGTCCTAAACAAACCATTGGTCAATAAACGAGAGTGACGTGAGAGTAGTCCCTGTCCTAAACAAACCATTGGTCAATAAACGAGAGTGACATGAGAGTAGGCCTTGTCCTAAACAAACCATTGGTCAATAAATGAGAGTGATGTGAGAATAGTCCCTGTCCTAAACAAACCATTGGACAATAAACGAGGAATTTAAAAAAATAATAATTGCTACGCCTTATTTTTTTTTTATTTTTTTTTAGGTGCATGGGGGGGGGGATGTGGTCCAATTGAGCGCGTCATTGAAAACCAATCCAGCTCCTTAAAGCAAGGGGTTCACAGCTCGGAGACGAACACGCCACCCCACTCTAGGTGTTCATTCTGAAGCCAGCAGCGCAAAAAAAAAAAAAAAAAAAAAAAAAAAATCTTCCTTTTTCGGTCACAGGAATTCGTTCATTTCATTTCGCTTCTTTCTTTTGTTTTTTCTATTTTTTCCTAAAAATAAAATTCTTTCTTCTATTATTTATATTCTAGATTTTTTCTACCCCCTCCCCCCCCCTTTTTTTTTTCCATGTCAGATCTCATGTAGGAGGTCCCTAGGGGCATGTGGACCAGCAACATGTTCGAAGCCCTTACAGCTGCCAATATGCTTCATGTCCGTGCCATTAACCAGCACCGGAGAATGTATCGGGCCACTTCTACAAGGGTTGAGGGAATTATTGGAAGAAGACAACTTGAAGACAAGCGTTGCGTTCTCTCGGTCATTTCAAAATCGTATTAAAATGTTTTAATCACAGCCTCCCCCTGCTGGAACCACTTCCTCCACCGCCACCCAGGCGGCCTTCCTAACGTCTGCTCTCCTTCTTTGTGTCTATCTCTCTCTGTCTGTCTTACTTTCTATTGTTTTTTCTTTCTTTTTCTGTATTTTTCTAATTGTCTTTCTCCCTTTGTTTGTCTGTATCCCCTTTTTTTCGCAGCATTTTTTTCTCAATTACCTCCGTCTCTCCTTAGCACACTAAGTCCCTCTATTCTCGTTCCTTTATGTATATCCCCCAGTATTATACTCTTATTGTTCTCCCTCACTCCCTCTCTCTTTCTTTCTCTCCTTTCTTTATCACTTTCTCTATCTCGTTCTCTCTTCATTTATTTCTCTCTCACTCTCTCTCGTTATCTCTCTTTCTCTCTCTCTCTTTCTTTCTCTCTTCTCTATCGTTCTTTAACCCTCTCTTTTTTTCTCTCTCTCTCTTTATCACGATCTCTCTTTCTCTCTCATGCTATCGATGAAAAACTCCGGTTTCAACCCAATGGCTCTGTTATAGTTTTCTTTCTATTTGTTACATCATATTATTTTTTTTTAAAATTCCAAGTGCCATGATTTACTTCTTTGTAAATAATCAACATTCCAAAAAATTAAACTCTGATGGCTGCCCTATAGGCACGACAGAACCGGTAACTTTGTAGCACTGAAGTTTTCATCGATAAATTATGCCGACTTTAAGTCATTTTATCTTTGAACTCGATAGAAGAAAACCAAGCTTTTGAAAAATTCTGATAAAGCTGTAGATAGTCGATAGCCATCCTTTAAACTTATTCGAGTAAATAGTATGTGGTTTACATGTTAATATTTGCCAAATCTGCTCTGTAGAGACCATATCACGCTGTATCCACTTCCGTTTCAACTGTTTTTTTGTTGTTTTTTTTAAAGAAGAGCAAGTTCACAGTTCAATAATGGTATGGCCAAATGAACTCAGTGATGACACCATCTCTTTGTATCCACTTCCATTTCAACTGGTGCTAAAGAAGAGAAACAGTTGTGACCTTTGCATCACCGTGACCGTTTAACCCCCCCCCCCCCCCCCCCCCCCCCAGGCGTTCACCCCACCGCCACCCCCCCCCTTTTTTTTTTTTTTTTTTTTTTTTTTTTTTTTTTATTTTTTTTTTTTTTCTTTTGTTTAAAGTGTCTTGCGTTTTATTTTATTTTTAAATCTTGATGAAAGAAAGTCCTTCTCGCCCCCCGGCCATCTTGCTGCCAACAGGGTCTTCCACGAAAAACGCATATTATATTAAGTTTGAGTCCACTCAAACCACGGAGGCCCGGCAAGCCGGATAGAGAGGTATGGAGAAGATGAATACAGATCCCCCCCCCCCGCCGCCACGGGACGAAACGGGGAGGTGTGTGTGTGTGTGGGTGGGGAGTGGGGGGTAGAAAGGTCGAGTCACATCAGTTTGGGGCTCAGACCAACAGAGATAAGATTCTAGGAGTGAAGTCTTGGTCTGGGCGGAAGTGCTGATGGGGAAACGGTCGTGTTCTAGCCATTTCTAGGATTAAAACGAAACCAACTTGAGTTTTGATTTAGCGTGGAACTGGTCTGGTGGAGGAGTCGAAAATAACCACTGACACAAAATAGAAGCTTGGCCACTCTAGACACTTTTACATTTAATCTTGATCTTTTAAAATCACAATATATTATGTGTATCAGATTTAAGTACATGGTTTCTCCGTACTTACATAATTCCCCATATGATTTAGGTTTTTACTCTTTTTAATTGGCTTCAAAACTAAGGTGTTTTTTAGATTTTTTTATTTGTTTTTGTTTATTTAAAGTTTTTGCTTAGGCCCATAACCCATCGCTGCATAAGATGAATGATAATGCTAATATAGCTAGTCTACTTAAATTGTTTTAAATCTGACCACAAAAAATGTATGACTAATTGGTGCATGTTTTATGATATTGGACACAAGATATTCTTTTTTTTTTTAAAACATGACGTTATGTGAGGAAAAGGATAGTGTCTTTATGAAACCAATGGTATGTCCGAAGAAGGATAGTGTCTTTATGAAACCAGTGGTATGTCCGAAGAAGGATAGTGTCTTTATGAAACCAATGGTATGTCCGAAGAAGGATAGTGTCTTTATGAAACCAATGGTATGTCCGAAGAAGGATAGTGTCTTTATGAAACCAATAGTATGTCCGAAGAGGGATAGTTTCATTATCAAATCAATGGTATGTGAGGACAAGGATTGTGTTTTTATGAAACCAATGTTATGTCCGAATAAGGATAGTGTCATTATAAAACCAATAGTACGTCCGAATAAGGATAGTGTCTTTATGAAACCAATGGTATGTCCGAATAAGGATAGGGTCTTATAAAGCAAAATGTATGTCCAAATAAGGATAGTGTCTTTATGAAACCAATGGTATGTCCGAATAAGGATAGGGTCTTATAAAGCAAAATGTATGTCCTAATAAGGATAGTGTCTTTATGAAAAAAGGTATTTGAGTGTCTCCATCAAGCTTCTGGTATCTAAGAACAAGGAAATAGTCTTCGTGAAACAAAAAAAAAAATATTCCGAAGAATGAAACCAATGATTATTTCGATTTATTTCTATCGAGCATTTAGAGTCAGAGGGGTTATATGAGGTTAAACTCCAGCTTTATCTTTTTTTTTCCACAACATGATTAACTATTAAGTGAATCCCCCCTCCCTCCCGTGGGTCTGAGCGGTATCCCCCTCCAGCCACTCTAATCATGTACAAGCCCTGTTTCTTAGCGTCGCACAACACTCGAGCTGTCCATGCCTTGGGTTAGTGTACCCGATTGCCTCTATCGACCCGCCACTGCACATGTCACATAAACAGCCAATAATATTCTCTATTTGATCGTCATACTCCCCCATCCCCCATCTCACCCCCACCCATCCCGATACCCTAGTACATGGTTGTACAGAAGACATGTACACACAAATTTCAATAACATTTTTTTTTTACTATTTCTCGGACTTGTCAATAAAAAAAAAAATTATTAAAAAATAGTCATTTAAAATGCTTGAAAAAATAATTCACGTTAATTCTTTTTAGTTATTTTTTTTTTTTAATTTTAATTTACTTGTTCAAGTATGGTGTAATTAACAACGAAAAATAAATACATTAAAGCCAGGTTAAAGGTTATGGTTTTAAGTGGGGGAAAACGTAACGTGCAGGTTATCGTCCAAATTAGGAAGACAGGTTTCATTATGAAATGCATGAAATGAGTTGAATTGTGAAATGAGTTGAATTGGGGAATAAGTTAAAATGCATTAAATGAGTTGAATTCTGAAATGAGTTGAATTGTGAAATGAGTTGAATTGTGGAATGAGTTGAAACGTAAAATGAGCTGAATTGTGGAATGAGTTGAATTGTGAAATGAGTTGAATTGTGAAATGAGTTGAATTGTGAAATGAGTTGAATCGTGCTTTGAGAACACTTTCGATCGTTTATTGCTATATACTTGAATGCATCGCCCAATGACGTAGCTTTTATGAAAAATATAAGTAAGAAAACAGAGTGTACGAAACAATTTCGTTTTTTTTTTACATATGACGTAAAACATGCATGTATCATGTGGATTATACAAAATACGACATTTTGAAAATATCTTGGTTTTCATCATGAAGTTTGATGTTTCAGTGCCGTAGTCCGCTTTTACACTAGTGGAAAAAAGTAATAAAATTGTATCAAAGAAGGCCTGTTAGATAAAAAACAAAAATATCTTAAATATTTAAGTCCAATGATTCGATGGGATGATATTGTGTTGACGGCAATCATTGTCACATTTCTCTCTTCCCCTAACCTTCCCCCAAATTTAAAAATAAAAATATCAATGTCAGGCATTTTTTGGTTTTAAACTTTTGAAATTTTTAATTGAACTTTGACTTTAAACTGGAATGCTTTTAAATCATCTCCTCAACCAAGGGTCGGTCGCATTCAGTAACCATGTATATGTAAAAGCTGCAATTACAATTGTCACATCTATTAGAAATCCTGGACATGAAAAAGATTTAAATGTCCAAAACTACTAAAAAAAAAAAAAAAACCTACACGTGAATACAATGATAATAACTCAATCTTATATGCCATTTCTACGCCTTCAACCAACTCAAATGCTATGTGACAAAACTAACGATGTAAAAGCTGCAATTACAATTGTCACATCTATTAGAAATCCTGGACATGAAAAAGATTTAAATGTCCAAAACTACTAAAAAAAAAAAAACCTACACGTGAATACAATGATAATAACTCAATCTTATATGCCATTTCTACGCCTTCAACCAACTCAAATGCTATGTGACAAAACTAACGAAATGCAGACGTTCCTGATAGATTTGTTTGTTAAAACTAAAGATTAGAGAAAATAAATGAAGAGATTTGTTGAATCTCCCCTCAGGGAATTATTCAACTATGTCAATCTTTCCTTTCAGATCTGCTTTTTTTTTTTTCAATTGAAAACCTACATAGAGAGGTTGAACGAGTATGGCACTTTTATTTTTTTTTTTTTTTTTTTAAATATTATTATTATTTTTTTTTTGTTGTTGTTGCTTGGCAATAAAATTTTCATTCCGTCAAGCAATTTTATGCCCTGGCTGCGACTCGGGGTCCATCAAATCCCGACAGGTAATCCATCAATCGAAGTCCCTTGATTCCGCAGCGCTACTTCTGTCCTTCGAACATTGCCAATTTTACCCAAAAAGTCATTTATAACTCGTGTATGCAATTTTGGAGCATAGTTTTATTGCCGGACGATACAACAGAGCGGTGGGGGGGGGAACAACAAAAAACAGCGTTTAATCAGTCAAATACAGAACTTTAGTTTGGAATGTTAGACGTTAGTAACCCAACATTTTTGTCATCTTAATCATTTGAGACTCAAAACTAAAACCTCGCCACAGGGGGTGGACTTTAGGAGAACGTGACAGGCACAGCTGATCCAGGAAAGGAATAAATCCTTAAAATGGAATCTTTTTTTTTTTTCTTTTAGTACTTAGTCGTTCTGTCTATCTGTCACTTAACAGAATCGAACTGGGTTTATTATGGGGAGGAAAAAAAAAGAGGGGGTGGTGGGTTTTAACCCTCTTCTTTGGTCGGTCTTTTGTAGGATATCAAAGTGGGCCGAGGTCACAGGGGGTGGAATTTAGGAGAAAGGGACAGGCACAGCTGATCCAGGAAAGGAATAAATCCTTAAAATGGAATCTTTTTTTGTTTTCTTTTAGTACTTAGTCGTTCTGTCTATCTGTCACTTAACAGAATCGAACTGGGTTTATTATGAGGAGGAAAAAAAAAAAGAGGGAGTCGTGGATTTTAACCCTCTTCTTTGGTCGGTCTTTTGTAGGATATCAAAGTGGGCCGAGGTTTAACTAGGCTATTAAAGGAGCTCGTTCGATTCGGGGGTATTCGGCGGTATGTACGTTTCTATTAGTGACTTTCTAACACAGCAATGGGAATCACCGATGAGCCCAATGGAAAAAAAGATATCCTAATATATCCTTACTGCCTAATGCTCATTCCTAAACATCAATTTCATAAATATTCTTTAAATTTATCATCATTTTTTTCCTCCATAAAAATCAATCGTGTCTATTCAATAACTATAAAAATAAATAGCCTATATATTTTTATTATTATAATAATTTGTATTTTGTTGCGTTCGACTTCCTGGTCTCTCTCGTGTATAAACTAGGATCATTCTATCTTTCCTAAATTTAGATTGTAGAGCAGTTATAAAAGTGTATTTGTGAGGATTCTATTAAATTATTTCCAATGTTCTGCCAAAGGGACTAGACGGTGTTTGGGGGCGCGGGGGCAAGTGGGGGGGGGGTGCAGAACTCTCATCCAACTGAAGCTTTACTCTCGCTGCCCAACAAAAGTGTCCAGTGATGTTTGGCGATGGTCTGGCAAGCTTTCTCTCCCCCCCCCCTTGTTTAAATTTGGCCCAGCGTTTGTGACTTCTTGCGTCAAGTCTTTTAATTAAGTCTGAACCGTCGCCGGTCCTTGTTTTGCGATTCAATTATACGTTTCAGATGACGCAGACCCGCAGCCCGCTTTGCTGTCAGCGGTTGGAACTGTCAGCCATGCAGTCAGGTGGCCTGTTGACTTCGGCTGGTTGTCAGCCTCGTTGTCAGCAGTCGGCGGTTGATGTCAGGGCGTTTTGGGTGAGTGACACGCGTGTCGGCTGAGCGTAGCATAATACATGTGTGATGCGTGCAGCATTGGAGACATATACAAAACTATCTTATCAGCTGAGCGGTCAGAACATAGCAAATTTGATGTGTACAACATTGAAGACATATACACACGATCTTATTATTAAAAAAAAAAAAAGAAAAGACCTGATTTTCTGGCCTCGAGTTAACTATAGCTATTGTCCATAAAACATGTACCACTTTTATTACATCAAAAAACCCAATGGACTTGCCTACAAAATACAGAAACATATTATTTAAGTATACAAATGAAAGTTGGAGGAAATTATTGATTGAGCTAGTGCAGTCTTTCTTGACAAGTTTTGTGTTAACATTGAAATTGTATTGGTGGTATGCCGTTCATTAAATAACATTGTAGTGTAATGTTTGAAGAGAAACTCGAGTGCTATTTTATGAATGTAACATGATAAAGAACCTGTTCTCCCCGGACATTTTAAAGAACCTGTTCTCCCCGGACATTTTAAAGAACCTGTTCTCCCCGGACATTTTAAAGAGCCTGTTCTCCCCGGACATTTTAAAGAACCTGTTCTCCCCGGACATTTTAAAGAACCTGTTCACCCCGGACATTTTAAAGAACATGTTCTCCCCGGACATTTAAAAGAAGCGGCTCTTCCCGGACATTTTAAAGAACTGTTTCTCCACGGACATTTTACAGAACCGGTTCTCCCCGGACATTTTGAAAGCCACGCTTAAGAAGAACAACAATAGTGTGCCTGGACATTTGGTTTTCCCAATCGTTTTGCACGCGCGGCGCGGATATCGCTTAATGACCAGCACCTGGAGTTGCACACGTTTGTTGTGTGTGGACCTGTTGTCTGCAACTCGACAAGGACATCGAGATGGATCTAGGCCATTATGTGTCTGTTGTTATGTGTCAATGTTTACATGATGGGTTATGTTTGTCAACTTCGCTTCCTCGCATCTCCTTTGTTTTTATTCAATCTAGAAAAAAAAGAAGAAAAAACTGACTACAATCAATATCAGTTGATCTCGACAATCATACTTTTAAAAATGTTGCCTTAGCCCACACAGAGGACATGTTCATTTGTTGAAGAGTTGTGGTAGTCTTTACAGAAAACATCGTGTGTTATTACCCCCATTTCAATTAAAATCAATTCTTTTTCTCAGCCCAGCATTCCAGCAGTCCAGCAGTCCAGCAGTCCAGCAGTCCAGCAGTCTTGTGTTTCTTTACCATGAGCTTTTTTATTTTATTTTTTGCGCTATTTTATTTCTTTGGATCAACATTTTTGTTGTTCCGAGCCATTCAATGACAGATGAAAACAGCAACACTCAAACTCGTCTTACTTTGCTATTTAGCTCACTCTGTTTGTTTACCACGACCGTATGTTTGTTTTCATTGGTCCATTGTTGCCTCCATTTCCTGTTTGACGTTTATTTACAAGTGCGTCTTAAAAAGACCAAAGTTATCGACCTTTAAAAAAAATTTTAAAAATTACTTGTAATCATTTCTAAAGTTGGCGTAAATTAGACTTTAAACTTGTCAAACCCACGCATTACCCTCATCACGCCCACGCATCTCCTATTTAAATTTTTAAAAAAATATGGTCCAGCAATTCTAATTACAATTTAATGAAAGCCGCGGCAGGCGATCTGAAATTTTAATCACTCCATCAGCTAAAAAACAAATGCTTGCAGAAAAAGTAGTACCTGACCAAATTGATTCATTAGACGAATTGAAAAGAAAACGTCTCATTTGTTCACCTGATTCTAATTAATGCAGAGCTAAGCTCATCCATTTCAAATGTTGGATTGCAGCTGTGGATCAAAACAGTGGGTCAGCGGGTCAGGGAGTTACTGGGAGAAAACCCTGACATAAAAATGGTAATTTTTTTTTCCGATGAACGGGTAAGCATCGTTAATGAAATTAAGACGTATGAGTACCAATAATTTACATAGTGAAATCAATCTATCAGGATGGAGACAATAAAATCGATGCAAACTGCCGGTCGATACTAACTGGAATCGTTAAATCCGAAAAGTTAGGTTTTTTATTTGTTTACGTGGCAAATAACATTTCAATACCACATTTTTTTTTTTTAATGTTTGTAATAGGTTATGTGCTCTAAACTAAGAATATTAGATGTATTAGTTGAAAAATTGATCATCCAATGAACAAACAAGAAATCGCGTATGCAGATAAGACAATGGCATGGTGTCCATTTATTGTGATCACTCAGGAGTGCAATGTTGAACTATTCAGAATTTTTTGTGTGTGCTTTAATTAAACTAGATACACATTCAGTGACGTCATTTCAGGTTGTTGTTTTTTTCAGGGGGGGGGGGTCGGCTTGTTAAATGTTTAATACTGGAGTCGCCACAGTACATAGCAATTTAAATAAAACCTGCAAATTCAGGGGCGGGGGGGGGGCAAATGCCCCCATGCCCTACCCAAATGACGTCCCTGTACACAATGGAAAATTAATTGAAATTCATTAGGTGATTTTCAGTTCGTATGGTATTGAAAGTAAAGTTGAAAAGGGTTGGGTTTTTTTTTTTTTTTTACTTTGGGGGGGGGGGGGGGGGGGGTTCTTTTTTACCTTTTAAAAATTCTAACTTTCTTTTATTTTTTTAAAAATGGGGGGGGGAGGGGAGGTACTTTTCTAACCTTTAAAAATTCTAACTTTATTTTACTTCTTTAAAAAAACTCACCAGTGACGTGATATTTTTAGAGACAGCATTATGTTGGGTTTTTTTGCGTCTTGTTGAATTTATTATGTAGAACGACTTTTTTTTTTTGTATCAAGCTTTGCATGAAGTTTAACTATTGCCTTCCAACACTGGTCTCCGAAACATCTTCTATTAGACCCAGTAGCGCGATCGATCGAACCGAGAGATTTTTTTTTTTTTAATTACCACACCCGGAAACCATTTTTTCGCGCATGACGGTCTGCTCAGAAAATTAGCAGTTCCGGTTCATGAACCCAATCACTCTGATTAAAATTGTTAATCAACATAAATTTTCACAAATGATAAATGTACTTCGATTTATTATCAATCATAGCTGCAAGATATCACATTCATTACTAAATATATACATATATATATTTATATATTTGTTTATATATATATATTAATGTATTTATATTTATATATATTAGCGTTATTTCAAAACCAATGCCAGCAATAAATCTGAATATTTTATCTGAACACCTGACAGTTGTATCAATACATCTAACAATTTCAGTAAGTCATCTAAACGAATGCGAAGGTCAGTTGTGAGGTTGGAATTCTGCTTGTTTTAAAGCCCCATACTATTATGGTGGCTCTAGCTCCCATGGGGGGGGGGGGCAAGCTATTTAATCTGTTATAATGGGAAACCACCATGAAATCGTATGATAAAAAGTAGAATGTCTCGCGGGAGACCAACAAAAGGGGATGGAATCATTTCGACCAATTCTGTTTTAAAACCGTATGATCTTTTAAAAAGAAAAGTGTATCGCGTTTTGCTGCGCATGGTGGNTTAAAGAATCATTTGACAGCATCACGTGGCGGGGTTATGGGACATGTAGGTGTTTATTGTAAATAGATTCAGGAAGACACAGACATAATGATAGATATAAAGAGAGAGAGTGGGGGTAGAGAGAAAGAGAGAGAAGCACACGAAACAGAGAGGGAGAGAGAAAGAGAGAGAACGCACACGAGAAAGAGTGAGAGAAAGCACAAGAGACAATGAGAGGGAGAGAGAGGTGTATAGCCTAAACAAACAAAATGAGTGACACATTTTTATCCTCTCCTTGTTTTGCCTAGACAGGATTAGGCCTTCCAGAAGTGACCAGAGCATCAAAAGATATCCCCAGAAATGTAAGCACAGTCAGTTGAGCATTCACTTGTATTGTTGTGTTATAACGGGTTCGTTAACATCAGGCTCAACAAAGATGGACATCTGAAACATTCTAAGCAACTAACTTGCTTTTGTGAGTTGCAGGCTTCATCAGAGGCGTAGCTGGGGGGGGGGGGGGAGGGAGGGGCACTTCTGTGATGGAAGAATTATGACGTCAGTTTTAAAAAAACAATTTAAAAAAAAACACATCTACCATCAGAAATATCTGATCGGTTCTTGTCATGTCGACATTATATGGGAAATGCGCGTCTACTAACTCAGAATAGTCTAGTGTTCATTAGTACACAAATTATATATGAGTAACAAGCTACTTAATGAAACGATTTTTATTAATTTTTACTTATTTTTTTCAGCTCTCCAATTCATGTGGCAAAACAATGTTTATCAATCTGACCTCTGTTCGAAATTACCTTTCCCATCAGGAGAAGAATGCTCATAATTGATTGCTGTTATGTATTGTAATGTCGGCAGTAGATAACCAATAAGGTGCCGAGCTAAAAACTGGTTTTCACTTTACATCCCTTGAGGTCTGTGTTTAAAAATAATAACTTGATGTCTGTGTTTAAACATAAGCTGTCAATTGTATTTACAAGATGGATCGTTTACCTTTTTTCGTTTCGTGCATGGCAAACTGCAGACACCATCTTGTTGACACATTGACACACTGGTAGTTAACATATGGAAACACTGGTAGTTGACATATGGACACACTGGTAGTTGACATATGGGCACACTGGTAGTTGACACATAGACACACTGGTAGTTGACACATCGACACACTGGTAGTTGACAGATGGACACACTGATAGTTGACACATGGACACACTGGTAGTTGACATATGGACACTGGTATTTGACACATGGACACACTGGTAGTTGACACATGGACACACTGGTAGTTGAAACATGGACACACTGGTAGTTGACACATGGACACACTGGTAGTTGACAATAATCAATAATATAAATATATATATCAACCTGTATTTGCATTTACCGTGAATCTGTAGAGCAATAAAAAATGTATCAACAATCTGTATATACTGTGGATCTGAGATGTCTATCATTAAAGCAGATAAAAACAAGGATGATCAATTTATATTATAGTAAAACCTATAACTGTACCAACCATTGATCTCTAATAACCTTCGAATTGCATCACATGCATAGTACGTTCTTTTCTTACATGACCCATTGTTATTGTTTTCAAATGATAAAACCGTATAAAATGACAAATGTTTTACTCTTCCACCCCCCTCCCCAACTATTTCATAACTTCATTGTAATACAACCTGACATTGTTTTCAACGTTGCCACGTTTCCACCCCCAGCGCCCCCACCCCCAATCCACTGTTTCATAACTTCATTGTAATACAACCTGTCCCTATTTCCAATGTTTCCACGCTCCACCCCTACCCCAATCCTCGAAATGTCCTCATTTAAAACTCACCCAGAAGGATTTCCAGTTAGTTTGTTCGGTCTCCTACGTGCCGGATAAGTGAGAGCCCCGGCTACCCGCTAAGGGGCCCAGACCTCCGACCAAACACACACGGTATAATAATCCCGTGTGGACAAACGTGAAATTGATCGTCTTCCAATAACTTAACGACTCGACCTGCAATCACGAACCGTTCCAATGCCACAACAGCGGACCTAAGGGCATGCAAATCGCGCGAGGTCGGCGGCTTTGAGAATGTGGAGGAGAAATTTGGAGGCGAGTGGAGCCAGAAAATTAGAAAGGAGAGAAAGAGAAACCCGGAATTAGAAGTGGGCCGATTGTGGAAGGTTGAACATATTGAATAAGTTAGCCTCATTCAGTCTGGTAACGAAAATAGCCATCGAGACAACACTGTTGTGGGCCGAAGTATCCAGAATTTTTTTTTTTTTTTTTTTTTAAAACATATTTTTAGAGAAATATGATAACGGCTAATTAGTCTCGAAATTTCTTCCCATTGGTGGCAATGAGACTGGGAACTGAATATTCCTAAACAGCTTTATCAATTGACAGTTATTACGTCATATATTTGTTTTATTTTTTTTTCTTAATCCTAAAACTGGGTTACACGAAATCCGCTGTCAAGTTTCTGAAAATCTTGAAATCTGATACACCAGAAATGATTGCATAAGTTTGTAATTTTATTTGTTTGGTATAATTGTATTGAGCCTTTATTAATTTATTGAACATTTTCGGTCTTGATAAATATTTGCATATATAATTTTTACATTATTTTCAGCATTACTTCTGTTGTTTTTTTCTGCTTTTGTTTTTAGTTTAGTTTTTTTGGTTATTTTGTTTTTGTTATGTTTCATTTTTGGTTGTTAGAATGTTTGCTTTGTTGATTTGTCCATTTTTTTTGTGTACGTTCCACAATTCCATTTCCGGCCAGGGATTGCGATTACCAGACAAAGTCTTCCTTTCTTTTTACCCGCTTAAGTTGGGGATACACCTGAGTATTTTTACATTCTTTTCATTATGAAAAAGATCCACGTCTTTGTTTGGCAGAGTAAAGATGGCTTTTTTTATTTTGAATCACCACAAAACTTAACTCTACACAACCATTTCGTACAAAACGAAACTTAACTCTACGCAACCATTTGGTATAAAAAAAATATTTAACTCTACGCAACCATTTGGTACAAAACTTAACTCTACGCAACCATTTGGTATAAAACAAAATTTAACTCTACACAACCATTTGGTACAAAACTTAACTCTATGCAACCATTTGGTTTAAAAAAATATTTAACTCTACACAACCATTTGGTACAAAACTTAACTCTACGCAACCATTTGGTATAAAAAAATATTTAACTCTACACAACCATTTGGTATAAAACAAAATTTAACTCTACGCAACCATTTGGTATAAAAAAATATTTAACTCTACACAACCATTTGGTACAAAACTTAACTCTACGCAACCATTTGGTATAAAACAAAACTTAACTCTACACAACCATTTGGTACAAAACTTAACTCTACACAACCATTTGGTACAAAACTTAACTCTACGCAACCATTTGGTACAAAACTTAACTCTACGTAACCATTTGGTACAAAACTTAACTCTACGTAACCATTTGGTACAAAACTTAACTCTACGCAACCATTTGGTACAAAACTTAACTCTACGTAACCATTTGGTACAAAACTTAACTCTACGCAACCATTTGGTACAAAACTTAACTCTACATAACCATTTGGTACAAAAATTAACTCTACGCAACCATTTGGTACAAAACAAAATTTAACTCTACGCAACCATTTGGTACAAAACTTATCTCTACACAACCATTTGGTATAAAACAAAACTTAACTCTACACAACCATTAAGTACAATACAAAACTTAACTCTACACAACCATTTGGTACAAAACTTAACTCTACACAACCATTTGGTACAAAACTTAACTCTACGTAACCATTTGGTACAAAACTTAACTCTACGTAACCATTTGGTACAAAACTTAACTCTACGCAACCATTTGGTACAAAACTTAACTCTACGTAACCATTTGGTACAAAACTTAACTCTACGCAACCATTTGGTACAAAACTTAACTCTACATAACCATTTGGTACAAAAATTAACTCTACGCAACCATTTGGTACAAAACAAAATTTAACTCTACGCAACCATTTGGTACAAAACTTATCTCTACACAACCATTTGGTATAAAACAAAACTTAACTCTACACAACCATTAAGTACAATACAAAACTTAACTCTACACAACCATTTGGTACAAAACTTAACTCTACACAACCATTTGGTACAAAACTTAACTCTACGTAACCATTTGGTACAAAACTTAACTCTACGCAACCATTTGGTACAAAACTTAACTCTACGCAACCATTTGGTACAAAACTTAACTCTACACAACCATTTGGTACAAAACTTAACTCTACACAACCATTTAGTACAAAAATATTTTAAATCGAAAACCAATATTGCCATTAAGAATGATGAAGACGTTCTATTTTATATTTCCTGTTGAACCTCATTTCCTATCTTAATGGCGTAATTAAACAAAACAGAGTTGGTCACAACATCTTGCCATACTACAAGCACACTCGTCCTCAATCACCGGCCCAATACTTGGAGAAGAGAAAATGTCGCCGGACTTTATTTTTTAAAATAAAATTTATTGGATTAGGGGGGCGGGGACATTTCCCCCGACTTAACAAACGAAATTATAAATCTTTCAACAGTTGAAGTTTACTTTCTTTTTTTTACCGTCTTACACTAAAATTATAAGGCAGATGCCGACTGTTAGCCCCGTTTTTTTTTGTCTGATTATTTATAAACCCGATATATCCGTAAATCGCCCACTCTCGCTCTAGCCCAGTGGTTCTCATCCTTCCTAATGCCACGACCGTTTAATGCAGCTCCTCGTGTTGTGGCGACCCCCAACTACAAAATTATGTTCGTTGCCACTTTATAACTGTAGAGTATATTGTTTTTCGATGGTCTAAGGCAACACCGGGGAAAGGGTCTTTCGATTTCCCCAAAGGGGTCGCGACCCACAGTGCTAGAACCGCTGCTCTCGCCAAACGCTAACAGCCCAGGTTAAATGCGTTTAAAAAAAGACAATCGCGAGTTCTTAAACTCGGGGCGTCTTTTAAAAAGAACTTTTTTTTTTTTTTTAAAGAAAAAAAAAGAGGCCAGCGTAGAGAAGGGGGCGGGATGATAGCTCGTTTGTTCATGGTTCAATGGCTTGGTATGGACAGGTCCATGCCAGGGAAACCTAATGAATTGTTGCTCTGCTGGCACTCTCCCCGAGCTCCATTATGAGGCAGGTCACCCTGGTCCCATTGTTACTCAATTAAGCGTTTGACCGATTTCAAGTTTCTTCTGTCAAGGATCAACGTTTAAAAAGAATAGGAAAAAATGATTATTGCTCTTAGTGTCTGCAATCACAATGTCTAGAGAGGTGGATCGATGTCTATAACATGAGATTAGAAAAAATAGCACCTGATGGGTGAAGAAAAACCGTTGAAAAAAAAAGAAATTTCTTTAGGACAAAATTTCTAGTTTTTAAAAGCCAGTAATGGTGGTCAGCAAAATTGTAATTTTCACTCTTACAATGTTATCATGGCGTTTTTTTTGTTTTGTTGTTTTTTTCTAAATGCTTTTAGTATTGAATGATTTCAATCCAGCACAGAGTTGACTGTATGATTTCAATCCATCACAGAGTTGACTGTATGATTTCAATCCAGCAAAGAGTTGATTGTATGATTTCAATCCAGCACAGAGTTGATTGTATGATTTCAATCCAGCAAAGAGTTGATTGTATGATTTCAATCCAGCACATAGTTGATTGTATGATATCAATCTAGCACAGAGTTGACTGTATGATTTCAATCCAGCAAAGAGTTGATTGTATGATTTCAATCCAGCACAGAGTTGATTGTATGATTTCAATCCATCACAGAGTTGACTGTATGATTTCAATCCAGCACAGAGTTGATTGTATGATTTCAATCCAGCTCAGAGTTGATTGTATGATTTCAATCCAGCACAGAGTTGATTGTATGATTTCAATCCAGCACGTAGTTGATTGTATGATATCAATCTAGCACAGAGTTGACTGTATGATTTCAATCCAGCACAGAGTTGACTGTATGATTTCAATCCATCGCAGAGTTGACTGTATGATTTCAATCCATCACAGAGTTGATTGTATGATTTCAATCCAGCACAGAGATGACTGTATGATTTCAATCCATCACAGAATTGATTGTATGATTTCAATTCATCACAGAGCTGATTGTATGATTTCAATCCATCACAGAGTTGATTGTATGATTTCAATTCATCACAGAGCTGATTGTATGATTTCAATCCATCACAGAGTTGATTGTATGATTTCAATCCATCACAGAGTTGATTGCAAATGGCATGCATGTCTTGCACACAATTGAACGTCGGTAAAAATGGCGTTCCTGTGTTGAACCCGAAATGATAATTAAAAAAAAAAAAAAAATATGTAACTGTTGAATATTTGAATGAGAAAAAACAGCATGAAGTTAAAATTGAGATTTTGAGATCACAATTCGTTCAAGAAAGTAGTTACGTTATATTAGTTTGTAGCATTCACTGTCAAGTCTTATTTTCCCGTGGACCAGTGATGTGTTGGTCGTCATTCGGGAAAGTAGTTCCTTCATTGCTGGTCATGCTAACGATGATGTCTGAGATTGTCATCCCCCCCCCCCCCGGTATTTGAGCCAGTCATATGAATATTTGCCAGCATTTACACCGCCGAGAGAGAAAAGGAAACAAAAAAAAAACAAAAAAAGAAAGAAAAAGATAAGCTGTTTGTACAGTCCAGACTCGTACTAGGATTGGGGTCAGTCGGAGTGTCTGACGTCGCCTTCAGAACAACTGTAAACTGCTTCCTGTGAGCCCAGGGGATACAATTTGTTTTAGCTCTTAGTTTATCTCGACGATTGGCCTCTGAATTATTACGCATTCCAGGAGTGGTATTAATAGTAAGGTTCATGCATTAGACAATGGTAAGAAAGTATATGCGCCTGGTTAGATTCTCATTAGTGTTTTTTTTTTTTTTTTTTAAAGTTATATGCTACGAAACCAAACTGCACCCACTTTCTGTTAAGCTAGCCCTTGCACTGTCAATATTTAAATTGTCCGTCCTCTTTGATTCCAATTAAGCATGTCTTTATATTGTGTGAGGTTGATCAGGAGTAAGATTATGAATGGTTTTAAAAAAATGTTCACGTTATTTTAGTTCCGTTTAGGCACCATTCATAGATGTTGAAACGCCTAACATACAACACCATTCATAGATGTTGAAACGCCTAACATACAACACCATTCATAGATGTTGAAACGCCTAACATACAACACCATTCATAGATGTTGAAACGCCTAACATACAACACCATTCATAGATGTTGAAACGCCTAACATACAACACCATTCATAGATGTTGAAACGCCTAACATACAACACCATTCATAGATGTTGAAACGCCTAACATACAACACCATTCATAGATGTTGAAACGCCTAACATACAACACCATTCATAGATGTTGAAACGCCTAACATACAACACCATTCATAGATGTTGAAACGCCTAACATACAACACCATTCATAGATGTTGAAACGCCTAACATACAACACCATTCATAGATGTTGAAACGCCTAACATACAACACCATTCATAGATGTTGAAACGCCTAACATACAACACCATTCATAGATGTTGAAACGCCTAACATACAACACCATTCATAGATGTTGAAACGCCTAACATACAACACCATTCATAGATGTTGAAACGCCTAACATACAACACCATTCATAGATGTTGAAACGCCTAACATACAACACCATTCATAGATGTTGAAACGCCTAACATACAACACCATTCATAGATGTTGAAACGCCTAACATACAACACCATTCATAGATGTTGAAACGCCTAACATACAACACCATTCATAGATGTTGAAACGCCTAACATACAACACCATTCATAGATGTTGAAACGCCTAACATACAACACCATTCATAGATGTTGAAACGCCTAACATACAACACCATTCATAGATGTTGAAACGCCTAACATACAACACCATTCATAGATGTTGAAACGCCTAACATACAACACCATTCATAGATGTTGAAACGCCTAACATACAACACCATTCATAGATGTTGAAACGCCTAACATACAACACCATTCATAGATGTTGAAACGCCTAACATACAACACCATTCATAGATGTTGAAACGCCTAACATACAACACCATTCATAGATGTTGAAACGCCTAACATACAACACCATTCATAGATGTTGAAACGCCTAACATACAACACCATTCATAGATGTTGAAACGCCTAACATACAACACCATTCATAGATGTTGAAACGCCTAACATACAACACCATTCATAGATGTTGAAACGCCTAACATACAACACCATTCATAGATGTTGAAACGCCTAACATACAACACCATTCATAGATGTTGAAACGCCTAACATACAACACCATTCATAGATGTTGAAACGCCTAACATACAACACCATTCATAGATGTTNATAATCCTTGCATGAATGTAATTTCACATATATATATAGTATTATTCCATCATTCAGAAAGACACGTCCTCACACTACTATAACTCAGCTCAACTGTCTACATCTCAACTCTAACTCTCAACTCTGACTCTCTTGCGCTCAGCTCTCCTTATCTCAGTCAACTCATACTTTATTACCAGCAAAGCGTGGAAAACAACCGCTCTGACAAAAACATAATTTTACTCTCCAAAAACACATTTGCTTCTCAAAATACAATCCATTGTCCTCGTGGACAAAACATGGTCAACACCATTCACTGTTCACTCATGCTACCTCTCTGTTTTCATGTGAAAACATTGTCCGTTACACTACCATACAACATCAATCATGAATGTGGAAGCTCCTAACATACAACACCAATCGTGAATGTGGAAGCTCCTAACATACAACACCATTCTTAAATGTTGAAGTTCCTAACATACAATCGTGTAGATTTGCATACTGGACATGTTTATGGGATCCAGCAGAAACCCGTGACCTCTTTATCACGTGACGATGTGGTTGTCTGAATATTTTCAGGAGGAATTAAATAATGACAAAGTGTCAACATATGTTCAAAATGGGACGCATGTGTTACTGTGACAGGCTCATTATGTTACTAAGACAAGCTCATTCTGTTACTGTGACAGGCTCAACAGGCTCATTATGTTACTGTGCCAGGCTCAACAGGCTCATTCTGTTACTGTGACATTCCCAATATGTTACTGTGACAGGGTCATTCTGATACTGTGACAGGCTCATTTCTGCTACTGTGACAAGGTCATTCTTTAAGGAACTGCACCCATGCAAATAATAGACCGGTCGTATTCTCCCCTTTGTTCGTGGTTCTATTCGATGTAAAGTAGGCGTCATTCCTTTACGCTCAGTTCACAAGATAAAATTATGGTCCATTTTTTTTTTGGTCAAATTTCGTTTTGAACGCACTATGTTGTAACACAGAATACTGCGTTCAAAAGGGAATTAGACGAAAATTTGATCATGTGAACTGAGCATACATTTTGATTTTTAATATGATTCTAATGGTTTTTATTTGCGAGGTCTCCTAAGGCTTAAGTTTACTATGCAAAGCTTATTTATGTAAAGTATTGCAGTAGAAAATATATCACATAAGACACTAATAGATTACGTTGAATTAGGAATTATCTCTAAATCACTAAAATTCATAAAAATGTCTTCGTACATACATAATAAAATTTAAAGTTCTCTTCTAAAGATGTTCACAAGCATTTTAAATATGAAGAGGCTTCGATGTTAGCGAAGCTTCTATATGAGAAAATTTTCAATGTGAGAAAGCTTAAATATGAGAAAGTTTCAATATGAAAAAAGGTTCATTGTGAAAAAGCTTCAATATGAGAAAGCTAGAATGTGAGAAAGCTTGAATATGAGAGCGCTTCAATATGAGAAATCTTCAATATTCATGAGAAAGGTTCAATATGAGAAAGGTTCAATATGAGGAATCTTCAATATGAGAAAGCTTGAATATGACAAAGCTTGAATATGAGAAAGCTTCATATGAGAAATGTGTACTATGAGAAAACTTCAATATGAGAATGCTTCAATAGGAGAAAGCTTAAAAATATGATACACGTTAAATAACACAGCAATACAATAACACGGACGTTACGGCCGAATGCCTCCGTCCGCGAATCACATCACGACAAAACGAAAACCTTTAGGCTTATTTCCTGTCAAGTAAATCAATACAAGCTAAGTTGTTTATTTTTTTCACATTCTTTCGCCTTTTCTTGTTCAGCACTATTGATACAAATCTAGCTGAAAATATGCCTTTTCCCAATATTTTAATTAAACTCCAAAAATTCAACTTCTACCATTCAAATATGAGTTCAGAAGTCCGTAGAGCTCACATAGATTGATGAAGCTCTTCTGGCGTAAAAGAAAATGAATATTAAATCAGTAGGGAGATTAAAATTAATATGTCGTCTGGAATTTAAAAAAAAACTGATTACAAGAAAACTTTTTTAAACAATTAATTTTTCACAACTGCCTTATTTGACAATGGAACGCAACAGGGTGTAAGCGTGAGTTCAATCGAGTATTGATTCTCCACGGGGCCAGCCCCCCTCCCCCACACACACACACAACTGTCAACACGAATTTGAGATCGCACTAAAAAACTGTGGTCTCCACTCCCGTGTAAGACTGCGCACTGGAAGACCACTTAAACACGCACGCGGGAAATCGTCTCAGCGTGTGAGTGCCACGAGCTCGCAGTGTGTTAAATTGTTCAAGTTTGAGCTGTGTTGACTCGAGACTAACAAACATTTCTTTCCCGATCAAAAGCGTTAGGGAGAAAGGGATGAAGGGAGAAGGTTTTTGAATTTATTGTTAAGGATGACAGCTGGACTAAAATAAATTTATAATTTTCAAAAACATGTTAAACAACACGAACAGGTCCACTTGTACTGAGACCTTAAGTAAACTAATGAATTGTTATTATATCTATCTCCCCCAACAGGGCAGGATTAAAATAGTGCTGGGCCTGTAGCTTATGTTGAGAGAGGGACCTGTAGAATATGTTGAGATAGGGACCTGTAGAATATGTTGAGATAGGGACCTGTAGAATATGTTGTGAGATGGGCCTGTAGAATATGTTGAGATAGGGACCTGTAGAATATGTTGTGAGCTGGGCCTGTAGAATATGTTGAGATAGGGACCTGTAGCATATGTTGTGATAGGGGCCTGTAGAATATGTTGTGATAGGGGCCTGTAGAATATGTTGTGATAGGGGCCTGTAGAATATGTTGTGATAGGGACCTGTAGAATATGTTGTGATGGGGGTATGTAGTGAGATGGGCCTGTAGAATATGTTGTGATAAGGGCCTGTAGAATATGTTGTGATAGGGGCCTGTAGAATATGTTGGGATAAGTTCCTGTAACATGTGTTGAGTTATATGCCTGTAACATGTGTTGCGATGGGGGTATGGGGGTATGTAGCATATGTTGTGATAGGGGCCTGTAGAAAATGTTGTGATAGGGGCCTGTAGAATATGTTGATATAGGGGCCTGTAACATGTGTTGAGATAGGGGCCTGTAACATATGTTGTGATGGGGGTATGTAGCATATGTTGTGATAGGGGCCTGTAGAATATTTTGTGATAGGGGCCTGTAGAATATGTTGATATAGGGGCCTGTAACATGTGTTGAGATAGGGGCCTGTAACATATGTTGTGATGGGGGTATGTAGCATATGCCCCTAACCGCGTGGGGCCCCGGCCCCTAACAGCGCGGAGCCGCGGGCCCCTAACCGCGTGGGGCCCCGGGCCTCTAACAGCGTGGTGCCGGTTAGCATATGTTACCTTTTGCTACTGTAATAATCTAGCTCTGTCCCCCACTTTTTTTTAAATGGGAACCTTTCTAACGGACACTTTCTGGAGCGCTATCTCTCTCTCTCCCTCTCTCTCTTTTATTTTTACTGTCCTCTAATCTACAACGATCGTTTTCCAACCACACACTATCACCAGTCCTCATTTTAAACTAACTTGTCATTTCCATAATACTCCACTGTTAACCCTTGCCATGGCTCTGAAACGCCATTGCCTGGACAAGAACAACAATGACGTCATTGTTATTCTAGGCCACGGTAATGCCAGCAAATTGTTCGTTAAACAAAATAAAGCCTCTAACGCTAGCGATGGCGGGTATAGACAAACAAAACAGACCTCACAAAAAAAAAACACAAAAAAAACAGAAAAGAATAGCGCGTTCATAAAACAAAAACAAACAAAAAACCCAAAAGGTGCGCAGCAAATGCGTGTGTACGCAAGATGCAATGAGATGCAGAGTTGAATTATTGTCTTGCGCCCTGACGTCGTTTATTTAATTTTTTTTTTTTTTTATATAATGAACAGATCGATAACTCATCACATTCATCCGTTTGGAGCGATGCAATGATCACCAGGTTTGGGAGGGGGGTTGGAGGGGGGGGGGGGGGAAATTTGCAATTAGCTTAAGGTTTTAAATTTAAGACCATAAAAAAAAAATAAGTCGGAAATCCGGAGGAAAAGGAATTGGCATAATTAAAAATGAAATTAAAATTGTAAATAGTTTCAGGATTGAATGATGCCAGAGTGTTGTTTCGCTCAATAATTAGTATTCATCTTTTCCTTGACCTTGCAGTGGACTTTTGCGATTAGCAATTTTTAAAACAAAAGTCTTTCATGAAAGTTAGTTTGTTTAAATTTTTTGTTTTTAAATTAACCTCAATAAAGGTTTTGTGGAGGGGGGGGGGGCATGCTTCTTTAGCCTAATATTTTTTTGTAATCAAGAAAAACAAAACCCATTGCATGTCCAGCGACATAATCGAATTTCAATATTTTACGAATGAGCAGACGTTGACCTCGGTGATTGAATTATGGGATATTTGCATGTTCTATTCCGTGCTCACTCACAAACACAAACACTGGCCTCACTTGGTGACAACATGTGTGGGGTTGTTGTTGTTGTTTGTTTTTTTTTGTCTTTCTGCCTTGTGGCTTGTGATGAGCAAACCCGAAGCATGTCTCTCCCCCCACAGCTGTTTTGGGGATGATATCAAGGTCATGACGTCTTTGCATAAGGAAATAAAAGTTTAAGTTGAAGTCTCGTTCAAGAAAATGAGACGTTCCAGCTTGTGTACGGAAAGACGAATAGGAAAAGCCGAGGTAGAACGTGGAGTGATTTGAAATACTTGGAAGATAGCAGACAGCCCGACATTGAACAAATGGAAGATTAACATTTTAACCAGAAAATAGCAGACAGAAAGAATTTTTTTTCTTGACCTTCTCTTAAAATGTTGTAGTTGCTGTTGTTTTAGTTGTTGTTGTTGATACTTTGGCTTTATTTAACACGGATGCTATTTTAAAATGTTGGTCGCGTTATCAGAAAGAGGTTTTAACGGTCTTAACCAACCCAACCGTTTCATGTGGTGGTAAGAATCTTTAGAGGTGTGTTGAAAGATATCGTTTTCATATTTATTAAGGATCTCTGTGGAAACGCTGTATTCCCTGATCGTTTAACTAAAATTTTCAAAATTAAATTTATCTATACTGTTAAAGCATGTGTGTTGACCTAATTTTACTTCAACGTAGCGTTGTGACGAACACTACTTGTCTCCATTTGTCTTTTTTTTAAATATTGACGTCACCGATTACGTGTGTGGTGCTGTACCAACCCCAACACCTCTCTATATTGGGAAAAGGTTGTTTACAATCTATTGGATCTAAAGAATGCTTTAGGGTGATGCAATGTCTAGAATTTCTTCTCTGGAGGGTTCTAACACCCTTCTACTTAGATATGTACTGAGTCAACTTTTATTTGATAATTGGAGAGCCGCGAATTTTTCGCTCGCGAGATGAATTTTTAAAATATACACCATTCGTGACAAGCTTAGTGGATACAGACATTGCTCAAATGAATTTTAAAAAGCTGTTCTTAACAGCTATTTCGAATAATTTTTTTTTATATTTTTTTATTCCTAACGCCATTTAGGGAAATAGAGACATTTTTACTAGCTAGCTAGCAAGCTTTGGGTGACTTTCGAAATATAGATTTTGTAAAGATTTTACGAACGCATGTTGGTGAAAGCGTTAATGGTATCGCAATCTTTGGCTGTCTTAGGTATCGTGTAACAGCTAAAAGCCGAGTAATCGATTCTGTCACCGGTTGCAACAAAGATTCGAACAGGACAAATGATCATCATGATTGGTCTGACTAAGTTTCTAGTCTAGTAGTCGAAATGTCACTTTGGAGGAATGCGTTTACAGATATTAGTAGAAGAACTTACTGCAATCAAATTCTGGCGGGACGCTAAATCTAACCACGGGTTACATCAACAGAAATACTTTTTTTTTTTTCTATTTGTTAACAAAATAATTAAGTTGTTGTTATGCAGATCGATACTGTTGTTTGAATGTTAAAAAAATTTTTTTTTATTGACATGCTAGCGTCGATGATTAAGGCTCACTGAGTTGCTAAACAAATACGTTCCTATTATCAACGGGGAAACAACAAAACAGATGGGGTTTTTTTTGTTTTGTTTTATTTTGTTTTTGTTTTTGAGAAAATGCTCAGTTTAGGAGTTTGTGTAAATTAGATCTCTAATTTAATGTATGGTTACTGGAAAGTACAAATGTTTATAATGCACGGCAGTTTGAATTTATGTCTGTCTTTCGATTGTTGGTACTAAAAAGATATGCATATGATTTATCCCTTTAAGATTTAATCCATTTTATTTCGGTCAAGTAGTCTATAATATTTTTTTGAATTTTGTGGAGCTAAATAAAATATGAACAGTGGCCAGTGTTTCTCTCAGAAATTTTCCCCCGGAGGGGCACTTCAGATTTTTCGAGGGGGGGGGGGGGGCAGGCCTGAGATCTAGCTGAAAGAAACCCTGACAGTGGCGTAGCTAGAGGGTGCGGGGCTGCGGACCGCAATGGATGGATGACATCCTTTTGGTGGGGGGGGGGGAGTTGTATCCACTGGAAAAATTGCATATTTACAGAGCGCATACTGCTCGGTCTAACCGAATTTCATAAAAGGATAACCGATCACACTTACATTTTCGACACGTGAAACCAATCAAAAGCTTGCTTTATTAAACGTTCAGGGTTGATGTGTCAGAAATGAGGTGACCCTACAATTAGGTCCAAAAAAAACCCAACGTTTTGACCATGATGCAACGCCGATTGGAGTGTCGGTAACTTTCGTAAGTAATAAGGAAGCTCTATTTATCTAAATTCTGAGACATAACGCTATCCATTGATACCAAATACGATCTGGTCGGGCGATTCTAAGTACATGTTAAAGTTCTTCAAAGAATTTCACCCCCTGACCTTCATTTAATTTGGTTTTTGTTCGTGTCATTGTTATACTGCGCACTTATTTCAACCAGAAGAAAGATTGAAAAAAAGGGGGGGGGGGTGTGACACCACAAGGTTACCTCACCGCTCACCGGGTGACACCAACCCTAGCTACGCCCCTGTATGAACTCTATTGTTGACAAACTGATCTAGAGCTTGACGGCTTGTCTCCTTCAGTTGTGACAACATTCCTGGCGTTTAATAGATCTAACGATTTTCGGCAACCCTCTGGGGGCCTCTGTCCTCGGTACGTGAGTAGCACACGTGACGTCAGTGAGCGGGGGTGGGGGGGTCTGTCGAGCACGCCCATACTGCTTAGTCATTACAGCTGTGGGTCACCCAGAGGTAATGGTCATCCAAACTAGAAAAAACACTCTTATTGACGCGAGAAAGTAGTTTGTGGGTGTAAGGGGTTGGGGTGGGGGGGAAAGTGACAGAGCAGGGGCGCCGAGCGATTATTTAACGACCCACGGAGCCCACGCCACATCTAAGAAAATGTCTGGATTTTTTTCTTTTTATTGTAATGGTAAACGCACGAGTACAGACCTTAAGGGAAGGATCTCTTGCGCTCTTCAATAAAATATAGTGGGTTTTTTGTTTTTCTTTAATGAATACTATCTTTACGCACCAGATGCATGCTTATTTCTCAAGCGCAAGTTATTTATGTGAGCATAAAAATAGTGTGTTATTTACATGTGACTGTTTAAATGGAGTTCAGTTTTTACGCGCCTATTTGGCATAGAATTTTTTAGTTTATTTTTTAATTGTATTTTTTTTTTAATCTTTTCTGCTGAGCAAATGTTTGTTAGCTGCAATGACGGCTGCAATGACGGCTGCAATGACGGCTGCAATGAGGCAATGTCACTTTTAAGGGCAGGGGAGAAGGCGAAGTGTTTAAATGTAATTTAATTACTGAAGATTACCTTCACTCGGGCCTCAGTGGCCCCGGGGAGGGGGTGGAGAGAAAGAGAGCACTCGAACAGTGCTGAGACCGGGAAAGAAATCCTTCTAGTCGCCTTCACACATTGTCCGACCTGCCCTGGTGCCTTGATATGTTTTGACCCAGTTTGTGGACGGTTCATGGACGCGTTCGGGGACAGGATTAAGGATATGACAAGGATATGATTATGGAGACGGGTGCGTCCGTATCCCCGAACCAATCCACCCGCCATATCAAGAAGCATCATACAAAGTAAAGATGTATACATTTTCATGAATCGTACATAAACGTGCTGTTGTCCTATAAAGCACAGAGGAAGGTTGATGTAAAAGACGATGCCCCTGTGTCCAGCGCACTACCAGTAACACCGTGATCCGTCCTGTGGGCAGAATTCGTTTTTCGGGAAATCTCTAAGACCGCGCTCCACCACCCTAGGAAATCTTATTCGATTATTCGGATTATAATGGGGAAGGGAATTTGATCAGCGCGAAAATGGGGCGGCGTATGGAGAGCCGAGTAATGAAACGTGTTGAGATTGTGTACAATGAGATCGTGTACAATGAGATTGTGTACGATGTGTTTCTGTACTGTGAGATTGGTTACAATGAGATTGTGTACAAGGAGATCGTGTACAATGAGATTGTGTACAATGAGATTGTGTACAATGTGTTTATGTACAATGAGATTGGTTACAATAAGATTGTCTACATTGAGATTGCGTACAATGAGATTATGAGAACAACGATGATTCTGTTATCAGTGTTGTGATACTGTCTACGTGGAGAAAGGTGGGGATTTAAGTTGGGGGCGGAAAAAAAAAAAGGGGGGGGGGTGCGTCTTACTATAGAATTGTACTATAGAAATCGCACTATTATGAGAACAACGATGATTCTGTTATCAGTGTTGTGATACTGTCTACGTGGAGAAAGGTGGGGATTTAAGTTGGGGGCGGAAAAAAAAAAAGGGGGGGGTTGCGTCTTACTATAGAATTGTACTATAGAAATCGCACCCCATTAGAGCTGACCTGCAATAAGGGCGTATTGCAATAGTAGTGTACTATTCGAGAGGCACACTACAACTCTACCAGCATTAGTACTTGAGGTGTCTCAAAACCTAAACTAAGCGCCTACTGCAAGAGGGGGGACACTATAGATCTACCAGCAATGGTACTACAGATGTAACCCCGACCGTCATACTCTTACCGATTCAATTTTGCTGAAAGTCACATGATTTTGCTAACGTAGAAGCAGGGAGAGAGAGGGTGGGGGATGGTATTTTACTACAGATATAATAAGAACAATTCAGCTCTGCGTTCTCTACGTTCCATAGACAAATAAGATTAATAAGACACAGACAATTTATGTGACGTATGAAGGTATTTGCCGAAACGTCAGCTTTTGTATTCTGTTTGCTCTATATTAAAGCTTATCCTATTATTGTTTTATCTGCAAAAATCGTTTGTGTCTTATTAATCGACTTGAAAGCATTATCGCAGTCCACCACTCCTATAATTGACAAATAAATTGACAAATAAGCTAATATTTTAAACATGGACGAACTGTTTAAAATATTTGCTTATTTGTAGAGATGGAAAAACTCTTTCTTTTTTATTAAAAAAAATGTTATATCATGCTGTACAGATTACTTTCTTTTTGGCAGTTATGTTTACACGTAATTAATTCGATAGTGTGGGGGTCTGGGGGTAGGGTCTATGGGTAGGGTCTGGGGGTAGGGTCTGGGGGTAGATTCTGGGGGTGGGGGTGGGGCGGGGGAGGTAGATGAAATTGTATTGAAACCCCTCCATCAGCTGCTTGATGTCTTTCCACATTAAGTTTGATTACATGTTAATAGCAATTCATTTCTCACGCATCAGCAAAATTATTACAGTCATATTTTTAGAACCGACCACTTCACTCGCACCATCCCACCACCCACTAAAATCTATTACATCCATTGAGATCAATTTCAGAGGTACGCACACATCCTGCCACCTGATAGGTTCGCCTACTGACTCAACCAGATTATACAACTCGAGCCAACAAAACACAAGTAAATTTCTATTGGCTGTAGGATACATCATTCTCTACCCCAAGAAATGATTGAAAAATCGTCTTACTAGCTTATCATTATCATATTAGCAATTAAGATATCTTTTTTTTTTAATTATCTTTCACTACAATGGGTTGTACGTGCTCGAGCCTTGTATCACCTCAATGTGACAACATCAGTTCATCTTGCTTGGCATCAACCAGTACAAACATAATGAATCGGGACTCTCGAATCTCTTTATGCTGAAAACCAATGGCGTCCGAAGGGTGTGCGGAGGGGGGGGGGGCGACCCGCCCGGGGTGGCACTATTATTTTACTTTATATGGAGATACAGCATTATTTATTCCATCAACAAAGTTTTTTTCTTTCGTGAAAAGGTTTGGCGGATCTAGCCCCGACCATGGCAGATTAAATTCTAGCTACGCCTCTGCCTGCAACCCAAGATCTGCTAGGTTTATCCACCCCCCCCCCCACAGTCGTGTTATATTATATTCTGTCACCCTTCCGCCCCCCCCCTTTTTCTATTGTAGGAGATGGTTGACTCTAACAACTAAAAGGTTTGGCGGCTCTAGCCCCGACCATGGCAGATTAAATTCTAGCTCCGCCTCTGCCTGCAACCCAAGATCTGCTAGGTTTATCCACCCCCCCCCCCCACAGTCGTGTTATATTATATTCTGTCACCCTTCCGCCCCCCCCCTTTTTCTATTGTAGGAGATGGTTGACTCTAACAACAACCAGCGTGTTGCCAGACACACCAGAATAACTGGCGCTATTTTCCCCTTGGATCAGGGAGATTTTTGTTTAAAGGAAATATCGAATCGGATTACCAAGGATGGAACACGTTGCACAATATTTGCATGTTTGATAAGAAATTTGATGCTGAGAAATTAGATTGACCACTTTTTTGTTAAACTTAGGAAAATAGTTCAAGTTCTGAAAGATGCCATCAGGATGTGTTGGTTTGTTATTATTTTCATTTTTTTAGATGACATCTTGAGAAAATTTGTGAAAGTTGTTATTTTTATTATTTTTTTATTTTATTTTTTTTTGGGGGGGGGGGCGGCGGCAGCAAATTATTTTTTTTATTACTGTTCTCATCCAAATGCTTTGTAGCAAAATAAACTTCATATTTAGACTCAAAGCATTTGAAATCCCAACGGAGAAGAGAGTGACATGTTTATGAGAGACGCCAATGAAACACTCGGCAAAAGAAGGAGTCCAACATTTAGCGATGAGATCTGATTTGTAAAAACGAAAAAAATGAAAGAGCAAACTATTTTCCCTATTTGAAAAAAATGAAAACTGTTTCCATAACTGAGTTCATCTGGTGCGGCTGTTGACACTATCAAGATATGATCCCAGATGGGGTGGCTAATGGATGTGTCTTCAAAACATCAAACACATTTTGTTTTTACACAAACCTGTCCTTCCTAGGAAGTTGTTTTTTTTTTCTTTCTTTTTGTTCCCTCCTGCCGTTACTTCAGTTATCCCTGACAAGACTTCTCTGACCTGCCAACTGTACCCCGCGACGTAATACTCATCCAGTGACGTAATACTCATCCAGTGACGTAATACTCATCCAGTGACGTAACACCCATCCAGTGACGTAATACCCATAATTGAACTCGTTAACGAAGCGGATACCTTCGTTGCTCGTCCTAATACTTCTAGGTATAGATATAATATAAATATATACACACATCCGCGGCACATATTAGATGGTCAGACATCAACCAAAGCTTAAATTATGATGTGTCTACGTTACCCAATGATCCATATAACACCTAATCATCCTATCGATAACCTATACTTTTATTTACCACTGCTTCTTCATTAGCCAATCCTTCATTAATCTGTAGCTTTATAGTATAGCAATGTTTCTTCTTCGCCCAAACTCTCATCAATGCAACTGTTTTTGGATCGCCTTGCATAACGCATGTGAAGAGCTCATTTTAACGACCACTACTTCTCTGCCATTAGTATCGCCTCGATATTGACGTCACCGCGTAAATGTGCTGTGTCATCCCATACCCCGCCTTTTTCTTGGTTGGGAAAAAGATTGTTTACATTCGAATGCGCGCTATTTATTCTAAAGAATGTCATTCGGTGATGTCATTTCCAGAGTTTCTGTTCTAGAACATTCCGATTTGGTTCCTATAATATAAATAGGTTGCCTGCTTTCATAGCAGATAGAATTAGATAGAGCGAGAGAGATAGATAGAGAGAGAGTGGGCAAGAAAATTTTTGCTGCACGAGACATTATTATAAGTGTGTGCATATTAATATTTGTATTTTGAGGAGATCATCTTTTTGACGTGCTGTAAGTTGATACAGTTTTTGCTTCTGTACTAAAAATCGTTGTTTGTATAGATAATTAATTTCTATAATTAATTTAAATCTCGTTAGTATCACTAGCTGTGGTATCATTTTCTTTGCAAACTTTTTTTTAATCAGCGCTTTGTTACTTATTGTTTCGTATACGAGCCAAAGTCTTAAAACAGATTCAATCTTCAAAAACTGTAACGACACGCGACAGAAACATTGGGTCTACATCACCAAAATTGTTATAATCTATTCATTTATACAACACTGTGTCTAAAATCGAATTCACCCAGTCTATAATTTATGTAGCACGTGACCAAATCTATAAACAATAACACACTGTTCCGTCAACGTCTTACCTATGGTCTGTTGAAAACCGCGTCTTCACAATTATTTACCAACATTACGTTCCTGTGTTCGAAACTCATTTACAATTATGTACAAACATTCTTTTCCTATGCTCGACCATCGTTCACGATTCTATACAAGCGTTCCTCTCCTACGTTCGACCGTTATCAAACCAAGGTAACATGAGGCGTCCCCCTTCATTTCCCCCTCCAACTACATCGACATCTTACAGCGGGTCCCTCTCCTATCTACCTCCCATCTTTCCTCCACTACTCTAAACCTCTTTTTCAGCCACCGTCACACCCCCACCTCTATTAACCCTCAACCGCTCTGTCATTCTCTGTATTATCCTTTTGTTTCTCTCGTTATCGTCATTAAATCTAATGAAGCGTTAAGATGAACCATTTCTCGTTGAGCTCTGCAAAACTCTAGGTGCGGAATAATTATATCAAGATAATATATTATGTGGTACAGCACGTACCAGTCGCTGTTAGCTACATCGTTAATGGAAGAAGTATAGTGAAACTTCGAGTTCATTACGTATAAGGAAACTTAGAGTTGGCTGATGTAAGTTTAGTGGAACTTTGAGTTCATTGATCAAGTATAAGGAAACTTCGAGATGATTGCTTAAGTAAAATGAAACTTTGAGTTGATTGCTTAATTATAGTGGAACTTCGAGTTCATTACGTATAAGGAAACTTAGAGTTGGCTGATGTAAGTTTAGTGGAACTTTGAGTTCATTGATCAAGTATAAGGAAACTTCGAGATGATTGCTTAAGTAAAATGAAACTTTGAGTTGATTGCTTAATTATAGTGAAACTTCGAGTTCATTACGTATAAGGAAACTTAGAGTTGGCTGATGTAAGTTTAGTGGAACTTTGAGTTCATTGATCAAGTATAAGGAAACTTCGAGATGATTGCTTAAGTAAAATGAAACTTTGAGTTGATTGCTTAATTATAGTGGAACTTCGAGTTCATTACGTATAAGGAAACTTAGAGTTGGCTGATGTAAGTTTAGTGGAACTTTGAGTTCATTGATCAAGTATAAGGAAACTTCGAGATGATTGCTTAAGTAAAATGAAACTTTGAGTTGATTGCTTAATTATAGTGGAACTTTGAGTTAATTGATTTAACTTTATTGAAACTTTAAGTTAAATGAAAAGGTCTAGTAGAAGTTTGAGCTATATTAAACGGTTGTGTCAAAGTTGACAAGAACATATCTAAGACATTAAAAATGTAAAACGGTGTCAAAACACGTGTTTCAAATGGTCTTCACCCTATCCAGGCGTGCTTAAAAAGTTATAAGGGACAGCTGGGCGCCAGCAGCTATTATTTTAAACTAAATTATACTTTAATATGAAATATCACATTATATTTTATACGTTATATTGTTTCCATTGAATTATTGTGGAACATCATATCCTATTTTTTTAAATGTTATTTTCTTTCTTTATATTGAAAATTCATCCCATGCCTGTTCTTGCGGACGGTAAAATTCCAACAGTGATATCAGTGTAGTGACCGAAGATATCGACTTAACGCACAGGGATCACCGACCCATATATCCTTCCATCCTCCTGCATTCACGCTGACCGTAAGGTTGTAACCGGCCCCTAATCAATCATTAATCTTATTCAGCTGATTGGTCTCATGCTTCCCCTGGTGCCGAACTCACTGCCCTGGACAGTTTCTGAGTTTCCCTGAGTTGGTCAGTCTGGTACAGTCCGGTTCAGTCTGGTACAGCTCGGTGCATTCTGGTACGGTTTTGGGTATTGTAATTTTTTTTTATCATCTTGTGTCAATAACTAAGTGTTAGGAGTCAACGGCCTGGTTGTTTTGGGCCTCTCCATCACTTCATTAGGTAAACATATCACTTGTATCGCTAAATCGAATCCAAATGTTGCCACTATTTGTGGAGTGTAACAGACATTTACTGCTAGTAGACGGTAGTCATGATAGAAAACTTTATCCCCAGAGGTAGTGAGAAAATAATGTCTGAGTCTCCCCCCCCCCTTCCCACCGACCCTCCCATTCCAGTTAGATGGGCAATCGTTGTACTCTTTTCCATTTTCTTTTGTCTGGAAATAAAAGTGACAACATCACGAAAGTGTTAAACACTCAATGGCCGGTGTCGCATGAACCAGAATCCATCACTCACTAATAAGTCGAAATGATCCATTTGTTACCGAATATCCAGGGCAGGTTAGTCCCTTGAGCTCAGGGGAAGTCAAAGGTCACGTCTAAAATCAATCCGGGGGCCGACACTTCTCCCTGGCCTCTAGTGACCTTAAGAGCAGCTTATGAGAGGCGCGTGCCATAAACACTCGGTGGAGCCACTCCACCTCCAGGAGGCTGTGGGAACCAGACACTGGAACATTTAAAGTGGTCTGATTGGAGGAGGGAACATGCCTCTGCTGGGAACTAGGGTCTCTTTTATAGGGGGCGAGATACGTGATAACGTTGACGAATATGGCATTGTGGGAGGTTTTTTTGTGAGGAGTGGGTTAATATAGCATTGAAAGATCTGGGGGTTGGTGAGGAGTGGATTAATATTGCATTGAAAGATCTGGGGGTTGGTGAGGAGTGGATTAATATTGCATTGAAAGAGCTGGGGGCTGGTGAGGAGTGGGTTAATATAGCATTGAAAGATCTGGGGGTTGGTGAGGAGTGGATTAATATTGCATTGAAAGAGCTGGGGGTTGGTGAGGAGTGGGTTAATATAGCATTGAAAGAGCTGGGGGTTGGTGAAAAGTGGGTTTTATGGAAATCTTCTGTGGGAGACAAAATTGGGTTTTTATCGGAGGACAGTGTGATCATTTGAACTTATGCCATCCAAGCATTGACATGATGGTCTCGCTACACGTTGAACTAGTCCACTTATGCCATCCAAGCATTGACATGATGGTCTCGTTACACGGTGAACTAGTCCACTTATGCCATCCAAGCATTGACATGATGGTCTCGTTACACGGTGAACTAGTCCACTTATGCTATCCAAGCATTGACATGATGGTCTCGTTACACGGTGAACTAGTCCACTTATTCCATCCAAGCATTGACATGATGGTCTCGTTACACGGTGAACTAGTCCACTTATGCCATCCAAGCATTGACATGATGGTCTCGTTACACGTTGAACTAGTCCACTTATGCCATCCAAGCATTGACATGATGGTCTCGTTACACGGTGAACTAGTCCACTTATGCCATCCAAGCATTGACATGATGGTCTCGTTACACGTTGAACTAGTCCACTTATGCCATCCAAGCATTGACATGATGGTCTCGTTACACGGTGAACTAGTCCACTTATGCCATCCAAGCATTGACATGATGGTCTCGTTACACGTTGAACTAGTCCACTTATGCCATCCAAGCATTGACATGATGGTCTCGTTACACGGTGAACTAGTCCACTTATGCCATCCAAGCATTGACATGATGGTCTCGTTACACGTTGAACTAGTCCACTTATGCCATCCAAGCATTGACATGATGGTCTCGTTACACGGTGAACTAGTCCACTTATGCCATCCAAGCATTGACATGATGGTCTCGTTACACGTTGAACTAGTCCACTTATGCCATCCAAGCATTGACATGATGGTCTCGTTACACGGTGAACTAGTCCACTTATGCCATCCAAGCATTGACATGATGGTCTCGTTACACGTTGAACTAGTCCACTTATGCCATCCAAGCATTGACATGATGGTCTCGTTACACGGTGAACTAGTCCACTTATGCCATCCAAGCATTGACATGATGGTCTCGTTACACGTTGAACTAGTCCACTTATGCCATCCAAGCATTGACATGATGGTCTCGTTACACGGTGAACTAGTCCACTTATGCCATCCAAGCATTGACATGATGGTCTCGTTACACGTTGAACTAGTCCACTTATGCCATCCAAGCATTGACATGATGGTCTCGTTACACGGTGAACTAGTCCACTTATGCCATCCAAGCATTGACATGATGGTCTCGTTACACGTTGAACTAGTCCACTTATGCCATCCAAGCATTGACATGATGGTCTCGTTACACGGTGAACTAGTCCACTTATGCCATCCAAGCATTGACATGATGGTCTCGTTACACGTTGAACTAGTCCACTTATGCCATCCAAGCATTGACATGATGGTCTCGTTACGCGGTGAACTAGTCCACTTATGCCATCCAAGCATTGACATGATGGTCTCGTTACACGTTGAACTAGTCCACTTATGCCATCCAAGCATTGACATGATGGTCTCGTTACACCGTGAACTAGTCCACTTATGCCATCCAAGCATTGACATGATGGTCTCGTTACACGTTGAACTAGTCCACTTATGCCATCCAAGCATTGACATGATGGTCTCGTTACACGGTGAGCTAGTCCACTTATGCCATCCAAGCATTGACATGATGGTCTCGTTACACGGTGAACTAGTCCACTTATGCCATCCAAGCATTGACATGATGGTCTCGTTACACGTGGAACTAGTCCACTTATGCCATCCAAGCATTGACATGATGGTCTCGTTACACGGTGAACTAGTCCACTTATGCCATCCAAGCATTGACATGATGGTCTCGTTACACGGTGAACTAGTCCACTTATGCCATCCAAGCATTGACATGATGGTCTCGGTACACGTTGAACTAGTCCACATTCACTACTTACATCGAATGCTCATTACATGACAAAAATGGCACTGCTTACATCGAGTGCTCATTACATGACAAACATGCACTGCTTACATTGACTTCTCATTACATGACAAACATGCACTGCTTACATCGAGTGCTCATTACGTGACAAAATGGCACTGCTTACATCGAGTGCTCATTACATGATAAACATGCACTGCTTACATTGACTTCTCCTTACCTGAAAAAAATGGCACTGCGTACATCGAGTGCTGATTACATGACAAACATGCACTGCTTACATTGTCTTCTCATTACATGACAAACATGCACTGGTTACATCGACTGCTTATTACATGACAACATTCACTGCTTACATCGAATGCTCATTACACGATTCGTGTTTGTTTGTTTTAATTATTTATATTAGATTTGCAAAATTATTGTTTTATTGACGTTCAATATCATTAGGATGCATGACGAGGGACACGAGACTCGCATGTTAACATTGTGGAAACTGTCTTTTATGATGTGGATATATGTGGAAACTGTCTTTGATGATGTGGATACATGTGGAAACTGTATTTGATGACGTGGATACATGTGGAAATTGTATTTGATGACGTGGATACATGTGAAAACTGTCTTTTATGATGTGGATACATGTGGTAGCTTTTTTATGATGTGGGTATACGTGGAAACTGTCATTTATAATTTGGATACATGTGGAAACTCTCTTTTACGATGTGGATACATGATGAAACTGTTGAAAGTCGTTTTCTATCCTATTGACATTGGGCAATATATATATATTTTGTTTTATTTGAGGTCATTTGCGACTCGATAAATCTTAACACTCAATTTTAACCCGTTTGTTTCCTCGCTGGTTTTCACAGAATTGTTTTTTTTTTGTTTTTTTTTTAAATGCACGCCTTGATGCGAAGCATTAAAAGTTTTAACTTAAAAATGGAGCCACGTATTCAAGAAGTAATTCATCAAAAATCTCAGTGCAACGAGACTCGTGGGTGTCATCAGGAGTAGAGNATTGATGTAAAGTGCTTTGGGATCAAATAAGTAAAAAAAAAAAAAAAAAACCCTAAGTTGTACTGTAACCCTGTAATAGGCTAAACTCACAGTCCAATGCCAGGGTACTGCTGTGCTGGCTTGGATCAATAATAGGCTCTCATTAAGATGGAAGGATGACGTCTCGGGTCAGAGAAAACACGAGTTCCTCAACGGTTGTAATTAAGCCCGGGACAGCATGTGGAGACACATGACATGACGGGGAGGTGTCGGTGCTGAGGCCAACATGTGACCGTTTAAGTGTGGTTGTGTTGTTTGTTGAGATGGGTTGAAGAGATGGGCGAGGAGAAAAGCTGCAAAAATTGTGTTGTTGTTGTTGGTTGTTATTTTTTTAAGCGCCTCGGGCAGTGGGATTTTTTGTGATCGGGTTAGTGATGAAATCATGTATTCCTATTAATTTGTTTTTTTTTTTGTTTTTTTTAAGTGTCCACGGTTAACCGTTAAAAGAGACCTTAATAAAAATTTTAAAAAAGGAGCTGACATGGCCGTGACAAGGATGTTGAACGATTTCAACGCTGAGACCATATTCTGTGTTGGAACCAAGGTTGTAGGGGGAAATATTACTGATCGAAGTCTAAGTCTGACGTATGTGTTTATAGATTAGTATAAAAAAATAGCAATCAACTGAAGTTTCACATTGTATTGTATGGACATTTTTAACTTAGAATCGCCGAGATTCCAGATGAGTTAAAATTGATCTTTTTTTTTTTTTTACTTTTAGTTTCCGTGCTGCCATACACAGCTAGATCAGTGAAACTTACTTTTTAAAATCCTGAGAATCTAAAGCACTATATTTATTTATTTTCTGGTTCATAAATAATTGTTCATATTTCGCGTGTCTGTATGAACTCCTTAAATTGTTGATGATAGTGCAACCACGCCCGAGCAATAGTTGCTGGTTCTCGTTTCTCCCCCACCCCCACCCCTTTTCCCCCCCCCCCAATCCAAAATCCTAAAACATATACGTCAGCAATGTCGCGCCTTTCAACAGATCAAAATACCGCTGGTTACTTTGTGTTCATCGTTCACACCAGAAGCTTTTTGGGGAAATGTAATGAACCTAAACAATGTCCATAAGCAGGATGGTTGATAAACTTGTGGACGATACCAAGAGGAAATAAAAAATAAATAAATATTTGCTTAGAAAAGAAAAAGAAACCTTGCAGATTGGTCAGTGATTGATGGTCGTAATAACTCACCCGGGACCAATCGTTTGCTTATCCCTCACCGTGAGACACGCGGTCGATGCCGTAGGACGGTATCATCAATACCAGTTAGTCATGTCCACACCGCGAGTTGACAGACCATAGTGTTTCTTTGAACAGGACGGCGACGGGAAGATTTTAAGTCAATCTTCATAACCAGCTGTGAGAAAGTGCGGTCTGAGTTGAGAATGAAGTACTGTAGTTGTGTATTTGTCCTTTGACGTGTAAAGCTAAGATGATATTCCTTGTCGTCTTACAAAGAATATATATATATATATATATATATATATATATATATATATATATATATATAAACAAAAATAAAACTATAAATAAACATATATATAAAAATATATATAATATATTGAGAGAGTGCGGTCTGAGTTGAGAATGAAGTACTGTAGTTGTGTATTTGTCCTTTGACGTGTAAAGATAAGATGATATACCTTGTCGTCTTACAAAGAATATATATATATATATATATATATATATATATATATATATATATATATATAAGCCAAAATAAAACTCTAATTGAACATACATTTAAAAATGTCTAGAATATATAATTAGACAACCCTTAAAAACCAAGTTTTACCAATAAATATAAATACGAAAAAATATACGCATTTTCTATTATTATATTTTATATGAATGGTCTAATGTCCCACTTGCTTTTACAACTCAGATTTATTTCACCAACTATTTCAGAAAAACAAAAGACAGTATTGCACATCAAACACGCTTGCGATATTGTTGTTTAAGAATCTCATTTATTTAGCACAGTTATCGGAAATAGTATTTTATTTCGTGAAATCAGTGGCCTCATATGCTCTTCATCTTCCCATAGGGAAAATAAAAAAACAGAATAAACTAAACTTAATTTTGCGGAGTTGAGGCGCGGGGCTGAACATTTCATAGAATGTGCTGTCATCGGTAACGTGTCTATGGGACAAGTTTCAGCTCGATAGAGAAGTGAGTCAGTAAATTAGACGTCCGTAGATTTTGCCAGCCAGCCACACAAAAAAACAGCAAAAAAAAAACGAAGTTATTATAATAGATTTAAGAACGTTAACTAACAACATTTTCATCTTTGAAACAATTCGTTCGCGTACCTTATCGTTCGCGACCTTATCGTTCGCGTACCGTATCGTTCGCGTACCTTATCGTTCGCTAATATATGCAAGTGGTGTTTCCCAAACTTTCAAGTTTAGCAGACCGGTGGGCACGTTTTGAAATGGCATCATGGAACGATGCCAGATTTATTGATTGCATTTTTCTTTTTGTTAGACTATAAATATTCATGTTGTGTAGACCGACAACGTAAGCCACGCTGACCGTCGCCGGTCCACGGACCTTCGTTTGAGAAACACTGCCAGACACAGCAGTCCACGTCCAGTGTCGCAACTAATGTTAGTGCTCCCGGGGCAGTTTTCCGAAAATGCCGCTCTTCCAAATGAGGAAAAACATGCCACCCGTGACGGAGCATCCGTTTCCCCCCCCCCTCACCCCACCCCCAATTTTTTTTTTCATACGCCACTGCTCACAAAACCTCACAGCGTCTCTCAAACTTATCAGAGACACCCTATTGCAAAACTCCTCCTATCAAACCACAAAGAAGTCTGCCACACACACCACTGTCTCATTCATCCACACATTTCCAGTCATCTCACCCTAACAATTATTCATACATGTCTACGCACCTCACCATAATGATCATTAATCTATTCGCACACACCTCACCATAATGATCATTAATCTATTCCCACACACCTCAACCATAATGATCATTAATCTATTCCCACACACCTCACCATAATGATCGTTAATCTATTCGCACACACCTAATGATCATTAATCTATTCGCACACACCTAATGATCATTAATCTATTCCCACACACCTCAAAATAATGATCATTTAGTCTATTCCCACACACCTCACCATAATGATCATTAATCTATTCCCACACACCTCACCATAATGATCATTAATCTATTCCCACACACCTCACCATAATGATCATTAATCTATTCCCACACACCTAATGATCATTAATCTATTCGCACCCACCTCACCATAATGATCATTAGTCTATTCCCACACACCTCACCATAATGATCATTAATCTATTCCCACACAACTGACCATAATGATCATTAGTCTATTCCCACACACCTCACCATAATGATCATTAATCTATTCCCAGACACCTCACCATAATGGTCATTAATCTATTCCCACACACCTCACACATGACTCTGTAGGTCCGAGTCACCAAATCACTCTAACATAAATATCCCCAAAAAAAAAAAAAAAAAAAAAAATCAGCGACCCCATTCAACATACCTCCATTGGTCTTTCGGGACATCCATCCGACGATCTTTCGGAATATCTTTCGGGCTATCTTTCCGACCACCGCTCCAACCATCTTTCGGACTATGTTTCCGACCATCTTTCCTACCATATTTCGGACTGTCTTTTGGACCATATTTCCGACCATCTTTTCGACCATCTTCCTGACCATCTTTTGGACCATCTCTGACCATCTTCCTGACCATCTTTCGGATTAAGTTTCCAACCATCTCCGTCCATCTTTCGGACCATATTCCGACCATCAGGCCTACCATTTATCCGAATATCTTTCTGATCATCTTTCTGACCATCTTTTCGACCGTCCCTACAAACCATCTTACCAACCATCTTTCTGACCGTCTTTCCGACCATCTTTCCGACCATCTTACCGACCATCTTTCTGACCATCTTTCCGACCATCTCTCCGTCCGTCATTCAGCACCACTTCCGCTGATATGGGGATTCAGCGGGAAGGCATCCATTTACAATCTGTCTTATTGAAAACAATCGATTTCCGATTATCATAACAGGACACCAGGGGAGGAGGTGGCGATGCTAAGGGTGTCCCCTGTTATTCATGTCCTACCGTAATCCCCCACCATGCAGTGCGCGTGTTTCTTCAACACACAAAGCACCATCTGGAACAAGTCGGAATTCCTCGTGGTCATTTGGTGACCCTTTCATGTTTTTAGCTCACTTAGTACTTAATGTGGCGATACTGTGACCATTTATGTCAACACTTAATTGCCCCGCCTGTGCGAGACATGTGTTAAAACATGAGCCGTGTGTAAGTCCGAGACATTTGGTGAAGAGGCCTAACATGTTGTACAATAATACAACCAATGACATTGATTTCATTGGCATAATTTTAGCCTTTTTAAATAATTAAGGATTAAATTTAAGAAAAGATAAGATAGGACTCTTTATTGATCCAACTAAATGGAAGATGTTTATGATTACATTGTACACAGTCATTTTGTAGCACACAATTCAATACATATTTAAACCAGACAACATTTTACAAATATAACAATTTAAAGACAAGACATATAGATTATTTCTCTAGCGCAGTAATCAGCCATCGATGAACTCCTTTATTTACAATAATAACTAATTAGTGATAATTTAGATCTGGTATTCGCTTGATGAGCACGCTAGGGGAGCACACTAGGGGAGCATGCTAGGAGAGTACGCTTGGGGAGCACGCTGTGGGAGCACGCTAGGGGAGCATGCTGGGGGAGCATGCTGGGGGAGCACAATGGGGAGCACGCTGGGGGAGCACGCTAGGCAAGCACACTGGGGGAGCACGCCGGGGGAGCACGCTAGGGGAGCACGCTAGGGGAGCATGCTGGGGGAGCATGCTGGGGGAGCCCAATGGGGAGCACGCTGGGGGAGCACGCTAGGCAAGCACACTGGGGGAGCACGCTGGGGGAGCACGCTAGGGGAGTACGCTGGTAAATTCTTACTTGTTATTTTATATATATATTAAATTTTAGAATTGGACAATCTCTGTTGCATGGCGTACAAGGAACAAGAAGCAATCGTTAAGAAAGCTACTCTTATAGTCAACAAAGTTACTCTAATACTTAGAGATAGCTAATCAAGTTACTTTATTACTTTATAAATGCTAAATATAATGAAGGTGATGGCCACCTGTACATACGTGTTATAAACACAAAATCACACAAAAAAGGATCACAAAATAGATCACAAAAATAGATCACAAAAATAGATCACAAAAATAGATTAAAAAAATAGATCACACAAAAAGATCACAAAAAATATAACAGTAAACTAGATCACAAAAATGAATCACAAAAATAAATCACAAAATAGATAAGTAAACTAGATTACAAAAATAGATCACAAAACTAGATCACAAAAAAAGATCACAAAAATAGATCACAAGAATAGATCACAAAAAATGGATCACAAAAATAGATCACAAAAAAATGGATCACAAAAATAGATCACAAAAATAGATCAGTAAACTAGATCACAAAAATAGATCACAAAAATTGATCAATAAACTAGATCACAAAACTAGATCACAAAAATAGATCACAAAAGTGGATCACAAAAATAGATCACAAAAATAGATCACAAAAATGTATCACAAAAATAGATCACAAAAATAGATCAGTAAACTAGATCACAAAAATAGATCACAAAAATAGATCAGTAAAATAGATCACAAAAATGGATCACAAAAATAGATCACAAAAATAGATCAGTAAACTAGATCACAAAACTAGATCACAAAAATAGATCACAAAAGTGGATCACAAAAATAGATCACAAAAATAGATCACAAAAATGGATCACAAAAATAGATCACAAAAATAGTTCAGTAAACTAGATCACAAAAATAGATGGCATAAACAGATCACAAATAATAGATCACAAAAATTGTACAGTAATTTAAAAAGGCAACACCTCAATTGTTTACAGTTTACAAATGATAACATTATTTTCAAGAGCATTTCCGGTAAAAGCTATGACCTTCAAGCCTAGAATCGGTGAACACCGTGACCTTCATTTCTAGTGCCAGTGAATACCCCGACCATCAAGTTTTGCCACATCCGGTCACCCTGAGATCAAGTTTGTTTAATAGCATGTAACAACCAATCGATCGGCCTGTAATTAGTCATGAATAAATCAAGGAGCCACAAATAAAATAAGCCCTTTTTTTTCCTGAACCAATCCAAATACGAAATTCAATAATTGGGTCCCTAATTTCTTATTTAGACTGTTTTTGTTTTGTTTTTTTTTTGGTTTTTTTTAGTGGGGGGGGGGTTCTTTTTCTTTTTTTTTATAGGGTTTACCGCGGGCTGCGTACTTGCAAGCAGCTGGGTGTTAGTGATCATGTATAATTATTTTTTCACTCAAAAAAATATAGACAAAGATGTAGCCGATACGTTAAATTAGATATCGTCAAGGACAACTATCATCCTTGAAGGTATTCTTGCGTGATCGCGACAATGAGTGCTGGCATGTTGCGATTTCTGTATGTTCTCCAACCATTTAGGGTGTGCAACAACATATCCAACAATATAAGTTGCCTCACCAGATTAGATATTAATGAACTTTTCATCTCTTGTTAATAGCGTAGCCAGGTCATGAGGGTTTGGGGGGGGGGGGAATTTATTTTTAAAAAAGGTCCAAATACCAAAATATTGAGTTCCAACAATGAAATTGATTATGATTATATGGCTTGTTGCTTTTTTACATGTTGGAAACTATATATTTATATAAATATAAATATAGATATATAGATACATATATATATATTTCTTATCTTGAATAAATTGGAAACCGTTAAAGATATCACGGTGTCAAAGCGGGATGAAATTTATTTTTAAAAAAGGTCCAAATACCAAAATATTGAGTTCCAACAATGAAATTGATTATGATTATATGGCTTGTTGCTTTTTTACATGTTGGAAACTATATATATATATAAATATAGATATAGATATATAGATACATATATATATATTGACAGTAACTTTCCTTAACGAAAAAGGGTGCCGGAACTGTCATTTTGAAAAAAAAAAAGGGGTGAGGGTGGGGGTCATTTTCGAGGAAATGAAAACTGGGAGAGGCGTCTAGTACGGCCGCAAAACTGAAATGCGTGCGTGTATTTTGGCGCATACCAGTTTTGGTTTTTAAAAACATCTACCCTTAATCGGAGAGCCACAGAAGAAAGGCTAGTGGCTATTTTAGACTCACTGACCTGAATGGGATTTTTTTTCCTTAGATGTTAAGAAATAGTAATGATGTTGTTTTTTATTCTTAATGTAACTATTTGAAAAAAAAACAACATTGCATTAACAAATTATTTTCTTTTTAAATCAGTAAAAATCAGTAGTTATGCCAGCTCTGTTGGATTGCTGTAATGCTGCTCAAAGTCATCTTAATAAACGTATACTTTTTTTTTTGTTCCAGAAATTAAGTCTCTGAAAAACATTTTCTTTAATTTTAATTAACAAAACTTTTTTCTTTTTTTTTTTACATTACGACCAGCTGCAAAAAGGTACATCCATGCAAATGCACCACTTTTTGAAAAATGGTTGAAAGAGGGATTCGGGGGCTGCCACTACCTCTGCTACAGTTTCGTGATACCCGCATAGCCGCTTTTTACTCAGCTAGTGTTGGCTCTTTCAATAACGGTGGAGGGGAGGAGGTGGCTGCCACTACCTCTGCTACAGTTTCGTGCTACACGCATTGCCGCTTTTTACTAAGCTAGTGATGGGTCTTTAAACAACAGGGGGAGGGTGGGGGGGAGACACACGCGTTGGCTGTGACGCAATACCAGTATCATACTCTTTTTTCCCTTATCTTACTTCATGAGATCAAAGTTCACCACCGTGTCACGTGCTCTTGAGTCTTGGTTCCATTCGGGAAATAGAACTTCCTATCGTTCCCCAACAGGGCATTCTGGCATCCAACAAACCCTTCAGACGGCAATCATGCGGTGCCACTGTCACTTTGTCAGGCGCTAGAACATTTCTGAACTTGTCTACTTCCCCCCCCCTCCTTCCCCACCAAATCTTGTCGCTTGACCCCAACGATCATCAGATAACAGTCTACACGCCTTGGCTCACTGTCGGGCGGGCTGATTCCGCGGTTGCTATGGTAAACAGACAGACTAACAACCGTAACAAGGGAGATGCGGTGTGATTGCTCGGGGTGAACCGGCACACACGAATTACACGGAGTGCTAAAAAGCTTTTTAACTCAACCAAGAAAATTTACGTCGCCATAATTTAAGGGGGGTGGGGTGG
>CAXITT010000001.1:97209-113613 GCA_964033795.1 Lymnaea stagnalis | reverse complement strand
GGGGGGGGGGGGGGGGGGGGGGTCGTTTCCTTAATGTCTCTGTTTTGTCAATGAAATGGCTGCACTGAATGTCACCCACTTTGTAACACTTTGTATCTTGTCCTAGACATGTGAAGCCGTGCGCGGAGGGGGTGGGTGGGTGCCTGGTGGCAATACAGTTTTACATTTTGTAGTTCTGCTTGGGCTCACAGTTTTACATAAGAATTCGAATTCATTCAGCGTGACAAAGTTAGACTTGGAATTCATTCAGCGTGACAAAGTTAGACTTCAAATTTATTCACCGTGCCAAAGTTAGACTTTTGATTCATTCGGCGTGTTTAAAAACTTATAAGTCTACCGTTTCAGGCGAATTTTTTTTGTCATCGAAACTTTTTTTTTTTAAAGTTTTTTGGGTGCCAATGAAAATCGCTATGCGTGCCAACTCTAAAATATCTGACCATATCTTCCATCCTCTCAAGGAAATCTCATCAAATCTTCCATCCTCTCAAGGATATCTCATCAAGTTTAACTCCGTCTTTAGAATATATAACCAGCTACTAGAAGGGTACAGCTCCGTTTTCCATCATCGCTATAACATATCATCAAATCTGATCTCATCTTACGGATATCTCACCAACGATTTGAACCGTACACCCCTTCTTGCTCCATCTCTGGGATCAGAAAACTGTTTCAGGAGCTGTGTCAACAAGGGACGAGGTCGGCGTAGCTGAACCAAACACCCCGCTCTGTAAACGTTGGCCGTCTTCGCAACTCTTCGACGTGTTGATAACAACTGAGATTACGTAAAGGGACTGGACGGTTAAGAACCGCCTTGACTAACTGAACGAGCTAGCAAACCATACAGGAAATGAAGCTAACAGAAGTCGCATCCACAAAAAAAAAATGGATTGGGGTGGGCTATTCAAAACTTCCATAGAACAAAACCTGGTTTTGGTCTCTTGAATTTTAAGAGAGAAAGAAAAAAACATTGAATTTTTTTTTTAAATTTAAAAAAAAAAAATTCTTAGCATTTAAAAAAAAATCACTTTCCATTTCGGGTTTTACATCAACGATAATTGAACTTAAGCAAAGACTTCTTAAATCATTTCCATCAATGATATAGTATGGAGAGATGGCATAGTCCCCTAGACATTATGAACAGTATCTTGTATAAAAAAAAAAAAATTTTAAAAATGTATTAGTGCAGATCTAGTTTTAGCACGAAAGATTGCGTCAAGACGTAATTTTTGGGTAGTTTGAGGTTAAACAGCGATGTTGTAAAAAAAAAAACTGTTTGAAATATCTCATTTTAATAGAGCTAGGAGCTTTTTTGTCATGGGACTGTCACAGTCTAATTATCGTGGTCACTTTCGGTGTGACGTGCCTGCTTAAGACATGGGAGGCGATCAGACAGGCCCACCGTGATGCGATCCGTACCACATATAGCTTGTAACCGTGAGTATGGCTATTAATAAGAGATTACTACGCCTTGGCCTGAACCTTGTCCCTCTTGTCCCACCATCATTCATTGGTCATATGTGGACAAATGGAGATCTGTTAGATGAAAACATCATCGGCGTATCGACCCAGTGGCTTGGGGTTGGGGAAAAAAGACCTTACTAACCCTTCTTTTTGTCCTCCTTGCCCCGATCCAATTACCTGGCCATATTGTCATGTCTAGGCCCTTTCAGGGACGTAGAGAAATGCTTTGAAGGTACTGAGAGGAATCTGAGAGCATCAGGGGCGAGTGTTCGGGTATTTTAAGGAAATTGAGATTATGTGTGGGGGGGGTTGCATGTGGGCGGGGTGTTGACCAATAAGAACGTGTCTTTCAACGAAGCTGTGTGGGCCTGCGGAAGAAAAAATTCCTTCAAGGCTTATGTCTGGCTTATGTCTGGCTTATATCTGGATATATGAGAGGACAAATACCAATTTAAAAAATCAATAGACTAACCCTTTCGATCTATACCAAATATTTCTAGGTAGCGTTGTATTTATATTATAAAAGCAAAAGGCTCCCAAGGGTCCATTTTGAAATAAATTTCGCCCCCCCCCTCCCATCGGTCCAAATTTTCTCTAACCATACGCCTTTAAAACACTTTTGAGTCACTTTTTATTTCCAATGGTAAACGCCAAAGTGATCGTTAGATGTTTATCTCTTCAAATTCACGATGATCTAAAATTTTTTGAATTAAAAAGAATATAAATAGCGATAATTTCCCCACATCATTTTTTCGACGTAAGCCGAACATATGCGCGAGCGAGTTTCGAAATATCTAAATCTTACGGTTTCGGGCGAAAGTCTCGATAAGTTTTGGCCCCGGCTTCCGTTTCCGCACAAAAGTCATTTTTAACTTTGGGGTTGGTTTCGGTTTCGTTCGAAATCAGAAAATGAGATCATGTCTGTCTCTGGTGAGAGTATGAGGGAAACATGTGCAGGTAGTAGGAGATTACAATAAATTGATGTTGATGAGAGACTGATGGATTACAAACATACATCTAAGGTTACTTTTGAAAAATTTTGATATCAATGCTTCAATTTTCAATGAGGAGGTCATGAAGTAGGTTATCTTTTAAACACAAGCCTTTTATCCAGGAGTCGATATATCAACATGAGGTCATATATCAACATGAGATCATATATCGTCAGGAGACCACATCACAGAGACATATATCAACATGAGACAATAAATGTCAAAGACAACATGTATCAACATGAGTAAATACATTACCCAGAGAAAATATATCAACATGGGATAATATATCTTTAGTAGACCATATCAATATGGGATCATACATCTTTAGAGACCATATCAACATGGGATCATACATCTTTAGTAGACCATAATCAACATGGGATCATACATCTTTAGTAGACCATATTATCAACATGGGATCATACATGTTTAGTAGACCATATCAACCATGGGATCATACATCTTTAGTAGACCATATCAACCATGGGATCATACATCTTTAGTAGACCATATCAACCATGGGATCATACATCTTTAGTAGACCATATCAACCATGGGATCATACATCTTTAGTAGACCATATCAACCATGGGATCATACATCTTTAGTAGACCATATCAACCATGGGATCATACATCTTTAGTAGACCATATCAACAATGTAATGAACGCTTTAAACGTTCTTGACATCGTAGAGACAATTTCCAACGAATGAAATTGTTCTACTTCCGCAAAAAAAGAACCGAAAAGAAGGCAGTTAATGACGTCATAATTACCATTGCTATGAAACACTTGCATTGGATGTGGCAAGGGCTTAGACTCTATTAATTACCATTGCTATGAAACACTTGCATTGGATGTGGCAAGGGCTTAGACTCTATTAATTACCATTGCTATGAAACACTTGCATGGATGTGGGAAGGGCTTAGACTCTATTAATTACCATCGCTATGAAACACTTGCATGGATGTGGGAAGGGCTTAGACTCTATTAATTACCATTGCTATGAAACACTTGCATGAATGTGGGAAGGGCTTAGACTCTATTAATTACCATCGCTATGAAACACTTGCATGAATGTGGGAAGGGCTTAGACTCTATTAATTACCATTGCTATGAAACACTTGCATGAATGTGGGAAGGGCTTAGACTCTATTAATTACCATTGCTATGAAACACTTGCATGAATGTGGGAAGGGCTTAGACTCTATTAATTACCATTGCTATGAAACACTTGCATGAATGTGGGAAGGGCTTAGACTCTATTAATTACCATCGCTATGAAACACTTGCATGGATGTGGGAAGGGCTTAGACTCTATTAGTTACCATTGCTATGAAACACTTGCATGGATGTGGGAAGGGCTTAGACTCTATTAATTACCATCGCTATGAAACACGTGCATGAATGTGGGAAGGGCTTTGACTCTATTAATTACCATTGCTATGAAACACTTGCATGAATGTGGGAAGGACTTAGACTCTATTAATTACCATTGCTATGAAACACTTGCATGGATGTGGGAAGGGCTTAGACTCTATTAATTACCATTGCTATGAAACACTTGCATGGATGTGGGAAGGGCTTAGACTCTATTAATTACCATTGCTATGAAACACTTGCATGGATGTGGGAAGGGCTTAGACTCTATTAATTACCATTGCTATGAAACACTTGCATGGATGTGGGAAGGGCTTAGACTCTATTAATTACCATTGCTATGAAACACTTGCATGGATGTGGGAAGGGCTTAGACTCTATTAATTACCATTGCTATGAAACACTTGCATGGATGTGGGAAGGGCTTAGACTCTATTAATTACCATTGCTATGAAACACTTGCATGGATGTGGGAAGGGCTTAGACTCTATTAATTACCATTGCTATGAAACACTTGCATGGATGTGGGAAGGGCTTAGACTCTATTAATTACCATTGCTATGAAACACTTGCATGGATGTGGGAAGGGCTTAGACTCTATTAATTACCATTGCTATGAAACACTTGCATGGATGTGGGAAGGGCTTAGACTCTATTAATTACCATTGCTATGAAACACTTGCATGGATGTGGGAAGGGCTTAGACTCTATTAATTACCATTGCTATGAAACACTTGCATGGATGTGGGAAGGGCTTAGACTCTATTTAAACAGCTGATTCTTTTCTTGTCACATCTTAACGGCCGAAAAAAAAAAAAAGCAAATTAATTTTTAAATTTAAAAAAAAAAAAAAGAAATTAGATAAGTTTCTGGGTCCGTTTTTTTTCAATTTTCAGAGAGTTTTTCTTAGTTTGGATAATATATTTTTCCAACAACATCGTGATAGCAGAATCAAAAAGATTATTCATGGCTTTTAAAATGTGCTAACGGTTTTATGAAAGCCTCAGGAGGAATAATAATATATTTTTTGCCATTCATCTAAGATTTAACACTTTAAAAATAAAGAAATCGTATATAACGATTATTTTACAAGACAAATAATGGATTTGCATTCAATCTTTATATTGATACCATCTCTTGCATTCAATCTTTATATTGATACCATCTCTTGCATTCAATATTTATATTTATACCATCTCTTGCATTCAATCTTTATATTGATACCATCTCTTGCATTCAATCTTTATAGTGATACCATCTCTTGCATTCAATCTTTATATTGATACCATCTCGTGTTAAACAAAAGTGCATGCATGGGACTTAAAAAAAAAGAAAACATGTTTATGATTGCCTTTAAAAAAAATAAAATAGAATGAATACGGTGCCATATATTCACCCCCAACCTATCTGTCTATTTTTTATTTTTTTTACGGTAGCCATGTCACCCCCACACACACCCACTCCCACTATCCTAACTCTATTATGAGTGCCAAAGTTTGTGAGTACAAAAAAAAATATGAAGTTGATCGATGTGTTGTTTTCTAAGCGAATCACGGCCACGTAAAAGTCTTGCTTGTAAACACCGAGTCGGTCATAGAGACGGGCGGCAAAGAAAACTTCGGATGGCCGCAATGAGATTTGAGTGGAAGGGGGATAATATCTATTTTTTATTTCTTATTTCTCTCAAGGGCTGTAAAAGAAAGAAGTAGCCACGATCGAACTGGGAACAATTAATGGAACATTGTGGATCACGTGCTTGAATCAAGCCGTTCAGATTGGCCAATCAGCCATTACCTGCCCCACCACCAAACTTACTCCCCTTGAAATTAAATTATCGAGGAAGAAACTCATGTATACCCTTTTCTCCCCAAATTTCTCCCTCTCTCTCTCTCTCTCCTTCACTTTCTCTCTCCCTCTCTCTCTCTCTCTCTCTCTCTCTCTCTCTCGCTGATTGACTAATTGAGGCGATCTCTCGGCTGCTATTTCCTGTAAGGGATTGGCTATTATTAGAAAGTCTGCTCGGTGCCATTCACGTTGAAGTTCTGCTTGAGCTCACAGCTGAACCACAGTGGGAACTTTCCCTGAATGGGGCAAACGAGCTCGGGGCATCAAACCTCGTATCATGGCTTTCGTGCTGTAGACGTTCCTATTTGACCGTCCCTCAGACCCGTAAGACACCCGTGCTCCGTACACGATTTCTGTTTCCCTGGACTTTGTGCACGCGAGGTTTAAATTTTAACCTCTTTATAACTTTATGAACTTTCATTTATATAGAATCTGAGAAAGTTTCAAGTGGTGTTTTTGGGGTTTGGTTTGAGTAAACACCACAAGCTGCACACCACTCACCACTCTCTCAAAGCTAATTACAGATCTTAAAATTCATTTTAAGAGAAATGCATATTTTGTTTATATGTGCGTGAAAATATGTCAAGTTTTATAAACATAATTAGTATATAGTGGACAATTTTTTTTTTTTTTTTGAGGAATAGGTGCAGACTCGGACCATATCCTTGTAAGGGTTAAATAGAAGAAGAGAATAAGAAGAATAAACAATGGCCGAAATCAAAGAGAGAACGATATGATTACCAAAATCTTACCAAAGACCAAATGACCGTAAAAGCTTACGAAAAGGAAACAGCAGCGCGACAGGAAGAAATCAACATATAAAACAACATAAATAAACTGTGGGATAGGATTTTAAAATGCTGTTAATATGATCAGCAGAAAAATTAGTAGGATTTCAGCCACCCAGCAGTGGAGTAGATTGTTTGATAATGAATGCAGAGAGACTGTCGAAGAAAGGAACAGGGCACGAATGATCATGATGCAAGGAAAAACCAGAAATACTAGAAAAATATACACTGAAGCCAGAAGGAAGACCACGCCAATGCGAACGCAGAAATAAAAGGGAATGGGGCAAGGCTAAGCTAAAAGAAATAGAAGACTAATCAAGAGAGGGAAATATTAGAGGAATGTACATGTAGATAAAAGACTAAAAGAATGGATACCAAGGCAGACCTCATATGTGTGAGAGCATTGAAGGATAATTAATTACGGAGAATAGTAAAGTACTAGAGAGTGGGGTTGAATATCTTGAGAGAATAATACAAGTAGACAATGGGCAAGATAAAGATAATCAACCACCACATGGAGGACCAGACCATTTAATAAACTCTCAAACTTTGGAAGAAACTAGAGAGCTGTACAATTCGTACGTCTCACTCTCTCGTCCTTGCATATTTTTTTCCAAAGACAAGACTTGCTTAAGATGGCAGGGGATAGACCAGGATGCAGTAGATGACCAGCAGTGTTTATTGTGTCTCAGTGTACTCTTTATGCGTTCCCCGGTCGTAGGAGTTGTCGGCGTTGTCATTGTTTTAAGACAATTAGCACATTGGAGACAACTATAATTAGATGATTTTGACACGACGAGGTATAATATTATAGTTGATAGTGATCGTAATGTGATCATACTCTATTAATGTCAAATTCTAAAAAGATGCAACAATTTATCATTATCTCAACAATCTCTCGGGCAACGCCGGGTAACTAAGCTAGTGTTATATCTAAATAAATGTATATATATTTATATGTGTGTGTGTGAGAGCATTTGTTGAAACAACTCTTTAAGCTACCAACGGGTACTTAGTAGAGCCCACTATTTATTGTACAATGTATGCCTCAGTATCTACCATATATCTACTAAGTAACACACAGCGTCTCAGCTCCCGCCATTACTCGTCGTATATGAGTTGTGTAGACCGTGAGTGGTGGCAACTATTCCAGTCCAGGCGGCTCATGCCTTGACTGAGTAATCTTTATAGATGACTTGTGGCCTCCAGCTTGGAATACCCAGGGCCGTATTATGATGAGGACAGACTGTACAGGGCTATAAAGATAGATGTCATGCCAAATTAGGTTAGGACACGCGGTGGACCGGGAGAGAAAAAAAAGGGGCCCGGGGGGGGGGGAGAGATTCAATTAAAAATAAACAATCTTGACTAGACCAGGGCCCAATTTTAGGGTGGCGATTATAAGGGATGTGGTGGGGAATGACGGTATCATCTTGCAAATGGGTCATCGGACATTGGTTCTCAAACTAAAGGATGTAAAATTGCCCTAAAGGAGAAGAATCAGTAAATGCTAACTGAAGGCTTCGTAATAGAATATGATTAAATACGTACTTTAGTGATACGCAATAGAATATAATTAAATATGAATTTTAGTCATATGAAAACCTGTAAATATAGACTACTAGAAATAACGTGTTTTACAGGTGGATCTCTCTCTGTCGCCGTTAGTATTGCAATCAAGTTTTGACCCCCTTTTAGTGAACAGATTATATTGATTGTTTTGACCCCATGAAATTTTTCCGGTGATAAGACTAAAATGTATCAATACTAAAATGTGTCAATACTATAATGTGTCAATACTATAATGTGTCAATACTATAACGTGTCAATCAGGGGCGTCATTTCAGGTTTGTTCAGGGGGGGGGGGCAAAAATTGTGTCGGCTTCTTAGGATGTTTATTACTAGGGGAGTCACAGTACACACAAATTTTTTTTAATTGTATCAATACTAAAATGTGTCAATACTATAAGGTGTCAATACTATAATGTGTCAATACTATAATGTGTCAATCAGGGGCGTCATTTCAGGTTTGTTCAGGGGGAGGGGGGCAAAAATTGTGTCGGCTTCTTAAGATGTTTATTACTAGAGGAGTCACAGTACACAGCAATTTTTTTTAACCAGCAAATTCAGGGGGAGGGGGCAAATGCCCCACGCTGCCCTACCCCAAATGACGACTTTGGTGTCACTACTATAATGTGTCAATACTATAATGTGTCAATACTGAAATATGTCATTTTACTTCGTTAGGAGCTCGTGTAAGTTTTTTTAACAAAGCTTTGATAGCTCGTGCAGAGGCGTACCAAGAGTGTGTCAAGACACGGTAAATGCCGTCATCCCTCTTGGAGTTATGCACACAATATTACATTAAGAAATGGAGTCAGCGGGCCGTCTATCTTGCGCTCTTTATGCCCTCCCCAAAACACCCCTCCCCAACCCGGTATCGGGCCATGGAGCGGCACGTCACGTCGGGGATGTCCCTTTGTCAGGACGGCCCCCACCCGAGTCTGCTCGACCAGGGTCTCCGCCGGGGGCCGTCCTAACCCAAAGACACCCGGTTGGTCCGACACTGTGTTTACACACATTGCACACGATCGACTTTCTCAGGAGTCGACATGGAAAATTTTACGTCCTAATATCTTCCCCCACCATCCCGGGGAAGCGGTAGGCGCCCTATAAGAGGGATTCTACAGTGGGTTTCCACAACGCAACTAATTCCCGATGCAGCTGGGACGAAACACACAATCGGTGAACCAGACATTGAATGTTTACACTTTCTTGTTTAAAAGTATGTGCTTAAAATATTTTTTTTTAAAAATCCAAGACCATATATATATGTATAACTTGATTTGAATGCGTGTCCTCCAAAACTGGTAGGACTACATTGCCTTTGTCCAGTAGTGTTACTTCATTATGAAATAACATAAAAACTTTGAATGCGCTAAAAAACAAACAAAATTATTTATTGTCGCATCGTCAAGCCGAGATGAAAAATGCTGAACTGTTGATGGCGAAATTTCGTGAGAATAAAGTCCAAAAAAAAAAGAGGATCAAATCAATGTGAACATTTTGTCGAACATAAAATATAGTAATTAAAGGAATGCATTGAAGCTAAATAAACAGGAGAATAAGAATAGAACTTTTTTCAGCATAGAGCCTCCCTCGGCACGTAGGACAAATGCAAATATCACAAGGAACAGAGCCAAGTAAAAAAAAAACTCAAGAAATATCCATTGTTGTAGCCGGAAGAAGGGTTCTAATCTTATAGTCCTGTCCTTAAATTCAAGCTTCCACATGCCTTTTTTTGCTATTTCAAACATAAAACCTGACCAATCAAAATTGACTTCTTAAACGCATTTAATAAACATAATTCTGAGAGTCATGTATTCTTCTCTTCATCCCCCCTCTCCATCCCCCCTGCCCCACAAAAAACCCCTAACAATCCTGACATCTTAACGTGTCAGAGCAAGTAGGTCAAGGCCATGCTGTCAGTATTATCAGATAGCGATGGAAGCAAGAAAAATAAAAAATAATAAAAGAATTAAGTGATGCGAAGCAAGTCAAGCACGTTCAACTTCCGGTCACTAAACACCCCACACTCACACACAGTGTAAATGTTATTTCTGTTATTCCATTTATCCGACAGATGTCGATCAGATGTGTATAATTAAATCAACGCATCAAGGTTAAACTAATAATAGAAAAGTTATCAGAATGAATAAGGGAAAGGGAGGGAGGGGGTCGTCGAACTAGATTGTGTCGTAAGTGGAGCATCTCCTAACCAGGGCCGTTTCTAGGTGTTTACCCAGTTGTTGTGCTTTTTCCCTTGTTTTTTTTTTTTTTTGTGAGTTTCTTTTTTTCCACCCTTTCCCGAATTGAAAAATCCCCCCCCCCCCTATCTCTCACCGAGGCTAGAAAAATAATGTTTATATATAAAATAACTTGCATTCAACACTAAACAATAATTGTGGTTTTTGTTTAATTCTTCCTCTACGTCGCGGGTCTCAAAACTCGCGGCCCGGGGGCCATTTGCGGACCGCATGACGATATTTTCCGGCCTGATACCGGACAGCAAAGTTTAGTTACTTCCTCACTCAAACGAAATTTTGCTCAGCTGTGTAAGGAGAAGCGCTGCCAGGTTGGCAACAAGGAGTAGGAGGAAGTAAGTGAAGACTAATTCTTGAGAACCCTTAATGTTTTTATTTGTTAGTAATAAAGGTTGAGGAGATTTTAAAAAATTGCACTTTATTGAATTTGAAATCGCTTTATTGTGGAATACTTGATGCGGCCCAGTCTCACTCAGACTCTACTTCCTGCGTCCCCCGAATCATTTGAGTTTGAGACCCCTGCTCTACGTCATGGTAATTTCTACTTAGTTTTTGTAGTTGTTTTTTTTTTCGCTTTATCAATTCAAATAAGAGCATTTTCCGCCCTATTGCCGCCCCAAAGAGGATACCTAGTCTGGACTAACAGTAGAAACGACCCTGCTCTTAATTAACGTGCTCTGTATATGTTACATATAACAAATTAACATGCTTTCATCATAAATTACGGGACTGTCACAGAAGTTAGATACATAAAACTTAGGACGTTCATGGTCTAAACTATAAATAACTACTACTCTTAGAACATAATGCACTTAGGTCATTGGACGGAGAAGTTGGATGATGTTAAAGTTTGATCTTTCTTCAAAGTAATGCAAACTATTGTGATCGAAAATTAATTTTGGGGGGATTTGAAATAATGTAACCCAAACTGTCAAATGGGTGCGGGAAAAAAAATTTGTTCGAACAGCTACATTTTTAGTTGAATATGGAGGAGAAAAAAAGTGAAACATTTGCCGGTCTCTATTTTCTGTTATTAATAACTAGAGTTTGTGAAGAAACTAAAACGAGTGGTTTAATCAATAAACTTTGAGAATGTATTTAAAGGGCTGTGTATCCGAACCTGAGACAGATTTGTATCTCATCCTCTATACATTAAGCCTTGTAGATCGCTCTAACGTCCAACATTGTTGTAGAGGGTTTTGATTTGATTTTGTTCTTTCATTCAGAAAATCAGTTTCTTTTCAATTGTACTTGTTTTCCCGTAATTTTTTTTCTTATTATTGTCCATTAATTATGGGAAGGGAAGGGGCACTATATTTGTTTGGTTGCTCCCCACTTTTTTTTTAAAATAGAGAATTCACTTTTCAAATTAACTGCCACTCACCCACAGACAATTTTGTGAAAAATTAATTTAATAACTTCAAGTTAATTTAATTTTAAATTTAATTTCAAAATGTTTTTTTTTTAAATTCTCACTATCTTTCAACTTCACCTCACCATTATAAAAGGTATAATTTGTCAAGGTTTAACCTTTCTCTAAAAACTGATAGACGTTGATAGTTTTGTTTGCCTTAACACCAAAATTTTAATGGTCTCTTCCTATTCACATCTCACGCTTTACAGAGGGATATGCAGTTATACATGTATTACTTGAGTAGGTAATATATAGAGATGAAACACTACTCCGGTTATATCTTGCCGGAATACAGTTTTCAAACATAATCTGTTAACAGAAATTTTGCGTATTTAGGCTGGTAATTTTTCTTTTTCATTCCAATTTTGAGGCACGAAAATAACACCATTATTTTATTGCAATCACTAGAAACAAATGTACCCTTCGTGAAAGTGAGCCTCCTCGCTATTCATAGCAGGGGCTGGGCTCTTTCGTCAAGGAACTTGAAACAGGTGGAGGGAATCGTCTTAAACCCAAATCGCCCGTGACCACATTTAAAAAAACAAAAAACAAAAACATTTATATTAAATTCAAACAAGTAAACACCCCCACGAGATCCATCAACAGCATCTGTCATCATGCACCCTGACATGGACAGGAAGTCATCTGGGTAACTGTGATCGAAGTGTGTAACGTTTTCTAAACATGTCAGCAGCGTGAAATCGGATATTGCACTTGCCACTGTACTGTGTGACAAAAGTACATCGGATGTTGCACTTGCCACTGTACTGTGTGCCAAGAGTACATCGGATGATGCACTTATCGCTGTACTGTATGACGAGGGTGCATCGGTAGGGAGAATAAATTGTTGAAAATATGTGGAACGTTAAATACAAAACTTCTCGTATATTTGGCATGCCGTTTGCTGTTTGGTTACACCATGTACTTTCGTCCACTTTTCGTTTCTCCTTTCTTTTCGTTTCTCCTTTCTTTTCGTTTCTCCTTTCTTTTCGTTTCTCCTTTCTTTTCGTTTCTCCTTTCTTTTCGTTTCTTCTTTCTTTTCGTTTCTCCTTTCTTTTCGTTTCTTCTTTCTTTTCGTTTCTTCTTTCTTTTCGTTTCTTCTTTCTTTTCGTTTCTTCTTTCTTTTGGTTTCTCCTTTCTTTTCGTTTCTTCTTTCTTTTCGTTTCTTCTTTCTTTTCGTTTCTTCTTTCTTTTCGCTTTTTTTTTCTTTTAGTTTATTCTTTATTTTTGTTTCTTCTTTCTTTTCGTTTCTTCTTTCTTTTCGTTTCTCCTTTCTTTTCGTTTCTCCTTTCTTTTCGTTTCTCCTTTCTTTTCGTTTCTTCTTTCTTTTCGTTTCTCCTTTCTTTTCGTTTCTTCTTTCTTTTCGTTTCTTCTTTCTTTTCGTTTCTTCTTTCTTTTCGTTTCTTCTTTCTTTTGGTTTCTCCTTTCTTTTCGTTTCTTCTTTCTTTTCGTTTCTTCTTTCTTTTCGTTTCTTCTTTCTTTTCGCTTTTTTTTTCTTTTAGTTTATTCTTTATTTTTGTTTCTTCTTTCTTTTCGTTTCTTCTTTCTTTTCGTTTCTCCTTTCTTTTCGTTTCTCCTTTCTTTTCGTTTCTCCTTTCTTTTCGTTTCTTCTTTCTTTTCGTTTCTTCTTTCTTTTCGTTTCTTCTTTCTTTTCGTTTCTCCTTTCTTTTCGTTTCTTCTTTCTTTTCGTTTCTTCTTTCTTTTCGCTTTTTTTTTCTTTTAGTTTATTCTTTATTTTTGTTTCTTCTTTCTTTTCGCTTCTTCTTTCTTTTCGTTTCTCCTTTCTTTTCGTTTCTTCTTTCTTTTCGTTTCTCCTTTCTTTTCCTTTCTTCTTTCTTTTCGTTTCTTCTTTCTTTTCGTGTCTTCTTTCTTTTCGTTTCTTCTTTCTTTTCGTTTCTCCTTTCTTTTCGTTTCTTCTTTCTTTTCGTTTCTTCTTTCTTTTCGTTTCTTCTTTCTTTTCGTTTCTCCTTTCTTTTCGTTTCTTCTTTCTTTTGGTTTCTTCTTTCTTTTCGCTTTTTTTTCTTTTAGTTTATTCTTTATTTATGTTTCTTCTTTCTTTTCGTTTCTTCTTTCTTTTCGTTTGTTCTTTCTTTTCACTTCTTCTTTCTTTTTGTTTCTTCTTTCTTTTCGTTTGTTCTTTCTTTTCACTTCTTCTTTCTTTTTGTTTCTTCTTTCTTTTCGTTTGTTCTTTCTTTTCGCTTCTTCTTTCTTTTCGTTTCTTCTTTCTTTTCGTTTGTTCTTTCTTTTCACTTCTTCTTTCTTTTTGTTTCTTCTTTCTTTTCGTTTGTTCTTTCTTTTCGCTTCTTCTTTCTTTTTGTTTCTTCTTTCTTTTCGTTTGTTCTTTCTTTTCACTTCTTCTTTCTTTTTGTTTCTTCTTTCTTTTCGTTTGTTCTTTCTTTTCGCTTCTTCTTTCTTTTCGTTTGTTCTTTCTTTTCACTTCTTCTTTCTTTTTGTTTCTTCTTTCTTTTCGTTTCTTCTTTCTTTTCGTTTCTTCTTTCTTTTCGTTTCTTCTTTCTTTTCGTTTCTTCTTTCTTTTCGTTTGTTCTTTCTTTTCGCTTCTTCTTTCTTTTCGTTTCTTCTTTCTTTTCACTTCTTCTTTCTTTTTGTTTCTTCTTTCTTTTCGTTTGTTTTTTCTTTTCGCTTCTTCTTTCTTTTCGTTTGTTCTTTCTTTTCACTTCTTCTTTCTTTTTGCTTCTTCTTTCTATTCGTTTTTTCTTTCTTTTCGTTTCTTTTTTCTTTCTTTTCGTTTCTTCTTTCTTTTCGTTTGTTCTTTCTTTTCGCTTCTTCTTTCTTTTCGTTTCTTCTTTCTTTTCACTTCTTCTTTCTTTTTGTTTCTTCTTTCTTTTCGTTTGTTTTTTCTTTTCGCTTCTTCTTTCTTTTCGTTTGTTCTTTCTTTTCACTTCTTCTTTCTTTTTGCTTCTTCTTTCTATTCGTTTTTTCTTTCTTTTCGTTTCTTTTTTCTTTCTTTTCGTTTCTTCTTTCTTTTCGTTTCTTTTTTTCTTTTCATTTCTTCTTTCTTTTTTTCATTTCTTCTTTCTTTCTTTTCGTTTCTTCTCTTATTTCTGCAGAAGCCCAACTTTTTTTTCTTTCTTTTCCTTCCCTTTTTATTTTATTCTTCTTCTTTTCCCTTTTATCTCCAAGTGGAGTTTCGATCATCATCAATACCTTTCCATTTCTTCCGTCATCTTGCTATCCTCCCTTAATCTGTACAACTTATTCCGACCTGAAGTGCATCCTCTTCTACATCTGTCTTTTTTTTCATAATGCACGATATATTATAATGTTACCTATCCGAAACGTAGAATTAAGATATTTGCGCTCTGTCCTTGCATTAAGGCCTGGCTTCATTGTTCCCTTTCACAGATTGCCAACGGCTCTGACTGTACCGCATTCCAACCCTTGACAATTAGTCCGCACCCAGATGTCATGAGATTGTACGTATTCGGGGTTGTTCTTGGCGGCAATGAGCCCATCGACAAATTTATTTTTCTCTGAAGTTTCGTGTGTTCTTCATCGTTCTGCTCGTAGAGGAAGACGTCACACCTAAAGCGTTCGTCTTGTGCCCCCATCTCATGTTCTTAATATTTCAACTATATCGGGAAGGTCTTAAAATGTGTACATGGAAATTATTTCATCTCCGACAGATCAGTAGCAAGTAAAACTAGCCAAGTGGCTTCAATGACATGCATTTTTTTTTAAATAGTTAACGTGCCCGTGGAGACACGCTTGCTCTTTATATCACAAACCGCTGTGATCATAAAGGATTGCTGTTCCAAAAGAGCATGTAACATTACTCCGGAGTAGTTTGTCTATAGAATTCGATTGCCGTGATATGTTTTCGAACTAATCTCTTATATTTATATATTTTGCTTCTGATGTGTCCTGCTTCCTTTTTGAAACCGACCCCCTCACCACATGTTTTATATTAATAGTTCTAAGTGGAAAAAAAAGGATGTCAGGCGTGACCATGTGAAATCAGGTTTAAAACGTTATTGGGGGGCGGGAGGGAAACTATTATAGTAATCAAAAAACAATATGTCGGACTTTCTGTAGGACTGTCTTTTGAACTATTGATTAAAGGCAGAACGGCTGGGTTGAGGCATGTCTCTAGGCCTATTGTATAAAGGCCGGCATATATTATAGAACATGAGAAGTAAAGTCTTTTTTTGTGTAACATTTTGAGCCACCGAGTATTTTCTCAGTATTCCTGGACCCAGTGTTTAAAAAAAAAAACTGCAACTCCCACCCCCGCCCTTTTCCATTTAGCCCGGGTGTTCAGCATTTTAGAATGAGTAAGGGATTTTATTTTTTTTTTTTAATTCAATCAAGGTCTGACTCCTCCACAAAGCCATTACGTAATGACAGCCTCGTTTTCAGAAACGCTTTACTTATTTTGATCCGCGTATCGGGCACGAGAACCTGGTGACTTACGCTACGCCCAACTGTCCACTCCACCAAAGCCCAAGCCGTTAGCATTAAGCCTGTAATCTGACGCGCTCTGCCTGTCTCAGGGGGAGAATCACCCGGCCTCAGCTGACTGACATTACATCTGGACACACGGCTTAGGTCAGCCACAGAGCAGGGCGTCTTGTTTTACTCGTGCGCTGCCAAAACAAAAACCGGCGTGGTGTCCCCTGGCTGGGGGCCGCTCCAAATGTTGACTACAGACCATTTGGGGGGGGGGGGGGGGGGGGGGGG
>CAXITT010000001.1:69964-85656 GCA_964033795.1 Lymnaea stagnalis | reverse complement strand
TAGAACTGGTCGTTTCTGTGTTGCTGTGTTGTTTTATGTCTTAGAACTGGTCGTTTCTGTGTTGCTGTGTTGTTTTATGTCTTAGAACTGGTCGTTTCTGTGTTGCTGTGTTGTTTTATGTCTTAGAACTGGTCGTTTCTGTGTTGCTGTGTTGTTTTATGTCTTAGAACTGGACGTTTCTGTGTTGCTGTGTTGTTTTATGTAATGGACATGTGGGATTTCTTACTGTTTATCATTAGTTGCTCAGCTGAAAATATTTGCAATGGATCTCTCCAATAAACTTCCATTTCAAGGCAGGGGGGAAATAGCCTCGAACATGTTTTTTGTTTTTTTTTTCAACATTTATTTTAAATTCCATTGCAGCGTTACTGTTTGTCCAAATACAAAACAATGTCTGGCTCTTTTATAGTATTTTAAGTACGTTTATTACTAAGAGTAGTGCCTTGAGAATATTACGAACTTAAACGTTGAAAAAAAAATATATATGTATGGCAGTTTGAACGTTTTTAAAGGATTCATCTCAGTTAACAAAATTCTAAACCATAAATTTCACAAATTTCATCAGATAGTTTACAGATGTTGTTTCCAAAAAAATACTATATATTTTATAAAAAATCTGTTGAACTGCGTGTTAACGAAATCAATTGTTCCGTGGAATAAAGACTGGCTTGAGAAATCAATGGTTTTAATTTGTTTAAATCATCAAGTTGTGGATTGCACTATACCAGTACTCGGATTCGTCGGATTTTTTTTTTTGTTGTTTTTTTTTTTGTAGTCAATCATCGCAACATCGCAAGATCTCGGGTACCCTTTTATCCATTACTGAGAGACTGTCAAGCAAAATTAGGACATAGGCTGGCAGGTACGTATAGAAACCCTCAGTCTCCTTGAAATGGAAAGCATGACGAGTGATTGGGAGGCAGAAATTACTGAGATCGCAATCGATTCGGCCCGTCAGGACTCATTCCTGCGATCATTGTCGCCCGGCAGACGCCCCGTGAGTGTCAGGCTTGAAATGGTCCCCCTTCACGGCGCAGCTGACCGTAAGCTAAGATTCACATTTCAACACATGATCCGCGCAGTGTCGCTTGGTGTTCGGTGGCCGTGAAAACAATATTGGTTTTCCTCAGCCTGATGGGTTTGGGCATAGTACTAAATAAGAAAGAAAACGAGTTGAATTTTTTTAGAAAGTTTTTGCTTTTTTTTTGTTTGTTAGTTGCTTACTTTTGGTGTCGTCCTAAAATTTTAAACCAAGAAGTCTAAGAATCTATTGAGAGGCAGGGTCAGTACAACGTCGAAAATGATTAGCTCAAATGTATACGACAACATCAAAACGAGAAGATTGATTAACAGGAGAGGATTTAGTCATGCTTTCGAAATTAAGATTTATCAACATTGGATCTGACCACTGGCTAGCAGTGGGAAAAATGGAGACAGGTAAGATTTCTGGCACACCAGATTTCAGACTATAGTGCAATGAATAAGGCAGCACGTAGGAGGTCGAATTAGAGAGAAGTTTTACTTATATATGTTTTTCACGCAAACGGATGGTTTTAAAAAAATTCAAATGCTCCACTGCTATTCTTAAACGTGATCTCCTCGCTGGCAGCAACTAAAAACACATTGAACGAAAAACAAGCGAAATAGATCTGGCTCTGAACTCAAAGCACGTGACACAGATCTGCATCTGAAAGAAAAAATAAAAGTGACATAGATCTGCTTCTGAATCCAAAACACAGATAGCATAGATCTGCTTCTGAATCCAAAACACAGATAGCATAGATCTTGTTCTGAAAGCAAAACACTTGGCGCAGATCTGGCGCTGAAAAACATTCTTCTCACATGAGCCGAAACTGTTTCCACGACGCAAATCTAAAGACCAATCAGGCAATCTCCAGAAGCCTCACCCTGGCCTTGTTATGTCACATGCAAAAAGAAGCTTACGCCGCCCCCCCCCGCCCCCCGCCCCCCCCCCCTAAGGCTTAAAGTCTCCTTGTTTGGAGGCTTTCTACGTTATCAATAACACATTAGACATGAGAAATTTCTTTTCATTAACATCCATGATTTCCATTCCCCCCCCCCCCATCCCCCAAACCTTTTTTTTCTTCCCCTTCCCTTGTTTGTTCAGCGTCCAAAACATGAGATAGGTTTGCATCTCTGCTGTGACCGAGACAACCAGATCTTCTTTTTTGGGTTGGTGCTTGTTTAGATCCCACGACACATAAGCCACCACGGAGGGGGAGGGTGGTGGATGACTTGTCCTTATTGGTCCCTTATGACCATCGTAAGCTATCCTTGTCATTTCTGGAGAGTAGTAGAAGAGATGTGTTAAGAGGGGTGGGTGGGGGGGGGGTGAGATTTACTCCAAAACCTTCCAATTAAAATAAAGTTGCTTTGGAAAAAAAAAAAATGTTTTTTATTATTAGTCCCCCCCCCCCCCACACACACACTTTTTCCCAACCTCCTCCCAAAAATCGTTTGATTATATTCCATTTCTGTAGCCTCATGGCCAACTGAAAATAACCACGTTAAGGTGACGACAGAAATGGAGAGAAGAGAAAAAAATGGATGCGGAAACAAAACTGGAGTGCGCTAACAAAAGCCAAAAATATGGCATTGTGAGACACGAGGGATTAATGTATCTGAATCTGTGGCATCTGTTAACATGGATCTCTAGACATGAAGTTTAACAAACAAATCGGCTTCACCATTAGCAATTCGGATTGTACTTTACTTTTGTACTTTAGTGCTCCTCTTTATGTACGGGCAGCTTTTTGGGTTAGAGAGTTTTTTTTTTGCAGACCAAAGATGACGTCAATAAAACAAAGTAGGTTAACATAAGTTGGGTCAGATTCTCTAATGTTCAGGTCACTTATTTAGGACTTAACAGAAACAAGGTTACATTAAGAAATACTGTCATTTTCTACCTTTATGTTATACAATTTCTTAGGGCCAACGATACCTATAAATATAGAGTAAAAAATTACACCCAAAAAAAAAAAAAATTATTTTGCTAGCTTCTATTTAAAAATTATTTTTTTAAAGGAATGCTAAATGAAATAGTGTTTTTGTAAAAGTGTAAAGATATTTAAATAAGAATGAAATAAAACGACAACTTGATTAAATAAACATTTATGGTGAAAAACTGTTTGATTTGAATAGAAGCGTATTTTTTGTAGTTTTTTTTTTTTAATGACCGATAAAATTATATTTAAATATAGATTCTTGGTTTCCATGTTTTGTTTTTTGTTTAAAATGATGCAGTGATGCAAGCAGTCAAACAGGACAACGATTTCAAAATCGACTTTTTTTTGCTGTAATTCCTTTAAATGGATCTGCACCAGCTATAAACAGCTCGAAATAGTCTTATAGAAAAGTCCTAGAAATGGACACCTTAAGATTTCTTTCGCCGGCCCGGATATTGGAATAGCCACTCCGGACTTGTCCATAGTCTAGACCCGGGGCCGTTCAAGGGCCATTCAGGTTTCGACAAGATGCTTCGGGCCATGATTGGGATGACGTCCCTTCTGATGAAGGAGGCGAGCATATGAGCGCCTGTGTTCATGTACTTATATGTGAGTGTCGGTGGCGAGATGCGATTTTGTTCTGAACCCCCCATCTCGTGTTTACATTGGCTTACTGCTGCAGTGATTGTCTCGTGTTTACATTGGCTTACTGCTGCAGTGAGTGTCTCGTGTTTACATTGGCTTACTGCTGCAGTGATTGTCTCGTGTTTACATTGGCTTACTGCTGCAGTGAGTGTCTCGTGTTTACATTGGCTTACTGCTGCAGTGATTGTCTCGTGTTCCTGAATGCCGATATTCGTATTGCCTCACGATAGAAGATCTAAAGACAGATTCTTTCGTTCTTGGTTAACTTTTGTGTACACTTTATACGAATTCCTATTGGACTCTTCCATATGCTGGGCTCATATGTGGCACTGCTATTTTCAGTTATACGAAGGCTTTGCTGTGGGGGAAGAAACTGGGGAAGTGTTCTTTGAAAGAATCAATTGATAAAACTATTTATTGGCTTAGTTTTCAATAACTGCAGTAGATCGTCATTTTTCTCTCTTCGATTTTGTTCGATTTCTCCCAGCCAGCAGATATCCAAGCAAAAGAGTTTCTTGCTCCTCCTCTTGTTGGTGTTAAGGGTATTTTGAGAGCGTCAACATATAAACATTTCAATACTTCCCTTAATATTATAATCGGTTAATGTCTGAAGGGGAAAGCTTATGCCGTATCTTAGCTTTAACAGTTGGTGCGATGAAATTTTCTTCAGTTGAATGCATCAAAAACGAAAGAAATGTTTGTCGAATTCCGAAAAGGGAGTAGGGGATTAACCCCATTGCAGATCTCACCAATAAAATTTAAAAAAAACTATTGAGCAAGTCGATACATATAAGTACGTAGGTATCACCATAAAGAGAAAAGACGGATAAGTATCTAGGCGGTACGATTAATAAACAAAACTAACATGGCAAGAATACGGCCAAAATTCGTATTTAAAAATATCAACCTAAGGCTTTTCTAATTTAAAAAAATTATACAATTTCGGCGTTTAAAAAAATACGTATTTATTCTACAGTGCAACGATTGGAAGCCTACTAAACTTCAGTAGTACCTGCTGGTGTGTGAATTCATAGTCTGTAATCAAAACCCGATTAAATAGAATAATCAAGAAAGCGAGTAATATGACTCAAAAATAATTCTTCTTCACTTGAAGAAATATTTGAAGAATAATGATGTTGTAAAACTTGCCTTTGTAAAAGTAGGATGATACATCACATCCACTTCATCGCAGATACCTAAAATCACATCTTGACCACTTCATCCCAAATCAGCTCGATGAGAAATAATTCTTTCTCTCAAAGTTAGGACCGAAAGATATACAAATTATTGTGTTCCCCAGAATGAATGAATCTACCAGCGTCCTCCCTCCAGCGATTACCAAATCTAAACGATCACTAATTAATTCATTATTGTCACTAAGGGAGCTCGTTTTATGGTATTTGATGGCATATTTTTTTTTAATGCTAGAGAAATAATGTTGATGCCTTGTCTTTAAAATTGTTTTAATTGAAAATTGTTGTCTTGGTTAAAATATGTCTTTCTTAACGTGCTAAAATTGTAAATGCACAGCGTAATCAATGAACATTTCCATTTTTTTTTTTTTGGATCAATAAATGAATTGTATCTAACTTTATATGTTGGTCAGCTGAGTCTGAAGTAGACATTGATGTCTTTAGTCCGCCGTGTAACATGTGTTTACAACGGAGTGCATCACAAATTTTAAGTATTCATCTTTATTGGAGGGGAAACAATCAGTTCATGTTAACACGAATACATTCAAGTAAGAGGATCTTCAAGGTGGTCTGGTCAAAATTCAAGTAAGAGGATTTTCAAAATGGAGTGGTCATCATTCTAATAGGAGGCTCTTCAATATATTGTGGTCAACATTCAAGTAAGAGGATCGTCAAGATGGTCTGTCCAACATTCAAGTAAGAGGATCTTCAATATGATCTGGTCAAATTTCAAGTAAGAGGATCTTCAATATGGAGTGGTCAACATTCAAATATGGAGTGGTCAACATTCAAGTAAGTGGATCTTCAATGTGGTATGGTCAACATTCAAGAACTCAATTGTTTTTTCTGAACTTCGATGAGGCGTTATTGTTTTGAAACAAAAGCTTGCCTGTCTTAAGTTGGTTTTTTTCTCCTATCGCGGAAACGAAATACAGAATTAAAAAGTGAAATCAGTCGTATACTTTTATATTATAGATTATCTTATACTCTATAATTTTAGATCTTTAGTAGACGTATGCCATCGGCAATAATAAAAAAAAAGTTGACTACGGTCGGTTAACACATTGATGATTTATGTTGTAAAAGCTTATAAAAATGGTAAATGTATGACGTCCGCAAGTTTTCTAAACAATTTTATTTTGTTATAATGTTCTGGTGATATTTTAAAAATATGATAGAACCTCTATGCGGGTGCACTTTTCAACAGTTGTTTTGCGGAATATTCTATGGGTGTGTAACAACATTTAGGCCATAGTAAGGGATACCAAAGAGATTTTCTAGCACATCGGTTCTCACCCGGTGGGTCGCAACCCCTTTGGGGGTCGAATGACCCTTTCACAGGGGTCGCGTAAGACCATCGGAAAACACAAGTACGCTACAGTTATGAATTAGCAACGAAAAAAATTTTGTGTTTGGGAATCGCCTCAACTTGAGGAACTGTATTAAAGGGTCGCGGCATCAGGTAGATTGAGAACCACTGTTCTAGCATTTTTTACCTACAAAGTAAAGGATCATCCTAGTTAAGATGGCACCTACTTGGACGCAACTGCTGGTCGATACAAGCGATACTCCGCAGGAGACGCACACAGTGTGTCTTAGCACTTGAGCAATCAGTGCGCAAAAGATATGTTAATGGTGATGTACTTCTCCACATACCTTCTGATGCTTCTACATTAAAGGTCGTGATCAAACATCACCATCGCATTATTCGCAAGCCATGAACCCTACCCTGGCACACGCACGAAGTACTCACACAAATGCTAGGGGCGCAGGGGTGGGTCATCAGTTCATCAGTATGCCAGGCATGCTCGGGTCAGGTGACCAGGGACCCGTGTGACGTGTTAGAACGACGCAGACGTGAAACAAGGGAAGAAATGAAAGGGGGGGGGGGGGGGACGCCGGGATGGGGAGCAACATTTAAAGCGCCCCTGAGCTTCGTGTGTGTTAACAACAGGCGTTGAGGACCGTCGTGGTAATGCCGTGAGCTTATGGGAAGGCATCACCATGGTTACGTTGTCAGAAAAAACAAAAAACAAACAAGGGCAACTCCGACTCCAGCCTGGCTCATTAATGATCAGGTTGTCCTTAAAATCTTATAAGACATTCGGCGTCCGTAGCTAAAAGTTTTCTTTTGTTTGTAATTCTTGGGAAATGCGAGCGAGGTTAAGCCCAAAAGTTGATTCAAATCATCCTGTCTTTACCTGTTTGCTGTTTTTTGATTGGATAAATTACAGAGAGTCTTTAAATGGCACGCGTAGATTTTGACTTTACTTGTGTCGTACCAACCACGCTCCTTGCTTTTAAAAGGTCAACCCTTTAGGATGTTTGCAGTAAAAGAAAAATCAAGGAAGAGGGAGAAGTCAGAACTCAGCGTTTAAAAAAAAAAAAAAAAACTACAATTAATAAGGAAATACATTTTAGGTACATTATAACTGTATTTATTTATTTTTTTAAAAGGGCAAACCGTTAGGATGTTTACAGAAAAAGAAAAAACAAAGAAGAGGGAGAAATCAGAACTCAGCGTTTAAAAAAAAAAAAAAAAACTACAATTAATAAGGAAATACATTTTAGGTACATTATAACTGTATTTATTTATTTTTTACCTTAATAAGCAAGTTTTCGGTTGAGGAAAAATATAATTTCTGAATTGAAATAAGTTATTTTACTGCCAATTTGAAGTGTTTAAATATTGCATATTACGATAAATGATAAAATATACTTAAACACTGTCAAAATCTTATCCTTCAAGTGCTACACATTAACAACTATGAACGAAATCTGAAAATAAAGATTTTAATACCGGTAACATTAGTTTATTTAGCCAATGTCTTCTTAAAAATAGAGATTTTTTAAAATATATTTGTTTTTAAAATTAAATTTCTTTTTAGATGATGTTTTAATTAATACTCTCTTTGACTTGACGGCAACAGTCCAACGATTGGTGAGCGGTAAGTGAATATAAAGCTCATTTTCAGTTCTTCTGGCAGTACCATCCCGAATTCAACTAGAATAATTCATAATTAACGGTCCAATTTGGCAGGCCTCTTAGTTATAGGAAAGCGGTTTGCCAGTTTCCATTAGGCATAATTGGCTAAAACTGTTGAAGGCCCAACTTCTAGTGCTGCACAGCAACGAACTTATTTCCCCAGAATTTGCGAGATCATGAACGATGGAGTGTGTCAATTATTTCAAATATCCGAAGTAGAACAGCGGAGTCACTGGTGAGCTGCCTTTGTACTAAGTCGGCGGGGGATGCTCCACAATGTCTGCCCGACTCCTCAGGGATTAAGTCACGACAAATCCGTTAATGTCTGGAGATAACACATACGACCTCCTGCCCGCCCCAGATCACCGGGGTTTATTTTCTCGTATTGTCTCGCTGGCATCCGGCCTCGTGGCGGCCAAAGGAAAGCCAAATATAGGATTCCTTTGCCGGACGACTTCTGGGACCGACTGATCGCGTAAAAATATTAGAGGTAAACTTATTATTTTTATTATTATTCTTTTTCCCCTCCCCCCTCCCCGTCGGGTTCACTTCTGCCAATGGTATTACCCTCGTGCATTCCCCAAAAACACCCTGATGGTGATGAGGGCCCCGACCTGGGAGAGCAAGTGTCAAGACATGAAGCATCGCACGCATTCTCGTCAGGACAAAATGTTTAAGCAGAAGCACAGAACTCAAGACCTCAGAAGCACGCAGCAGAATGATAGTCAACTTTACCGATGATGCGTCACTGCTGACGAGATGTCTCTCCTCATATCGCGATTAACAGATACTAGTTTTTTGACTGCGTCATGTCAAACCTGAGGATGCTAAATAGAGATGTTAACAGAATTTCGTTGCTGTGGCTCCCTGTAGTTAAAACATGTAAACATGTGGTTGCGATAGTATCGAGGTGCAGCCTATTGGACTCCATAATTAATATCAAAAAGTTTTGGAAAGTAGGCTGCCGTCTTCATTCTGGCGATTTGGTCTGAAGTTGATGGTCTGAAGTTGATGGTCTGAAGTTGATGTTCTGAAGTTGATGATCTGAAGTTGATACATCCATTTAGATGCACTCATAATTTTAGACAAACATTATTTTTGTGACGGTTAGAAAACAAATCTCAATTGTTTAACTGTTCGAATTTTTCTCTATTTATCAGTTGATAAAAGGTGCTTTAGAATAATAATTGTATTTTCAAAATGTGCATTAAAAAAATGCATATCTTTTACATTGACATATTTAGCAGACGAAGTTCAAACAATTTTAAAGTTAAAAACTTAAATTTTAACGTTTAGCATTAATCATTATTGGGTAATGAAATGTTGACCGGGTCTAACATCACGTTTGGTCCTACATCATGGCTCGGCCTGAATCACAGCTAGACCTACATCATGGCTAGAACTACTGTTTTTTTCAATTGGACCTTCATTTCAGCTGGACCTGCATCTCAGCTGAACCTATATCAGGGCAGAACTTTGTCTCGCTTGACCTACATCTCAGCTTGAACTACAACTCAGCTGTACCTACATCTCTGCTAAACCTACACCTCAGCTGGATCTACTATATCAGGGCTGGACTTCGTTCCTCCTTGACCTACATCTCAGCTGGGCCTTCATCTTAGCTGGGCCTTCATCTCAGCTCGACCTGCAACTCGGCTCGACCTGCAACTCGGCTGGACCAGCAACTTGACTGGACCTGCAACTCGGCTGGACCTCCAACTCGGCTGGACCTGCAACTCGGCTGGACCTGCAACTCGGCTTGACCAGCAACTCGGCTGGACCTGCAACTCGGTTGTAACTTCATTTCGCCTGGACCTTCGTGACGCAGGTTTGGGTGTCACTTCTCCACCAGATCGACGCTAAGACCCCCGCTCTCGCTGTCCGGTCTCCGTTGCTTTAGGCACGCTTTTTTGTTTTGCTTCTTTCAAATCTTGATTTTTTTTTTTTTCAAATTTTTGGTTGTGGTGGTTTTTTTTTTTTTGTTGTTGTTGTTGTTTTAAAACTGTAATCTAACCGTGCGTGCGAGCTGATGAAATAATAAGACCTCTTTTCCCCCAAGTAAACAGATTCTAGACTTTAAAAACTAATTAAAAACGCCATTCCTGAAACTACTGTCTAGGCCGCCAATGTAATGGAGTGGTAGATGGTGTTTGGGTAGCTCTATAAAAAAAAAAGATTGCTAATAAAAATGGACGGGCTAGTCCTTCATTGTGTCTGGACTCATTCAGTGAGATAAAAAGTCACAGGATTTAACAGATGCATTTAAAGCATTGATGTTGGTTGGCTTTTTTTTCCATTTATATTCCCATTGACTTTTTGAAAAAAATTTACCAACTTAAGCGTAAATTTTTTGACGTAGATGGATCACGGGAGAACACAAGAGATACCAAGAAATGATGATTGACAGGAGCATCTGGTCTGAGAGTAGCTAAATCATGTACTCTTGTATCATCACAAGTTGTTGTTTTTTTCTCTATCAATCCTGTTAAACTAAAAAAAAAAGAGCTGTATTGTATAACTTGTTTGTTGTAACAGAATGGCTTACGTCATCCTCATAATTATTTTTACCCCGAACCCTCTCTGCGTAACAAACACACACACACACACACACACACACATACACACACATACACACCATCGCTAGAGATAGTTGGAATGCCGCAGAATGTAGTTAATAAAACTCAACAAATACGTTTCAATAAATGCCATTGTTCATTTCTCCTTTGAAAACAATTTCTGTTCCTTAGCCGTAAAACCCGAGGGGCCACTGCCCCCCCCCCCCCAAATCACCCCCATCTGGAGCCGACACTGAGTTTAAACGTTGCATGCGTTGATTGACGTTATGCTTGCTGATTGATTCACGTTATCCTTGCTGATTGATTCACGTTATGCTTGCTGATTGATTCACGTTATGATTGCTGATTGATTCACGTTATGCTTGCTGATTGATTCACGTTATACTTGCTGGTTGATTCACGTTATGTTTGCTGATTGATTCACGTTATGCTTGCTGATTGATTCACGTTATCCTTGCTGATTGATTCACGTTATCCTTGCTGATTGATTGACGTTATGCTTGCTGATTGATTGACGTTATCCTTGCTGATTGATTCACGTTATGCTTGCTGATTGATTCACGTTATGCTTGTTGTTTCTTTTTCAAACATTTTTTTTAAACACAAATACTTTTAAAAGATTCGTCCACAAGTTTGATGATTAAATCCAAATAAAAATGAAATTTATCTCAATAATTGTGAAAGTGTTGCTCTGAGAGTATGACATCCAATGAAAGTGTTGCTCTGGGAATTTGACATCCAACGCTCGTGGATTCCATTAGCGCTCTGCTCTTTATGCTCCGGTCTTGGAACTCCCCATACTTCAAAGCAAACGTTCATACATCTTGTCCATTTTTTTTTTTTAATTTCTTTTTGGGTATTATTTCCATCATAATCGTGATGATCTAAACAACTCGTAAAAAGTCCAGATCTGGGAAAAAAAATCGTGATTTACCGAGTTGTGGGCCCGAAAAGTAAATAGCTTCCGGCGCCGAAGATGCGACCGAGCGATGTTTGACTGCATGTGGCGTTTTTGTTGCCGTGTTTGTACAGATGGAAACAGCGGCACGTTTTTGTGAGGGTTTGGGATAATTAGACATCAAAGGAGGGTTACATGAAATCGACTTCTACAAGATCTGAGCAACGACATAAAAATAATCCGGTTTTAGCCCAAATTACAGCAAACAAAAAATAATAAATACGAAACTAATTATATAACGTTTTCCATTAAAAAAAACAACATATAATACGGAACTAAATCTACACAGTTCTCCATCAACAAACAATAAAATGTGTGAAATCTCATTTTTTGGGGGGGTCATTTAAATCATTTTATTAAAGCCATGGTATTGAACTTGCTTGGCACGATGTTTTCAAAATAATCGACGAAGACCGGGAGATAAAAGTAATACATTTTTTCGTGCGTCAGAGCTCGCACTATATTGAACATGCACACTATTTGAACATGCGCGTGAATCTTGCTCTTGCCAACACTAGCACACTTTTATGCGGCTGCGCTTATTTCCCACAGGGGACTGTCTGCGAATAGACAGCCCCCCTAAAAGCTCCACCATTTCTTAGAGCTTTTCTCCCTCACACCTTTCCACATGCAAGCCTCGGAGCACGTGAAGGATTGTCTGAAGTTGCAGACGCAGACGCACGCGTAGAAAATGGTGGCCAGGAGAAAGAACAGCTGGATGAAGTTCCATGTTAGGAGCAGATTGGTCTTGGACAGGATGTTCTCCCGATCCTCCTTGAGCCGGTCGAATTTGGACTGCATCTCCGAATCGGTGAGCAGGTCGGCGGCCATGGCTTCCTCTTGGCTCAGTTTCATGATCCGGTCTGACATGGCATTAGAGTTGGTGTTGAAGCCTTGATCAGAGAAAACTGAAAGGCCTGTCAATAATGTTAGGCTTGTCTATGAAATGTGTGGAGGGTTGGGGGGGGGGCTCTACTTGGGGATCCAAAACTATTGACGGCTTTATCTGATTATTGTCATTATTGTTGAATATTAAAATCTAAAAAATATATTATATATTCCTGAGAAAATATATTTTTAATGATGTTCATGTCTGATTACTTCCGTAGCTTGAATTTATTACACTTATTTTTCATCCTGACTTTGTTAATTGTAATTTGTGACAGTACAATTATTAAATAAATAAATATTTAGTTCAATATAATATACTCAGTAGAAAGACTTGGATATCCTGAATTCTTAAAAAATAATCTAAAATTATAAGTTTTTTTTTTAAATCCATTATACTCGTTGCTTTGCTGTGCAAAATTTTTGAAATATTTTTATAGCGTATTTTACATTATTGCATTGACATTAAGTCTATAATCTGACATGACAAGTATAGGCGTAGTGTAAAGTGACAAAAAACGGTAGCTATGTCACCTGACATTAAAATAACTATACTTGTATCATTTGAATGTATCTTACATCAGACACTTAGCCCTTGTTCCCAATGGAAACTACAACATCACCATGACCTTAACATAGTTTCACTTACCACCCATGCTCAACTCCAGGTATCTGATATCCGTATTTGTCTCCTCTATAACACAGATCCCTTGGCACGTATTGTTGCAGGAAATATTTTCCTCCGGTCTGATGCAATCGTAGAAGATTGTTGGTCGACTCTCGTCGTGATCTTCATCCGCGCATCTCGTGGAACGGGATGGGTCGTCTCTATAGAGCTCGTAACCTGATAAACGACCGCTTACGTTGCCGTTGTCTAAAGACCTGTCACCGGACAGATGACCATCGAAAGCGTAGTCTCCATCTGTCTGGTCGTTCACCGCGGCCTCAACGTGCGCCTGATCTCCGATAAGATGTTCTGCATTGCCGTTCAACCCGTGTTCCCTAACCATGAGCTCCCCGGGAGGTATTTTGTCTCGGGACACGAGACCTTGGTTCGGATGTTCACCGGATGCTTGACATGAAGAATGGTGATGAGATTTCCTCGGATGTTGTAACTCCATGCGGTTAATATTCACAACGTGTCGCTCATGATTTCATAACACAATCACACCAGCAACGTCTCGGCGCGGAGACTTGTTTGTTTCCTTGTCTCTTGCTTGGGGGACACCTAGTCGTTGGTCGTGATCTCCATTTGCCGCTAAACCACCAAGCACAACTTTCCTTGAGCTCACGACTCTTCTCACCAGCACAGCTTAGGGTCTCATTGTCAAAAATGGTGAATGTCTGTGTTGAGGCTGTTAAATAAAAGGAAAAACTTTGTTTCCGTCAAAGTGGGAAAATTTGGACAGGATATGTAAATCGTGGGACAATTTGTTTGAAGTGTTAAGCATAAATTTGTTTAAAATTCGGTTTTGTCTTATTGTAAATGAGCGCCCCCACCCCCCCCCCCCCCCCTTTTTTTTTTTTTAAAAGAAGCCCCCCCCCCCCCCCCCCCGCCCCAAATAAAAAATATATGTAAAAATTCCAAATCCTCAGAGCACTGAAGATCGCAAAATATTGTTGTAATTTAAAAGTATGCATTAAATCGAAATAAGTTTATATTACTACTAAGAAGTTTCACCTCTAAGCTACACAACAAACCCTCTCACTTGGCCGCTAGCAGTTGTTCCCAACCTTAACACCTTTTTTTTTTTAAAGACCAAATTTTCTTTAAACATAAAATAAATAGGAGATTTCGAATTCGGACTTATCTTTTTTTTTTAATGAACAAGATTAGTTTAGTTAATTGCGTGAGCTACACTCTTTCTTTTATCTTTATGAAAGATTGGGGGAACCAGGCTCGACAAAGTAGCAGCAGAGCACTTCCCTCACTTGGATGAGACTTCATATTTATGTCGACCGATTAAAGAACGTATTCTAACCAAACATCTGTTATAGTAAATATATTTCCAAACCAAATGGTTGAAATGAAAAATTAAATGCAGTGTTAACTTCAAACAATTTATTCTATTTAAACCTGACTTTGTTGTTGTTGTTTTTTTCTTTCTTTGAAGAAACCTTTAGAAAGGTGCCATGTTGTCGGAAGTGCGTAATTGACAAGTATTTCCTCATCGGGGAAACATTTCAATCGGCTTAGAGATTAAAGAAATGTTTTCGCTAGATAAAAACGCGTCATTATCCTAGGGAAAGAAACACGATGGAAACAATCAATCGATAAATCAACTTAAAAGGCTACAGGAAATTAAAGTAGTTCATTTGGCTGTGTTTCACCAACATCAGCTTCCTTTCCCCATCTTCTGTAAACTGATCAGGCATTGAATTCACAACGTATAATATTTCACGTGATAACATTCATGTCTTCCAATTTTACAAGTAAATCAAAGATTCTCAGCTGATCGCGTTTAATGTACAGAGTTTATCGTTCTAAAAACTAGAATCTAAAACTTCCTGTCTAAGAGTTTGACCCACATTAGATCAACCAAAACGCGATTGCTTTCGGCAGTTTCTTCTGAATTTGCTTCTTCATAGTAAAATCCGATCACAGCGGTCAAATCAAATTTAACAATTTGATTCACTTCAGTCTAATTTCAAGGCTTCGGAATCTTCCCCCCCCCTCACTTTTTTTTTCCATGTCCGAACTGCTGTACAAGTTTTAAAAAATACACATCAGGTGGAAATATTCATTTAAATACCTGTATTAATTATTAGACGTTTTAACAAATGCTTATAAAAACCTATTTTGTCTGTACGATCCTGCTGACCACTGTAAAGGATCGGCTTGTCACTGACCAACTACAGCAGGGGAGAGTTACCTTCGTCGTTGTTCTTCTACAAGGTTGCGCAGCTCGATCCGATAATATTTTATTATTTAAACAAAATTTAAAGCTTAACATGAAAAAAGTGTGGAATAATTTACTCACAACTGTAAATTATTTAGAAATGTTCTTGTCTTGCTCTTTGTTCTTTCGTGAAGTCAATGACTGAAATGCACTTACCTGTGAAATGGGGCTCAGAACAACCAGCAAATCTATGAGACTGTTTCGATTTGATTCCAAATTATACCTTAAACCAGTTCAAAGTGTACCGAATGCCGGTCAAAATGATATTACTAACCAGACCAAATTATACGCCAACCTGTTATAACTTAAGTTAACTGTCCCAAATTATACGCTAACCATCCAAAATTATACGTTAACTGTCCAAGCCAAATTATACGCTGACCGGTCCAAATTATACGCTAACCGGGTCAAAGTTCCGTATTTCGGTTAAGAGCTAAAAATAAAGCTTGTTTCTTTGAACATTTGTATTGGCCCTACTATTAAACCTGTTGAACTTTTTCCTGGTATAGTTTTTACTAGTCTTCTTTTTTTTTTCCTTTTTTAGAACTGGAAGTCTTCTTCTTCTTCTTCTTCTATATCT
>CAXITT010000001.1:45830-60295 GCA_964033795.1 Lymnaea stagnalis | reverse complement strand
TTTTTTTTTTTTTTTTTAATGTTGGGAGACGCAGATCAGACTGTCTTGATGTAATTTAGAAAAAGATAACCTCTCCCATTTATTAATTCTTTTCTTTTTTTTTTTTTTTTTATTTTTGGTTTTTTTTTTTTTTTTTTTTTTCCTCTCTTTTTTTTTAAAGATTTGTCTTGCTTTTCTCTAATTGTTTATTATTTTCTCTTTAAATTCGAGCCATGTTCAAACTCTTACATTTCCTCTGTCCTGGGAAAGAAAGGGAAAAGGAAAAAAAACAACGTTCCGCTTCACCTTATCAGCAAAGTTCCAATAGCCGTGCATCATGGGATCGTTCTGTCATTGCGTTTCACACCTTTCTGTGAACACGGACATGTCATTATTGGGGAGACGAGATTTAATCTGGGATGTGACGCTTGGCAATGCAGTTGTTTGTTGTTTGTTTTTTTTAATTGTCCTACAATAGTCCCAATAACTGTCCTATAATTGTCCTATGAACAAGATATTAAGAACAATTGAAACAAGACGTGGTTAGGCTTGAAACGAAAAAAGACAATCAAAAGGGCGTTTCCGGTAGGTGCCTTCCTCAGCAGACAAGACAAAACAAGAAACAACAAAGAATTAGACATTTGAAAAAAAAACAAAAAAAACTACGTGTTCAAAGTCACTAAACGCGTTTCGTGTTTCAAGTATCATGTGTTCATAGATTGATAATTGATTTTTTTTTAGAATCATATTTATTGATGTAGATTTAAATGTGTGTTGTTAAAATGGATAAACGCCTGGCTTTTAATTTTACACCTACTTCTTTTGTGCTTAGTGCTGTCATTTTTTATTTATTTTTTTAGAAGAATTCTCAAAGTTAAACTAACTATTGACTTTTGATATTCAATTCAACTTTGATGATCTCAAATGTGTGGCAATGGTCTGCTTGTTTCATCCATTTATTGCGAATTCTGTGTGGCCCCGTCTGAAAGTGATTCTAAAAAATTTATGACCGCAGTAACTGGGTTAGCCTGGGGGTCTGAGACACTGGACCGCATTATTTATTATTTAAGCTTGATCCGTCTGAACATTTCCCTGGTGAATTCATTCTCGGGTACGGACTTGGTCTCAGATGGCACGTGGGGTGTTACAGCGCCAATTTCACTGTAGCTATTGCGTAAGAGTCTCGCGACAACAATTTACTTGCATTAATTAAGGATTTTAAAATATTGGTGAAGGGCGGTTCTTAATGTGATGCGAGTGCAGAGACTGAAAAGGAAGCAATCTGAAAAGTCGCACCCAAGTCAAAAGTAAAAAAAAAGTACAACTATATATACAACAAAAAAAAAGAAAAGTTACATGATTTCTTAATAATCATTGCTTTATGTGTGCAATCTGAAGATCCAGCACAGATATACAAACTGTTTGGAATTCGGCTGATAAATAATACATTGTATGAGGAGTCGACAGATTATTCCAGCTGCGCAAATGCAGCAATCTATCTATCGACAGCTGTTTTTTAAATCAATAACCTTTAACTCGAAAGATTTGAATAATTCCTCTGTTTGTTAATGTTTCACATTTGTTTCCATAGTATTGGTCCCTGGTCATTTCGCTCTTTGTTCTCATGGTGTTACATTTTGGCCTTTTTTTTTTTTTTTTTTTTTTTTTTTTTTTTTTTTTTTTTTTTTTTTTTTTATTTTTTTTTTTTTTTCTTTGTTTTTTTTTTTTTTTTTTTTTTTTTTTTTTTCTTTTTTTTTTTTTGTATTCAAGCTTTGTTAGCTGAAATTGTTGAATGGAAGGCATTCTCTTAATCTCTTATACGCGATAAACCTCCGGAATTCTGTTTTTAAAAATGAAGACTTTCTTCATTCTAGCTTTGGTAGATAGAACTCTTAGGTTTCGGACTTGCATATATTTATATACTGGGGAGGTGGAAACCACTCCCCTCCCTGGAAAGATAACCCTATTTAATGTGCATTATTGTAAGAGTTATCGCATATCTCGGCTACTTAAAATCGCCAGTCTTTAGAAATGAAGGGTGTGGGAGTGATAGCGTATATATGCGTATGTCTGTTAAATGAGGCAGTCAGATGTTATGCAAAAAAATGCTTTGTTTAGTCTCAAACATCAGAATGCTCACTCTTGCAATTTGCATCTTTGAATTATCTTTCATACACCACACTCCATACAGAATCAAATCGCAATAGGTTTTCTTTCGTCACTGTAAAAAAAAAAATCAATTTCGATAATATTCATACACGTAATATTTTAAACCTCATTCCTCTCAACATTTTTAGTCCTTTAATATCGCTCCATTTTAGTAAGGGCGGTAACGTCTGTTCAGAGCGATTTCGGAACCACTTGCGACGCACGCTGAGAATACGCTTCTCGTGTCATTAGAATAATTGGGTCTTTACATTGCCTCACTGGCTTCATGCGACTACAGACAAAAGACTTTAGCGTCTGCACGAGAGGGTTCAAATTTTGTTGAAAATATTTTTAGCTTGTCTGGCGATAGTTAATGAATCAATCGATTTCCCGCACGCTATTTGTCCAGCTATTGAAATGAGCTCTTCGGTTTCCCGGAGTATTTGCATAGAGTTTTTTTTCCTCCCCATTATAAGGTGAAAATATTGAATTATTAATTCTCGTTACGCATGACTTACCCATAGGAAATGCCATTGTAATGTCAAAACAGCGAGGTGCCTTTTTTTTTGTTACAGCGTATCTCGTTGTCAAACCCCATATGGTATTTGAAATTACCACATATCTCGTTGTCAAACCCCATATGGTATTTGAAATTAACGCATATCTCGTTGTCAAACCCCATATGGTATTTGGAAGTACCGCATATCTCGTTGTCAAACCCCATATGGTATTTGAAATTACCGCATATCTCGTTGTCAAACCCCATATGGTATTTGGAATTACCGCATATCTCGTTGTCAAACCCCATATGGTATTTGAAATTACCGCATATCTCGTTGTCAAACCACATATGGTATTTGGAATTACCGCATATCTCTTTGTCAAACCGCATATGGTATTTGAAATTAACCGCATATCTCGTTGTCAAACCGCATATGGTATTTGGAATTACCGCATATCTCGTTGTCAAACCCCATATGGTATTTGGAATTACCGCATATCTCTTTGTCAAACCACATATGGTATTTGAAATTACCGCATATCTCGTTGTCAAACCGCGTATGGTATTTGGAATTACCGCATATCTCTTTGTCAAACCGCATATGGTATTTGAAATTACCGCATATCTCGTTGTCAAACCACATATGGTATTTGGAATTACCGCATATCTCTTTGTCAAACCGCATATGGTATTTGAAATTAACCGCATATCTCTTTGTCAAACCGCATATGGTATTTGTAATTACCTCATATCTCGTTGTCAAACCGCATATGGTATTTGGAATTACCGCATATCTCTTTGTCAAACCGCATATGGTATTTGAAATTACCGCATATCTCGTTGTCAAACCGCATATGGTATTTGGAATTACCGCACATCTCTTTGTCAAACCGCGAATGATATTTGAAACTACCGCATATCTCGGTGTCAAACCACAGATGGTATTTGAAACTCGAAACTTAAACGAATCAAAATTACAATTATGACATTCTTAACTTTTTTTTTTTAAACATTTGTTATCTCCCATAACAAAAAAAAACAACATTCATTTCGAGCCAAATTTAAATCCTTTAGTGATCAACAGTTCAACCGTCTCCCATGATCAAAGTCACCAACTGACTCCTAAACAACTTGTCATAATCCACTAAAACCACTACAGGGAATAGTCAGTTCGAACCGGGCCGTAACAAACAGGCGAGCTCAAAAAAACGTTGAACTATTCAATGTTTTAAGGTATTCCACCTTTTGAAAGCATGGATTTACACGGTGTGAGTCTCTACAAGCAACTTGGGCGCGCGGCCACTGGGCCTGACTGCGATATTAATTGATGTGCGCCAACATCCTTTTAGATAGTAAAATCGCCACCAAAAGATACACTTTTTTTTTTTTATAATTATATTTCCTCTTATTTATTTATTATTTTTTTAATCATTCTTTCTATTAATAACCGATTTACGCCAGTAGATGTTCAAATTTAAGTCGAAAGGATGTTCTTAAAAAACGTGTTTTTCGATGAAGTTTTAACAATAACATTTTAACCGATTCCTAAACTTGATACATTTAACAACCTTTTTTGACAGTCATGTTTGATAGAGGAATCTCCAAGTATCAATCCCAACTTCGTCACTCATTTTTTCCCTACTTCAAGTACTAGCTTGGTGTAAACTGGGGGGGGGGGGAAGGGGGGGGGGTGTTTGTGGTTTATTTTTAGAGGAAAATTCACACCGTCCTAGATCCATTGGATGTTTAAGAATTTGAATTTTCCAAACGCGCCCCCCCCCCCCCTTAAAGCAGTTGCGGCACTTACAAGCCAATCTTCGGCGGTTCTTCAAGCTGAGATATCTTGAGACGGGACGAGGCAATGATTCGAAAAAAACTCACTTCCTCGTGGAGCGGGGTGTCAGTCGGCGGGAAGTATAAGCTCTGCTCTTCCTTGTCAAATTGTCAATTATTGTTGGCTCGGGCCGGGCTCGAGAGAAAAGCCAAACAAACTGTCAGTTATAAATTTCATTTCACTACAGCTTTATCTGATTTTGGGCCAACTCCGGGGGTCTTTTCACTCGAGGTGACGTCACTACCGCTCGTCTTCCTTCTGGTGCGTCTTCGCATGTGGACATCTCTGAATGTCGGTCTCTTCTATTTGTTGATTCCTAACCCCCACCCCACCCCTCTCAGCATCCTACCTCCCCAGCCAAACCTTTAAGCCCCCATTCTCCACCCCGTACATCTCCAGTGATAATTCTAATGTAATTTCCTTTTTTTTTTTCTCTTTCCTACTTTCCAGGCCTGAGTGAGACGCAGTGACAGTATCGATTGAGTGTGTGCGTCGAGGCAAGCTACAAATACATCGCAGTAACAAATCTCCTATTCGTCAAAAAAAAAAAAAAAAATGGCCATAGGAACACCAACTTCCTACTTTCCAGGCCTGAGGGAGACGCAGTGACAGTATCGATTGAGTGTGTGCGTCGAGGCAAGCTACAAATACATCGCAGTAACAAATCTCCTATTCGTCAAAAAAAAAAAAAAGAAAATGGCCATAGGAACACCAACGTTTCGTCTCTATGAGTTCGGCGGTGACACAACTGCGAGACTTGGACAACGGTCACCCAAATAAATTTCCACTACGTTAGTGGTACGAATACACTATCTTAACACCCGAAACAGGAAATATGTAAATTAATGGAGCGTAGGTTCGTCTGAGAGGCAATCCCCGGTATGGAAAGAGGACAGATGTACTAACAAGGGTGTACCTGTTTGGCATTGATTGGAGGGAGAAAAAAAATATATTGTTGTTATGAAAGTCGTAAGTAACTTGAGACGAACATGTGAAACCCGACCACACACAGTGGTGACGCACTGGGAGACGATTACAGGGGTTGTGTTCACGGGTAAACTTGGCGCAGATACCCAGGCGCGCAATATTCGCCACGTTACACAATAATGACGTACCACTTCAAGCAGTCAGGTCAACGCCAAGGATTTGTCACAGGTGTTGACATACCAGTATGTCAGGCTGGGAGGCTTGTTTTTCGAGCGTAGCATTAGAAGAATTTGGGAGACTTTTCACGCAGGCCAGTGGCACGGGGCGCGTAAATCGAATTAACACACACCCGACGCTACGCTGCGATGGATATGGTTTCAAGGGGACGGGAAGTCATTGGACTCTGCATCTTCAGGCTTGACTTAAGAATCCCTAGTTCTTCAGGTTGTCACCATCCATTAAGGTGATACAGTTTCGATTTCGTCTAAGTGAAAGCGGCAACATTACACACACAAAAAACTGTTAATACGTTTTTAATTAATGGCTTTGCTGGCAGAGAGATAGAGCGAGAGAGAGAGAGAGAGACCGACAAATTATATAGTGGTTTGATCAGATTCAAGAAATTTAGCATGTCATAGTCACGAGAGTCTTCCTGTAACATGTCAACGTTCGATAACTCGTGGGTGACGCCCTCCGACTACTCCAAGCCCGACCTGGTCATCTTCACCTACACCAACGAGTCAGCTTTCGTGGACTCGAATGCCACCTCTTCATCGACGTGGGGCAACGAGTCGTCGTCCGAATCCACGCCCTTCGCTTCATCGTGGTGGTGGTCTCATTACCCGAGCGGCTATTCCTGGCCGCACATCATCTTCGGCGCGATCATAATCACCATCATCATCCTGATGATAATCATCGGAAATTTCCTGGTCATCTGGGCCATCCTACACGACCGCACGTTGAAAACCACGCAGAACCTCTTCATCATGTCCCTCGCGTTCGCCGATTTCTTCCTCGGTCTGATCGTCATCCCATTCTCCCTGACCTACGAGCTTCTCGGATACTGGCTTTTTGGTGTGATATGGTGCGAGCTGTACAAAGCCATCGACGTATTGCTCTGCACGGCCTCCATTATGTCCCTGTGCTTGATATCCCTTGACAGGTACTGGTCCATAACGAGGGCCGTCCATTACGCCCGCCAGCGTACACGGAAACGGGCGGCAATAATGATCTTCACGGTGTGGTTCATCTCCGCTGTGGTGAGCATCCCCCCACTCATCGGCTGGAAGCAGCCCGCCCGCGAGTCTAGGTGGGCCTTGTGTAACCTGAGCGAGGACATCGGCTACGTGGTGTACTCGGCCTTCGGCTCGTTCTTCATACCCGCGTTCATCATGGTTTTTGTTTACTTTAAAATCTACCAGGCAGCGAAGGAGCGCGCGAGAAAGAACGTCTCGAAGGTGCAGGCGACGAAATCGTCCGACAAGCACGAGCAGAAACACTCGACGGAATCCAGTATCACCGAACATGCCGGGAACAGAGAGTGCTCGCATGATATGGACGATGACAATATGAGCATCCCTCCTGACCCGCCCGAAGCTTGCGGAAATATAACAGAGGAGACCGCGTGCGATACGGCAGGGGAAAGTGTTCATCCAACGACCTCGGAGGACGAGGTAAACCTGCGAGTCAGTCGTGCTCCGGAACTCGAGGCGAACGCCGTTCGTGAGGCCGAGTACTCGAGACTTTTGTGCACGGATTCGGACTCAAACGAGCCGACAGATCGAGGCCCGTTCAAGCTGAGCCCGATTAAACCTAGTTTCGAACCCATTCCCGCCAGTGATACGGACACGGGTAATCATAAGGGCGTCGGGAAGACGTGCTCCATCGACGACACCCTCAGCCTTCACGATGAGCACAACAACGGCTCTCTGCGTCGATTCAAGATTGTCGAACTCAGAGCCAACGGCAGCTCGACGGTCTCCAGCGACAACAAAAACGATGTTCCAAAACACACGGTGCTAGAGTCACTGCGGAGACGTCTGCTGGTCAGAACTAGGAACAGCCGCAAGCGGAAACCCGCACCGCCCCGGCAGGACGGGGCGAAGACAGTGGATTTTCAGAGCGCGGAGAGACAGAAGAGAAAGCTCGCCAAAGCCCGCGAGAGACGGGCAACGGTCGTCCTCGGGCTGGTGATGGCGGCGTTCATCTTGTGCTGGCTCCCGTTCTTCGGACTGTACCTGGCCTCGGCTTTCTGCCCTGGATGCATCCCGGAGATGGTCTTCACGGTCTTCTTCTGGATCGGCTACTGCAACTCGGCCCTGAATCCCATCATCTACACGGTTTTTAACCGAGACTTTAAGAGGGCTTTCCAAAAGATTCTGTTCGGTCGTAAACGCGGTCGCCGTTGACACAACAATGTTTCTTAGACACCTTCTGTATTGTTTTAATTGTGTACAAAATGTCCCTGTATTCAAGCTCACTTCTCGCACCCGCGCCTGCACCATTCGTCTCTTCTTACCTGTTCACTTTTACATTGTCTATAGGTCAGTGTTTATTACACGATATTTCATTCACAAAACGCTGCTGAAAAACCATTGTATTTATATTTGCACTCATCCCCACACACGCTCCGACATCCCACCAGTCCCTCTCCGGTCACACATTTCGAACACAATCCCATTCTGTTCCTGTTATGATAACGCTTACAAGGAAATAGGTTTAAAGAAATGCTTATTTATTCCCAATAGCTCAATGAAGCAGGAAAGCAGATACTGCGCCAAAAAAAAAAAACCCACTGATTTGACTCTTAATTTCGTCAGACTTCCACGTCCTAACTAGCAACAATCAATACAAAATAAATATCTCTCGGTTGTGAACACTTTAATGTATGGGGGGGGGGGGGGAAATCAATGTTATGCAGAGCCAAAATAATTATTTGTAGATGTCTTTATTTCACTAACAAACTTTAGCCGCTGGTTTGATTTCGTCCCCGATAATTATAACGTGAATTTGATAGGCTTTTGTAAATGAATTTGATAGACTTTTGTAAATGCCACCCCTTCATAAAGAATAATTAGATGTACATCAAATGTTCTTAATCTATTGCCCTCGGGCGTCTTGGGGCGCCTTCGATAGGTTTTTAGAGAATTCTGGACAACGAAGTAATGAAGCAATGTGACAAATGTTAAGAAAGTTAAGAACAAAATTTTTAAAGCATCAGCATCTGTGACTTAATCACGTTATGCACGTTGCCCAACAATCAGTTCAAAGAACCCTTGGCACGTGTGTCAAATAAAAATAAGGTACTAGTCATTTGTTTCCGTATTTAGCTCAAGTAATCCCTGTTATATAAAAATAATAACCCTTACCACTAACCCCTCCCCCCCCCACCCATACACCCACCCCAAACCCAAAATAAGGACAGGGGGAAAAATCTATTTAAAAAAAAAAAAAAAAAACCTGTGTTATGATTGTTTTTTTTTTCCAATTTATCTTTTTTTTTTTTTTTTTTTTTTTATTTTGGAGGGGAGGCTCGGGTACCACGAGATTTCGGTAATCAATGTCCTAATTCAGTATCACGGGATGGCTCTCTTGGCTCATTCGTTCTTTTCATTTTTTATCACCTGTGGTTCGTTTTCTCGTTTAACACATGCCAATTAATTTAAATTGCACAGATCATGAGGGTTCTCTTATTTCATTTTTTTTGTAACACAAATATGCGGTAAAGACGTGGCTAACGACATTAGACCAAAAAAAATAATGGTTTGGCTCTACACTTTAGTGGAGGTGCATCGAAAATATACATGTTTTAAAAATGATCCATGGCCTCCATTCTCTCCGAGATGCACAAACTTTAAAATGTTCAATTCTTGATGAGTTCTGCCGAAGTTGAGATACACAAAACCTTAATAGACTAAAAAGTTTGACGGGTTCTGTCGAAGGTTAGACACACAAAACCTTAATAGAGTAAAAAGTTTGACGGATTCTGCCGAAGGTTAGACACACAAAACCTTAATAGAGTAAAAAGTTTGACGGATTCTGCCGAAGGTTAGACACACAAAACCTTAACAGACTAAAAAGTTTGACGGGTTCTGCCGAAGGTTAGACACACAAAACCTTAATAGACTAAAAAGTTTGACGGGTTCTGCCGAAGGTTAGACACACAAAACCTTAATAGACTAAAAAGTTTGACGGGTTCTGCCGAAGGTTAGACACACAAAACCTCAACAGACTAAAAAGTTTGACGGGTTCTGCCGAAGGTTAGACACACAAAACCTTAATAGACTAAAATGTTTGACGGGTTCTGCCGAAGGTTAGATACATGACAAGTCTCATCGACTGAAACGTTAGACGGTCTATTTTCTACTCCAGTGATCGGTGATTAGAGCACAGCGCCCATTCCCACACATAAACGCTAAACCGCGCGGGTGCTAAGAAATCCATCATTTTATTGCCACCCGTAGCGTGAGTGCCCGGCCCGACTGCCCTGTCGGACCCGACTGCCCCGTCGAACCGTCTCCCTTGGCCCTTAAACGTGGACGGCCGGGGTTAAACTGATCAACGTTTATGTTCAGTCATAAATTTCCATAGTCTGGTCCTATCCCTCACGTCCTTCCTCCTCCCTCCCCCCCCCCCCACCCAAACCGGACACCGAAGATGCCGCAGTGACGTGAACACCACCGAAGGTGGGAGTAGTCCCGTTAGAATAGTCAACAAGGTTAAGGTCTCGAGAATTTCGGAGGAGATGCCCTTGGTAGCTTACGGATTAGTGATTAGAAACAAAGCTAGTCAAGCTAACTATCCCTCCCCCCCCCCAAACTCTTTTCTCCTCTGTTCGTTATAGTCTTGTAGTTCAAATCCCCTAGGTGGGCTCTTGCTGCTAATGAAAATTGATATTTATTGCTTTGAGTGGGTTTTTTTTTCGTTTTTGTGCTCCCGTGTCCACCTCGCCAAGGGAACACTACAATCGTTGGGTGTCGAGGGAATAGCTTCATTGTAGGACAGTGGTTCTGACGTTAAGAGAGAAAGATGGATTTCATTCGAGAAATCCCTTGAGGTAAACAACCCGGGGGGGGGGGGGCTCACCGTGACATTATGCCATTTTCTATTTGTTTTTTGTTTTGTTTATTTTTTTTTGTTTGGGTTTTTTTTGTTTTGTTTTTTTGTTTGTTTGTTTGTTTTTACGTCAGGTCTATGAATATTTAAAGTGTTAAGCAAAATGCATGGTGGAACAGAAGCATTATAACAGGTACATTTACTGATTCATCCTTTCGGCTATGATAAATGTTTGAATGTTTTATTGATATTTGTTACCTTCTTCATGCAATCTCCCACCCAAACCTTGCAATAAAAAAATCGACTAGATCTTGTCTTGAATTTGTTTCGTCCAAAGAACAATTTGAAGTTGAAACCACAACAACGTCCACGCCATGAAGGACCGGTTACAACCAATACGCGGTTAGGCGTTTTCGTCCTCTAATGTTCAAAGTCAGTCCCTGCTCGTAGGTTTGTATGGTTACCGGAAATTTGATCGAAAGAAATTTCGTCAACGGTAAATTGATCGACGGTAATTTGATCGAACGGACATTTGGTCGAATCTTTTTTTCCGTTCGCACGTTGAAATTTTCGTCAAATTTCTTTTTGAACGCACTATACTAATTAGTAAAACAAAATAATTCGTTCAAAAAGAAATTTGATGCAAAATTGTTACGTAAAAATTGAAAAGAAGATTCGACCAAACTTCCGTTCGATCATATTACCGTCGACCAATTTACCGTCGACGAAATTTCTTTCGATCAAAATTCCGGATACGAGGCTATATATCTTATCAGTTGTTGTTTTTTTATTATTGCTATTGTTGATATTTTTCTTCATGTTAACGCATCACTCGATGGTCAAATTGTGTGTCTCCTAAGGATTACAAAGAAATGTGCACTTACTATTCCATCATAACTTGATCACTACATGCACCGCCATGTTTCATTGTATTAAACCCATGATAATAAAAAAAAAATATTATGCTCTGTTTGAATTGCCTTTTGTTTTGACATGCATTTATAGCGTCTGCAGTTAGCCCCCTCTCACCAACTTCAGTGGATCTGGTAGCCTCTGTTTTAAGGTATTTACTGTAACCATGTTATAAGCTGTCTCGACGTGGAGCGATTGCTTTAACTTTAACAGGTTTATGAGCCTAGACAGATTTATAAGATTACCACACACAAGAAACGTGGCCAACCTTATTGTTTGACCCCCTTGAGATCTGTAAAACTGAGCCGTTTTACTGACATTCCCAACGGCAGCATTTCATTCTTTCACTCTATCATTTAAAGAGACCAGACGTTTGTTATACAGCGTCCCGCCTTTAATCCCGTTATGTCAAAACCGCTGACACGAAACTCTAGTGCTCGTCAAGTGTTTCAAATGATGCAAGTCGCCCTCGATTCAATTTGCGTCAAGTCCGTGATTGAAAGCTTGCACTGGGTTATACCATCAATGTGATGTCCTTTTTTCCTCGGTAACATGTTAGGTGTTAAATCTGGAACGTGCCATATTTTCTCCACAGAGTTGTTTTTTACACCCCCCCCCCACCCCGGGGATATGACATAGTAATTTTTTTTTTGCGTGAAATTGACATGAGGATTATTGATATTTCTACCAAACATTGGTACCGCTCGGCCACTTGATGTCTAGTGTGTTACATCTGGAACGTGCCATATTTTCTCCACAGAGTTGTTTTTTACACCCCCCCCCCACCCCGGGGATATGACATAGTAATTTTTTTTTGCGTGAAATTGACATGAGGATTATTGATATTTCTACCAAACATTGGTACCGCTCGGCCACTTGATGTCTAGCAATTATTGTGTGTTCATTCTTGATCTCGACAATTTAATGTCAGAATTAAATCGGGAACGTTCACCAAACAGATTGTGTGTTACTTCCAGGTAAAGAAAGATAAATGTGCAATCAGGGTAGACCGGAACGTATGTCTCAATAAGTTGATATCGCTAGAACAGTGGTTCTTAACCTGGGTTCGCTCGAACCCCAGGGGCTCGGTGAGTCAGTTTCAGGGGTTCGGCGGAGGTCCAAAAGAAAAATCAGGGAAAAAAAATCGTATTTTATTTTTCCTATTTAGAAGGGTTCGGTGAATGCTCATATGAAACTGGTGGGGTTCGGTACCTCCAAAAAGGTTAAGAACCACTGCTCTAGAGCTATCATTAGATGTAACTGACAGAAATTGTTTTATTTCCATTGAAGTTTTTTACGGAAAAAAAAAATCATTTCAATGTAAGATTATGACACTTCTTCTTCTTCTATATCTTAAGGGCCCACGATCAATTTATTGATCATTTTGGCTCCTATGCATGTAGATGGGATTTGCAATGTTTCTGTTACTGGTGTTGATGAGGAAATTATTCACTAGGTGTTTGAAGGCTTGAGGCAATAGACAAAAATGTGTCTAGTGTTGTCGCCTCAACCGTTCCTTTTGAAAGATGGTTCCAGTCCCTGATTGTCTTGGGCAGGAATGAGCAGCTCCTATACTGGATTCTTGCTTTGTAAATCAATAATTTCTACTTGCAGCTTCTTTGCTATGACATTCATTTTTTTTTATCATTATTGATTAATAAGATTGAAATTGTACAACTATATTTTAGACACAAATTCAAACTCACTTTTTTTTAAAAAAATGCAAGACATTCAAGACATTCAAGACATTCAAGACATTCAAGAAATTCAAGACATTCAAGACATTCAAGACATTCAAGACATAACTAACAGATGAGTGTACGGCAACAAAACATAACTGAAAAGCTCAATAGTTTGTACTCTTGGGGCGTGCCGAGGAAAAGCAGAGCCTAGCTTCGACGCCGGAAAAATGGTGCCCGCCGATGTGTAGAAAAAAAAATACTTTTCCGTCCGCACACTATTTTGGCGTCCCTCGTCTTTGTGAAGTAAGTGGCATGTTATCGTTTAAATCCTTAAAAATGTTATATCTAAAAGACGACTTTGTCGCGCCCTCCCCCACCCACATAATTTCACACAGTCGAGTGTTACTTCAACCCTCATCTCTTTTTTTTCGAAAGGCCCTTTTGTTGGACGTCTTATAACTAATGCATTCAATGAGAAGTTAATTTTAAAATTTAACATAAAAGTCGATTAATTTGAACAATTTCGTTCATAGCCACCCTTTAATAAGAGGGAAATATTGCTCATATTCACAAGTATAATTTCTCAATAGAAAAATCCATCACTATGTTATATTTAATCAGCATGGTACATTTATACTTATTAGCATGGTATATTTAATCAGTATGGTATATTTAATCAGTGTGGTATATTTAATCGGTATGGTTTATTTAATCAGTATTGTATATATATGATCATTGCATGCTATGAAATTCGATTAAACTTCGATCAGGCCCTACACCCATACACACTCCGTGCACTCTAACAATGAAAGCCCGCCTGTCAGCTGTTTAACACACTCCGTGCACTCTAGCATTAATGCCCGCCTGTCAGCTGTTTAACACACTCGGTGCACTCTAGCAATGAAAGCCCGCCTGTCAGCTGTTTAACACACTCGTGCACTCTAGCATTAATACCCGCCTGTCAGCTGTTTAACACACTCCGTGCACTCTAGCAATTAATACCCGCCTGTCAGCTGTTTAACACTCGGTGCACTCTAGCAATTAATGCCTGCCTGTCGGCTGTTTAACACTCGGTGCACTCTAGCAATTCATGCCCACCTGTCAGTTGTTTAACACTCGGTGCACTCTAGCAATTCATGCCCGCCTATCAGCTGTTTAGCACTCGGTGCACTCTAGCAATTAATGCCCGCCTGCCAGCTGTTTAACAAGAAGTAACGGACAAGTTTAATTCCAGGAAGAATGCCCGGAGCGGGAGGGAAAAGATGTCTGTAAGACTCTGGCAGGCCGGATGAAGCCCGCCGGCCTTGTGCTGCACACACTGGTGATCGAAATCAAGTCTTACTTAGGGCCATCAACACTGCACCTCCCCTCCCCCCCCCCCCCCCCCCCACCAACCCAAAAAAAAAAAAACACAGACAAAAAACAA
>CAXITT010000001.1:0-25540 GCA_964033795.1 Lymnaea stagnalis | reverse complement strand
GGGGGTGGTGGTAAATGTAGGGGGTGGTGGTATGGTAAATGTAGGGTGTGTGGTGAAATGTAGGGGTGGGGCTAAAGTAGATGATTATTAAGAGTTTGCTAAGAAAATGAATTTGAAGCGTCTTCTAAAACTGATAAACAGAATTGGGGGGGGGGTGGAGAGATATCCAATATCTTCTTTTTAGACTCAGTCTGGAAACTAGTTACAAGAAACAGATGTTCAATGAGGTCAATAGATATTCAATGAGGTCAATAAGATGTTCCATGAGGTTAATAAGAGTTCAATGAGGTCAATAAGATATTCAATGAGGTCAATACGATGTACAATGAGGTCTATAAGATGTTCAATGAGGTCAATAAGATATTCAATGAGGTCAATAAGATGTCCAATGAGGTCAATAAGATAATCAATGAGGTCAATAAGATGTCAAATGAGGTCAATAAGATGTTCAATGAGGTCAATAAGATGTTCAATGAGGTCAATAAGATGTTCCATGAGGTCAATAAGATGTTCAATGAGGTCAATAAGATGTACAATGAGGTCTATAAGATGTTCAATGAGGTCAATAAGATGTTCAATGAGGTCAATAAGATGTTCAATGAGGTCAATAAGATGTTCAATGAGGTCAATAAGATGTTCAATGAGGTCAATAAGATGTTCAATGAGGTCAATAAGATGTTCCATGAGGTCAATAAGATGTTCAATGAGGTCAATAAGATGTCCAATGAGGTCAATAAGATTTTCAACGAGGTCAATAAGATGTTCAAAGAGGTCAATTAGATGTTCGATTCTACCGGAGCTATCCATCCCTAGGTCATATTCATGATACAAAAGCCACACCATTGAATTTTTTTCTATGTTTATATGTACAATGATTAAAGATATTATTTACAAATTCTTAAGCATGCGTCATGTGAAGTCGATGCGAAGAAAGTTTCTTTTTCGTTTTTAAAAATTTAGGACAAGTCAGAAAAAAAAAAAGGCTGAATGAATTGAAATCAAAAATTGAAAAACCTAAGCGAAATTGTGAATCTGTAGGAAAAGAGGTATGAGTTGTCCCTGTTAACTATACCGAGAGAAGCGAAGAGATGCACTTACTATAGTAATAAGTTCTCTATTTGGAGGTTGCATTGTTGGTGAGAATTTTTAAAGCGAATTAATTTTGCTCTCATGTAAGAGCTTTTGAATTTGATCGCTAATGGTGTTTACCTTTTTTAATGGACCCCTCATGAGATGGTTTCATTGTTGTGAATGCCATGTAACATTTGCAAAAGTTACAACATTTCCAACAGAATCCATTACTAGATGTTCAGCTGAGATCTCAGACATACTTTAACATGTGTTATATTTAAAGTCAGTAGATTCAGACTTTTTTTTCCGCCCAGGTGTAAATAAATCAATATATCTGGGATTCGTTTATCAATGTTAATAGCCTGTTGTCTCTTGGGACGATTTTGTTCAAACGTAAAAACTGATACCCCACGTTTTACTGTTTTTGAAATGTTTATCTCTCACTAGAACCCCACCCCCAGGCTCACAAACGCACATTTTTTTCATGCCCCTGAGCTATATTAATATTCTAATGACACAACCGCTTTTACACTGCATATCTATTTCACCAACTATTTCAGAAAGGCAAAAGAAAATGCATTTTTTGGGGGTCTCTCTCTCCTTCTCTCCCCGCCCCCCCCCCCCATTTGCCAGCTCTCCGTACCCAGCCCCCTCTCACACACGGACAGCGTATCTCCGTCTGCCTTTCGGTCACTCATCCACAAAAGCCATAACACAATGCGCTCGTCCTTTCATTTTTTTTTCGTCGCCCTTTTAAAAAAAGAAAATGGGATTTCGAGTATTGATTTCAGATTCTCCCATCACTACAAGATGTCCACTTTCTACAGTGCAACACAGGGTGTCCACTTTCTACCATAGAACAAAAGATGTCTACTTTCTACCATAGAACAAAAGATATCTACTTTCTACCATAGAACAAAAGATGTCTACTTTCTACCATAGAAAAAAAAAGATGTCTACTTTCTACAGAACAACAAAAGATGTCTAATTTCTACTCTACACCAAAAACTGCCTACTTTCTACCGTACAACACAAGATGCCTACTTTATACAGTACATCACAAGACGCCCACTTTCTACCGTACAACACAAGATGGCTACTTTATACAGTACATCACAAGACGCCCACTATCTACCGTACAACACAAGATGCCTACTTTATACAGTACATGACAAAAGATGCTTACTTTCTACAGTAGATCACAAGACACCTACTTTCTACACTACAATACTACATTGGTTACTCTCATCACACAAAAACTGGGGGATGTCCTGTGGTTGCATGAATGTGGGCGTTGGGATTGTGAGTTGCAAAAATATGACATCATTCCCTAAGCATATAGTGTTTTCCAATTATTTTGATATGGTTTGTAATCCTGATTTCCAAACATAATTTATATTAACCACTGGCTGTGCAAAAACAAACAGCGTTTTTTTTTTGTTGTTTTTTTAAAATCATAACGGCAATCGAAAAGAAAATTCTACCCTGCGCTTACAACAGATTGATTTTGTTTTTCCTGTTAAAATACCTGAGACACTTTGTTATCAAATCTGAGCAGATATTCTGCTGACCTGATAAAGTCGATGCCGTTAACCGTAAAACTCTAATAGACGTAAACTCTAAAATACTTTGTATAATGTCATTCGGTTTTTAAAATATTGTTGGTTAAAAAATTAAACATCACAAAATCTTTTTTTTGTGTGGTTTCCACGAACTTTTGTGATAGGAAAACATTGTTACGAATTCGAGTCAGACTAAAAGGTCATGAATTTGCTGATAAAAAAATGACTTCTAGTGACAGCATGACTTTAGAAATATAAAACAGTCTCTTGAGACTGGAGATACTGTCTGAAGGGAAAACAGATGCGCTCAAATGTATGACATATGAGTGTGTAAGCTCGTTCCATGACCAGGATAGGATGGAACCGGAAGGGCACAGAAAACGCGTCAGTCAAATGTTGCATTAGTTCTAAGATTCTCAGCAATATTGATATTGACATTGACAGGTCGAGGCCAGACGGGGCGAGCAGTGGTCGAACCATCATTCGGTCTGGCCCTTGCGGACTCGGACAGTTCACGCCCGTCACGTCACGTAATATGGGATGTCCAGATCATTTTGAGAATTTTTTGGTGGTTCACATTCCAATTTTTTATTTTTATTTTTTTTTTTACAATTAATTTTAAGTAGATGTTTGCTTTACATCCGTCAAAGAATAAAGGTTAGATAAAGAAAGGCTTAAGATATTAAGACATTATAATATAGACAAAATATAAACGCAAAAAATACATCATCGGGGTTATGGAGCCTGGTTTCCTAGGTAACGATTGGAGAAACTTTCAAGTATATATTCCTCTCTATTAATTATCTTATATTTTTTTTTTTTTTCAGCGTTTAAAAATTCAACAGTTTGCTTCTGCAAAACTCAAATCACTGACATGGGGCTGGACAGGCGGAAGGGCGGACCAAGAATTTCTATTTTTACAAAAATAATTCAACAACACCTAAATACAAAGTTTTTCATACATGTTCTTTAAAAAAAATGCATAAAATTTTTAATAATCTAATGTCCCACTCACTTATACACAGCAGATTTATTTCACCATCTATTTCATAATAACAAAAGAAAATATTGCTCACCAAACGCAAATATAAATTAAAGGACTGCTTTCAAGCTTAGTAAATGAATGAAATAGAAAAACGAGGTATGTGGAAGCTTGAAATAAGATAACAAGACAAAAAAACAAGGACGTTTCGTTTCGGCATAAAGCCTTCCTCAGCCAACAGTAGAAATGAAAACATAACAAAGAACAGAGCACAGTAGACAACTCAAGAAGTATCACCAAACGCACTTGCGATTATTTGTTTAAGACAATTATTTAGTGCAGCTACCGGGAATCTTTCATCGTGAAATCATTGGCGTCATGTTCCTTTCATCATCTTCTTCAAAAACAGGAAACACTTGGGGGGGGGGGGGGGGGGGGTTGGAGATGGGGGCTGAAAATGTGAAAGAAGGTTTTGTCATCGGCAACGAGTCTATGTGCCCGGTGTCGGCTCGATAGGTTGACGGGGTGTGGGTCAATCAGCCGGTCCGAAGATTTTGCCCAAAACACACAAAAGCGAAGTTAATATAAAAGATTTTTTTAAAACTTACAATTTAGTCAATGTGGGATTTCACTCGTAGTTGATAAGTACTATGTACAATTAAAATGTGTCGTGAGTCTTCAATGGGTTGTCAAATTACTATTTTTTGTATAATGTATGCCACTCTTCATTTTTTCATTATGTGGATACCACAAATATGCCACAAAAAGTTCACTTGTAGAATCACATTTACTTAGTGATGTATGTTAAATAAATCACTTACAATGGAAAGCTTTATTTTTTCCCCCACCAGTGACACTATCATGTTCATAATTAAGAGATATCCGAGTTTCACTAATTGAAGAATTTATTAACGGGAATAAGGTGATTGCATCCCCCCTCCAAAAAATCGTGAATATAAAAAAAAAATAAAAAAATAACGCAATCATCAAATCATTTCACTCCCTACAGATACAATATTTAGCTAAGCAATTAGTGGATTAATCCCTATGCGAGGAGATGACAAAACTTCCTCCTAGAAATTTTTATCACTAAAACTCGGCTCATCCCAGGAAGTTGCCGAAAGCAAATCGCTGGGCGTGGGAAACATACACAATGAGGGGAGGGCGGGGGGGGGGGGGGGCCTTTAAAAAAAAAAAANGGGGGGGGGGGGGGGGGGGGGGGGGGGGGGGGGGGGGGGGGGGGGGGGGGGGGGGGTGCAGCAGAGAAGAGTATTTGTGTCCGGCATATAGGCGTGACGAGGATGGGGCAAGACACTGCACATACCGTGGGCACAACTTAAAGATAGGCATCAAAATCTGTGAAGCGGACAAAGCAATTTCAGAGTAAAATAATATCTAAGTCTACTTACCAGTAATCGAGAAGCTAAAACGCTGCACACCAATTCATTCGTGTTTGAGAGCCCCCGTGTGTCAAGGCAAGCAGTCGGATCCCACTTTATATTAAGTGTAGAGTGGCAAAGAAACTGGAAAAATTGACTTTGATGTAATCATTGACCGGTTATTATAAAATTGAAATTCCTCATCCCTGAAGTATGAAGACGTCATACTATTAGACTAGTGTATTTTTTTATAGATACGTAAGAAGTATTACTTCAATTTAAAATCAATTCTCTGGTACCTTGATTTGAATTTTATTTCTAAATCTTAATTACATTTTTTTTTTAATTGAAGCTTGATAGGGGCACAATTTAAGTTTTTGGCGTTCTCTGCACTCTTTTTGTGCCCATAAGAGCGTACTCGCGTTTTAGGGTTTGCCATGAATATTTGTTCAACGAAATTGTATTTAATTGTCAAAATGATTTATTTTAAAATACTTTTATAATCTAAGCTTTCCGAAAATTGTTTAGTACGAAATTGTGAAAGAGGATGATTTAAAATATCAATTGAACCAATGTGTTCAAAATTTTAAGCAAAAACAACAATTTACCCGTAGTTATTCGCAAACTTATTCAATTTTTTAATGTATTATTATTTGTTCATTTTATTATTTTTTCGCATTTTTTGTTCTACATTGTAACGTCCTGCTCAGAGTTGTTAAACCCTAGACATTGATACAATTTGAGTTTGAGGTTATCACCAATTAATGTTTGTTCTTTAAATAAAATAATTTGGAGACTAACCAAGTGTTTAATAACTTTAATATTCCTGATAATTTTTTTTTTGAATGCTTCCCCCATTCCTGTGATTAAGTGCTTCTATCTGATACATTTGATTGATTCGTTGTTTATTTTGTTTGGTTAATTTACCTGCAATATACGTTTAGGAACTGTGCAAAATGTCTTTGAAAGAATTAAATAATTTTTTTATATATATTATGATGTTTGTTCTGTCACTGATTGGAGGCTTTGGATAACGACCTGCCTAAAGCCTAAAGCCAAATCTGTATGATAGGAATGTCGTCAAACATTTCATTTTGTAAATCCCTCATTAACTGTCCTTGAATAAAAATGGAGGTTAATGAACACAAATTAAGAGGGGGGGGGGGTACGTGTATTTATTTTGTTCCTAACATCTAATTAAAGTAGTGAAAACATAACTCTAATAATTGCCCTCAGCTTTTAAATATGTTGTCATAACGAACATTTGTCAAATTGGTGTATTATAAGAAATTGCAGACGCCAGTCCGCGAAAGATTGGGAATTTAAGAAGATCGTAAAATAATAATGCCCAAGAAATTGTGAACTGATCACTACTTCTATTGGGATCATTCCTGTCCGTCCGTCCGTCACACAAATTTTTTTTTAAGAGGCACTGCTGCAGGTGACCGAATTTCAGCACGAGTATTTTCCCCTTATCTTCAGTGCAGTTGCTCATCGTTGCACCTATGTACACTACTCTGAAAAACCCCTGCCAAAAATGTCCTACCCAAAGATATCCCTACCTAGAATGTCCTACCCAAAGATATCCCTACCTAGAATGTCCTACCCAAAGATATCCCTACCTAGAATGTCCTACCCAAAGATATCCCTACCTAGAATGTCCTACCCAAAGATATCCCTACCTAGAATGTCCTACCCGATAAATTCCCCTGCCACTCCTAAAAGACATGAACGAGTGTGACACACAATGGTGCTATAAATCATAGAAGGCGCTCGAGAGCAGAGTGGCTCCTGCAATGGCCATGTCATAATTATTGATGATTACAAGATTAAAATGGTCTTCAGTTGATTGAATTAACAAGAATACCTTAGCTTTTGATCTCTGCTTGACATGCCATTGACACCGTACATCGTCCTTGCTCCATTCTGTAACTATATCTCTATTCGGCTGGAAGATAAAAAGCGCTTAGTCTCATGCTATTAGAAATAAATACATATAACAAGTAATTTTGATTTAAATAATAAACAAAATATTGAGCCCTTAAGATGAAGTAGATATAGCAGATTATTTTGTCTACACTTTGCTCATGGCAAAATTTCAAGCTTTCTGCGTACAAAAGCAACATTCTTTGCCCAAAATCAGATATTGTAGCTGGTGCATGTCTTAGTTATAAAGCAATTGTCCAATCCCCGTATTATTTTCTATAATATCCAAACATTCACATTGGCAACGCTTACCGAGAAACGAAATCTAGATCAACGTAGCTGAAAGTGAACATAGCAAGTAATTAACACTTATAAACCCCTTAGTAGTTTTATTTAAATGTAGGGCGACATAGTTTCATTTAAAAGTAGAGCAACACAGTTAATTTTAAAAGTAGGGCAACAAAGATAAATTTAAATGTAGGGCAACTTATTATAGTTTAATGTAAATGAAGGACGATACAGTTTAATTTAAAGGAAGGGTAACATTATTTTATTTTAATTGTATAGCAACATTGTTCAATTTAAATGTAGGGCAACAATTGACACATTTTTTCATGTCCTGCTTTATAATAAACACTGTAAGCTATACTTTTTGTTATATACTGAAACTTAGTGTTTTACTTCATATTACGACAACCTTCAGTATTTTGTACCATCGCCAAGACGTGCCAACATAATTTTTATTTAATTTTTTTTTTTTAAATTTTAGTGACGATATTATTGTGTGCATGCAATAAAGACACTTATAATAAGTACAAGTGCTAAAGATAGCAAGCGATTGAACGTTGCTGTGGTCCGATTTCTTCAAGCCATAGTGACCTAATCATAAAGATGGAGATGGAGAAACTCAAAGAAAATTTGATTTAAACTCAAACGAGTTAGATTTTGCTCTAAATATGGAGCTAAACATGTTAAAGCAAAAAAAAAAAAAAAAAAAAATTAAAAAAAAAAAATAAAAAAAAGAAGGTTTTCTTTAAAACTCGTGCATTTGATGAGTAATAAAGAACGATAGGATAATATTAGTGTGCTTGTGATTTTTTTTTAACAGTTTACTTCCTACCATTGGTGCGCTCCATCCGCCAGTGAAAACCTACGCCTACGTTACGTGCTGAAGTGCATGCACGCTGCAGCACAAATAGTGAATGCGTACCAGTGTGGCGGAAGTTTACACAATCAGCCGACAAGGACTTAATAATATATAAATAATAATAAAGTCCATATTCAAAAGCACGCTTCATCCATAATTAAGGCTCGAAGCGCACCAAAAATTCAAAACGCAAAAATACAAAATCTACCTAATACAAGCCAATATACATCGAGGAATATGAGCAAGCTCCTTCAAAACAAGGAGATAGACTACATCACCCCTGGCAATATTGACAAGTAGGCTAGCTAGTGTTATTCCATTAGGATATTCAGCTGCGTAACTACTGGCTATACGTTATGTTAAATTTAAATATTATTCTTGGAAAATAAAATTCGGCTTGACAAATACATAACTTAAAGGTAGGTTGAGTAGCCCTTGCAACAAGCGAAATATCCTCTTCAATAACAGGCACAGAAACGGTGCGAGTCCCCTTTACATAAAAAGGCGCCAGAATAATCAATACATTGATCGTGGGCCCTTGACATATAGAAGAAGAAGATGCTACTGTCAGCAACTAAAAAAGCAGTTTATATAATTTTACAATTGAGGGTGGTATTATACATTAAATAGGAAAAATGATGCAAATTAAGCCAATTACATCACACCAATAGTAATAGACCACTTCAGGAGCATATGTTTAGGAGATCAAGCTAAAGCAGTGGTCGGCAAAGGGCGGCTCGGCCAGTTGGCCGCAAATCGGTCTTGACTCCGAAAAACATGGTTCTTCACAGGTTCTTGAAAAGAAATTTGGCTCTCAAACATTTTTTAAATCGTCCTGCTGCTAATTGTTGGCTCTTTTGACTAATGAGTGTGTCGACTACTTGGCTAGACTAAATTTTAATCTAAGTTACACTCAATTATATACGTTTCACATTTTTAATAAAATTCACCGGTGACCTTCTCTAACGAAGAGGGACTTAATTTCTATTTTCTGCAGCCTGCTTTACACGTTGATCCCTGTGAACGCGCCATGCACATAATCCGGGATTATATCTTCACCATAATGTGTCTTAAATGGTTTCTAATAGCTATGATATATGTATGCTTTGTTATTGTTTTTGTTTTTTTAACTAAGTGCCATGGACGTCAAGCGAGCTCATTATAAGACTTTTCAAGCGAGACCAACTGATGACAAGCTGAAAGCCAGACTCGGAGAGTTTGGATAGAAGGCATTATGATTCTGAAGCTAAAAATCTGTCTGAAATTAACGCTGTCAGTTCAGTGACACGAATCTCATCTCAATGTAAGGAAAACTGGAGATAGAAGCTACTCAAAACCAGTACATGGTGAGTATTTGAGAGTAACGATAGAAGAAGATGGGTGAAAATGTGATGAATGGATCAGATAGTTGGACGGATGGTTGAATGGTTGGATGGGTGGTTGGATGGATGGTTGGACGGGTGGTTGGATGGGTGGTTGGACGGATGGTTGGGTGGATGGTTGGATGAGTGGTTGGATGGATGGTTGGAAGGGTGGTTGGATGGTGGCTGGACGGATGGTTGGATAGATGGATGGTTGGACGTATGGTTGGATGGGTGGTTCGATGGATGGTTGGACGGGTGGTTGGATGGGTGGTTGGACGGATGGTTGGGTGAATGGTTGGGTGGATGGTTGGATGAGTGGTTGGATGGATGGTTGGATGGGTGGTTGGATGGGTGGTTGGACGGATGGTTGGATGGATGGTTGGACGGATGGTTGGGTGGATGGTTGGATGAATGGTTGGATGGATGGATGGTTGGACGGGTGGTTGGATGGATGGTTGGATGGGTGGTTGGATGGTGGCTGGACGGATGGTTGGATAGATGGATGGTTGGACGTATGGTTGGATGGGTGGTTCGATGGATGGTTGGACGGGTGGTTGGATGGGTGGTTGGACGGATGGTTGGGTGAATTGGTGGTTGGAGGGGTGGTTGGGTGGGTGGTTGGGTGGATGGTTGGGTGGGTGGTTGGGTGGGTGGTTGGATGGGTGGTTGGGTGGGTGGTTGGGTGGGTGGTTGGACGGATGGTTGGATGGATGGTTGGACGGATGGTTGGGTGGATGGTTGGATGAATGGTTGGATGGATGGATGGTTGGACGGGTGGTTGGATGGGTGGTTGGGCGGATAGTTGGATGGATGATTGGGTGGGTGGTTGGATTGGATGGTTGGATGAGTGGTTGGATGGATGGTTGGACGGGTGGTTGGATTGGTGGTTGGACGGATGGTTGGATGGATGGTTGGACGGATGGTTGAGTGGATGGTTGGATGAATGGTTGGATGGATGGTTGGACGGGTGGTTGGGCGGATAGTTGGATGGATGATTGGGTGGGTGGTTGGATTGGATGGTTGGATGAGTGGTTGGATGGATGATTGGACGGGTGGTTGGATTGGTGGTTGGACGGATGGTTGGATGGATGGTTGGACGGATGGTTGGGGGGGGTGTGCAGCTGGATGGGTGGGTATGTGGGTGGATGGATGGGCGGATGGACTAACGGTACAAAGAAGCTACTGCCATGTTTAAAGATGCACAGATGCCTTTGAAATTTTCATTGCGAAACCAGTTGGTGGGTCGATTGTAATTACTTCATTATTTATTTTATTGCTTCAAGTGTTACAGAAAGAATGCTATTTATAGGCTCTTATCAATCCTCTCACGAGACGGAAGGATGCCGATATCAATCCTTCATGATACTCCATGACTGGGAAATTATCTTTTAATCCCCCGCCCCCCCCCCCAAGGCATTGTGTTGTGTGGATTCTAACTGAAAAATAACGAGTATTAACAATCAGAGAGAGATATAGCCATGATTTACTGCGTGAACGTTTGTTTCGATTGTAATTACTTCATTATTTATTTTATTGCTTCAAGTGTTACAGAAAGAATGCTATTTATAGGCTCTTATCAATCCTCTCACGAGACGGAAGGATGCCGATATCGATCCTTCATGATACTCCATGACTGGGAAATTATCTTTTAATCCCCCGCCCCCCCCCCCCCAAGGCATTGTGTTGTGTGGATTCTAACTGAAAAATAACGAGTATTAACAATCAGAGAGAGATATAGCCATGATTTACTGCGTGAACGTTTGTGGAATTTTGCATAAATACTGGTAAATTATCATTACGTTTCCAACGAAATCATTGAATATCATTATGAAGATTTGACCCTCACCATCTCATGCAGACCGCCCCACTGTCGTCTGCCATCTCCCCCGGCCCAGAGACTCATGCTTAATCTCATCCACCACGCCCACACCACACGCCCCACATTTGAATCCTCCCTCAACCCCATCACCCCCCCCCAGCACTCCCATGATCATAATCCCTCCCCTTTCGTTAAACTCTTTGTCAGCCTTTGCTTGGAATAGACGTTGTACTAAGAATGTTTAGTCTTTGATTGCGATATTGATAATAGCATTAGGCGGCGCGACTCTCCCTACAGAATTTCAGCTTTTTATTTTGTATAAATGTCGAAACAATATGATAACCAATAGGTAAGTACCAAGATAAGTATAATTTTTTTTTTTTAAAGAACTGCGTTGGATTTTTATTTATGTTACTTTTTTTTTATTTATTGGCTGCTGCAAGAGCCGCGTATGAATCCATTGCTTCCTTTTACGACCCATTAAAACTTACCCGAAGGGGGGGGGGGGGGGTAATTATTGGAAGGGATGGGACTGTAGATAGGTGACAGGTAGTGGATTAGCGTATAAAAAGATAAGCTAGAATATATGTATATTATATTTTGTTTAAGGGCTAACATTTGGAAAAGGACAAGCAATATTCCGTCACAATTAAATGATAGTTCTTCTCTTTCCCTCGGGGAATTCCCCCCTCATTATTTCTGTGACGCCCCCATGGGGTTAGCGTAAGATGGAAAGTACTCTTCTTTTTTTTTTTTCAGAAACTAATTATCATCAATCTTTGTCTATGAGGAAACGAATGGCCTTGGTTATTTAGTGTCTTGGTGTAGCCTACAAAGGAATGTGCATTATTTTAGCTCAGTGGACTTTTGGTGGTATGGTTTTACAGCGCTGGTTAGGATGGCGAACGTGTACTTGCCAACTGACTTAATTATTGGGGATCAACTTAATATACGCAACCATGTTAGTTTGAATGAATTTTTCACAGAACGAACTCATTTAAATGGCTGGCGGCTGGGCTGAATGTGAAAGTTATAGAGCTGTACAATTCACTAGGTAAGCAGCTTTGCTTAAAGTTTGTCCAAACAAAACAAGTAATGGTGAATGTTACACGGTTCGAGTGTAAATACCAATATTAGTTTATGGTGTGTTTGTTTTTATTTCAACATTTTTAAAGCAAAACTCACATTTTTGTTCTTCATGCTTTCGTTGAACACTTACTTACTACTCTAATCTTTAACATTTTAGATGGGATTATATTATATTCCCCTCACTTTGGTTAGTATTGTATTTGCATTTTTAAATATTAAACCTTTAATAAGGAATGTGTATAATATTATAATCATCTCATCAATTGAAGCAAATACTCATATTATCAAATTCCTCATCAAAATTGTATTCTTTGTATTTCGGGATATGAGAGGGTAATATTAGGCAATAAACAAGATTTGATTGTTGTTTTGTTTTTTACAATATTTTAAATATTTATTTCTGAAAATCGAGTTTCATTGACTCTCAATATCAAATACAAATCATTAATGATTAATGACGAGAAATAGTCAGTGTAGATTTTTCCTTACAAAATCATTACTTTGAAAAGACTGGTAGGAAAATAAACAAAAACTTGATAATTGCGAACAATAATCGAAAGCATCGCCTTAGCCAGGGGTCACCGAACTTTTTTCACGGCGGGCCGGATGAACTGGCCAGATAACGGAAAAAAATGACGAAGCGGGCCGGATAATCATTCTGTACAATACTTACAAGTAAGTTCAAGTACCGTCGGCGGGCCGGATGAACTGGCCTTTGCCTAAAGTCAAGTATATACATATATTAAAATGCTACTTTTTAATAGGTCAATGTGGCCCTTATAATAAACTCCACTATGTTGTTATGCATGTGTGATTTTTAGTTTAGGTGCCACAATATATATATATATATTATATATAGTCATGGTATGACGCTAACAAAAGGACACATTGTGTTGTGGTTTGTTTTGGTTTTTATTTTTTATTTTTATTTTTTTTAAAGGGGGTTTATTTTTGGGTTTGTTTTTTGTTGGTTTTTTTTCTGTTTTTTTTTGTTTTTTGTTTTTTTTGCAGCTTTTTTTTTTAATTTTCCCACACCAGGTGGCATTAACTCAAACTGCGTCACTGTGAATTACCTTTTTTATTTTTTAAACTGGATACATCACCTACACAATGACAAGGCCAAAATGCATAATTAATTAATTGACAGTCTCATTCGTGGTATCCGAAGGGAGAAAGACAACGCATTCATCCATGAACTCTTGTCAAAAATAGATTATTAAAGAGATACTATCAGATCTGGAAAGACCTGAAAATTGTTGGGTACAAAGAATTTTTAATAAGAGAGAAAAAATTGGCCTATCATCCATAGATAAATACTAGAGATATACAAGGAGTGGGAGTTTGAAGATTACAAATACGTTTCGCTACTACAAGAGAAGATAAGATAATATAATTTAAGATAAGATAAGATAAGATAAGATAAGATAAGATAAGATAAGATAAGATAAGATAAGATAAGATAAGATAAGATAAGATAAGATAAGATAAGATAAGATAAGATAAGATAAGATTATTTTATTCAACCAAACAAATGGAAATGTTTTTTGGTTTCATTGTACATTTTCAGCACATAAATAAAATAGTTTGAACACTAGACATCTATATTAAATTATTTCACTATTGGAAAGAAAAAAAACAGCCATTCACTGAATTCTCTTAGCCATATCAAGGACATATTAGTTCTCCTTAATATTTGTGACTTCATGGGGAGCACGCTGGTAAATTCGTACAGATTGGGGAACAAAATAAGTTTTATTTCTTTCAGTCCTCGCCCTGACGGAAAGAATTCGTCCCGAACGGGCTGATCCTAAACATCAGTGATCAAGAGGGTGGGATTTATCATCCAAAATGTGTTTAGTTGTACAATAACATCTTTCTTCAAATAGTTTTCAAGTGAAGGATGCTTAGTTTGTGTTATGTTCCTAGCTTTCTTGATTACTCGGTTTATGCGGTGTTAAATATCAGACGATGAATTCCAACACCAGCAGGTAATATTGAAATTAAGTAGTCTTCCAATTGTTGCACTGTAGAATAAGTTAACGACTTGTTTGTTTACGCCAAAATTGTACAGTTTTTTTTTGTTTTTTTTTGAGGTAGAACGATCTTTGGTTGAATTTCTTATACAGCATTTGGTCATGCTCATGCCATTTTAGCTTACTATTAATGCTGATACTTAAATACTTATATGCCTCTAATTTCTCTACACTTTGATTTTTTATGTTGATATCTGTAATCTGGTGTTTCCCCCTCACGAAATCAACAACCATTTCCTTTGTTTTTAAGACATTCAGCTGGAGATAATTTTCATCGCACCAATTGATAAAGCTTGTTACTAAGTTGCGGTATAGGCCTTCTCCTTCAGATATTAAGCCAACTATAGATCTAGTGGTATCATCTGCAAATTTTAAGATTGGAACGGTGTCGCTTGAGCTTTGAATATCATTGGTATATTTTGTATACAGTACAAGGGAGAGAACGCAGCCTTGTGGCACACCGGTGCTTATTTCTCTGGTTAGAGATCATTTGTCATTTACCTAGACATACTGTGGGCGATTTGTTAAAAAGTTCAGTATCCAAGCTTGAATATTTAAATTTACACCTAACGAGGAAAGTTGTAGGCCTACTACAAGCACATAATCATAATGGCATAATGTATAAATATATTGCATTATGCATATCAAGTAAATTTAACAATTTGAATTTTCTTGGAGACCATATCTCTAATGATCAAGTGACAAGTGAAAGATAGGATTCGTCAAGCAATTGGGCAGTATGATGACCTCCTGGGGGCTGTAAAAAAGCGCAAACTGGAATGGTATGGCCACGTAACAAGAAAACAAGAGCTCGCCAAAGAAATTATGCAGGAGGGAGAGGAGGGAGAAGAAGAGGAAGACAGAGGAAAAAATGGAAAGATAACATCAAAAGGTGGACGGGACTAATACTAGGCGACGCAGTGCGAAATGCAGAAAACAGAGAGGAATGGAGGATAGTTTCCATGTTACCTGTGGCGCCCCAACGGTCCAAGGATTAAGGGACATGATTTGATAAATAAAATTTTAAAAAAAATTTTACCATGCATTTTTATCCTAGCTGAAATAAAAATGAAACCTATGTTTTAAAATAAAAAAATAAAAATATCACCTCCGACGGGACTCGAACCCGCAATCCCCGGCTTAGGAGGCCGATGCCTTATCCATTAGGCCACGGAGGCGATGATATCTTACAGCCAGGGAACTTACATATAGTTAATAAATGGATAGAATAACGGAAGTCGTTTATTTTAAAGATTTATTTCTTACCTTTCGAGGCAAGTTTAACTTTTGTGTTTTCGTTTTTACAGCGACTGTGGGCCAAAACAGTACAAATAGTATAAGTATAAAGTATATAAACAAGACAAAAATTACTTTTTATGAAAGTTAGGAAACAACTATGGTTTACCAATAATTTTGTGTATACCTAGTTTACGATAATTTACGCAAAAAATGCCACGAAGTAGAAGTAGATCACCACCACCAAAAAGAGGTACGATAATTTTTTTTTTTAGTTAACTTACACTTACTATCACACTATCACTAGACTAGTTACACTCATTTCACTCAACAGTTTCAGTTACTGAGTAATGTGAGTTACCCTGAATCACTTACACTTACTGTTAATTAATATTACTATATAATTATATTATAAAATAGGCCTACTATTACTATTAATTATTATTCACTATACAACTTATACTTATACAGTTTACAGTCAGGCACTGAGAAAGTAATATGAAAAAAGGTGGAAATGTTAAGGACAACTGCCACTATTTTATCGAATTTCACGAATGAGTTGAATGTATCCCTTAATCGATCCCTATGCCTAACCTGAACCCTAAAAATGTGACGGCACATATTAAATGGATGGCTCCTAATTACGTATCACACAGTACCTGGTCTATACAATTTAAGACCAATTTGAATATAGGTGTCATGAAATCTCTTGTTTAGTCTGTTTAGTTCAATGACTCTCATACATCATACAGGAAACAAAAATAGTTGATTACAAATTAAATATGGTTTCCAACATATAGTGCTAGCAGACTTACCTATTGTATAGGCAGTATAGGTAGTGCAATAATTAGTTTTGATATCAGCGACAAGCATTATAAGTCCGATGAAAAAAACTAGATCGTAAAGATCGCCCTCCTCTTGTGAACGAAATTGGCAACAGTGTGTCGATTGTCTGTCCCTTATATAAACAAAGGAAACTAGATCTCCATATGACACCGTTACCTACCTGCATTAACCGGTTACCTGTTTACTTTCTGTTTCTTGCGTACAAAAAAATGATCAGCATGTGCCGCTTAGTAAAGTACTTACTAGTAGTAGCAGTTGTAGTAATAGTAATATTAGTAATATTTAATAGCAAATTGAGTGTTGACCGTTTTTGGCTATGTTTTAATAGCCTTCTCTGAGTCTGACTGTTTTTAGGTCTTTACTACATACTATTCTAATACTAATTTTAAAAATATTACTTAAAAGTTAAGCTATATGGGATGGGCTTAAAACTTTACATGTTGCAATATACTATAATAATAATGTGAATCAAAAATAATTAGTCCTAGCCTAATTAACTTAATTTTAAATTATTTTGCAGACAGAAGAAGATCAAGATCTCGTTCTCGTGATCGCAGACGTAAGTAGCACTTAAATAATCCTATCACTATTGCCTATTAATCCAAGTTGTCAATAACATGCTCAAGTCATTCTCTTATTTTATAATTTCACATTGTTAACTCGGTGGTCCCTAATCATTAAGCCTAATGAAATAGCCAAATTTAATATTCTACCCCAGTACAAAGGCATTTTATAATGCATAAAATTTGTAGGTGTGATGAGTAAGCATAGGCCATTGGTCTCGCATAGACCATTGGTCTATTCTTTGATTTTATTTGACCAACCTCTTATTTCTATTGTAGTTCCATTTTATTTTTAAGGGGATTGTACCAAATAACATCACTAAACTGTGATTAAATAAAACTTTCTAGGTTTTTTTTCTCCCTTCAGATTGCATGATTTTAAGTAGGCAACAATAAAAATTCAAATAAAAATGTATGTGTTTCTGACTTCAGATAGAAAACCGAAAAGAAGTAGGTCCAGATCGCCCAGACATAGAGTTTCTCCACCACCAAGACACAGATCTCGATCAGCTTCACCAAGAAGAAGGTAAGTGTGAATTAAAACTAAGAATGAGAGTTGGTGGAGTCTTGAAAATTTGTTCCTGGGACAAAAAGCTCATTTCTAAAAAATAGGCGATCGCCCCTTAGAATAAATGCGGCTGTTGCTTTGTCTTGACATTACAGGCATATATGCTGCTATAGATGTCAATTAACTTTTGGTTAAGTGCAGATCACAGTCTTTTCTCTGGTAATAAATATATGCTCTCCATGACATGCTTTGAGGGAATTAAGTGTTAACTGTGCACTGCACTGGTCAGGTGCTGATTTCAAATAAAACAGTTTTCAAAATAGAGATTCAGTTACTGCTTACCATCTTATAAAGTATCATGTAAATATAGCCTTACTAAGTAGAACATGATATGTTGTAGCTTCAATAAAAAAAAAAGCAAGACAATGAAATAAAAGTTTCTGCTAAATATATCTTTTTTATAATTTTCATGTGTTTCGCATTGTTGAATTTGCAGAGGAAATCATTCAGCCGAAATTTTCTTTTTATTAATTTTATTGTCATGGTTTGTTATTCAAGCTGCAACATATCTTGTTATTAATATTTCTTTCACATGGCTTGCACAGTCTCTAAAGCAATATATTTTATAAGATGAATTATGGGGAAAGCTTCTTAAAATCTATAACATTTTAAACATTACCATACAACACAACTTTGTTTAATTTAAATGACATCTTTAAAGTTGTTGTTTTTCTTCGAGATTTTTTTTTCCTATTCCTTTTATGATAAAGTACTCAGTAGGGAGGATAAAATAATTTTGTAGCAACAATTTGGTTACAAAGGATTTTTGTTATGGTTAAAATTGAATTAAATTGTAAATGTTTAAGTAAACAGTGAATTTCGCAAATTAATTATTTTTTAAAGGAGTAGGCATTTGTACAATTTTTTATTTGTTTAAACTTAATTTTGGACAATAATGGTGATGACTTTTGTTTCAGGTCACCAACGCCTCCTCCAAAACGAATTAAAGAAGTGTAAGTATTATAATTTTACCATTGTTTTTCTTTTTCCATTAATGTTATTTGTATTCTATATTTGTGTATATTAAAAATTACTAAAACTTTAAGCAGATGTAAAGTAATTTTAAAACTGTAATGTAATATGGCTACCTCAATAAAATTATATTTTTCATAACAGTAGGGGAATGTTGATAAAATCCAATAAAAAATCCAAGATTCTTTTTAAAACCATTTACAAGTCACACCTCAATAGTATTTTGTGATATCCAAGATTGATTATGCTGTGCCACTCTCATTTTAAGTCCTGCTTAATATATTTGTTGCATTTTTTTTACATATGTAAGTTTGAAGGCTAAAACATTGTGACTGTATAAAAGTGTCATTAACTGTTATTTTATCTTGCTTATCATCTTAAATAGAGATCCAGGAAAAACAGAAAAAAAGGCAGTTGCAGTTGCAGAAACAGCAGAAGTAGATGGTTAGTAATTTGTAGTATGATAGAACTGAAAAAAGATAAATAATTAAAGGTGTAAATAATAGTCCACTAGATTAGTCTCTCAAAAAAAAAATGTTTCTTGTACTTAGACAGTGTTTATATCTATGTAGATACTCATCCTGTTAATACCAATTACTCACATTAATAATCACTTTGCTTTTCCAGTAAAAGTATGGCTAGGATTTTTTAAGCCTATTTGCAAAGGGATTTATAGTTTCCTTAGATATGCTAACTACTTGAATTTTATTTATTTTAAACCTGCTTATGCTACTAAATTTATGTCCTATTTCAATTTACCTGAATTTCAAGTTACTGAGTCCTCTTTAGCATTTATAAAAATAAATGACATAAAATGGAGCACTTACTTTTGTTAAAGATTAATTGCGAAAAAGATAATCAAAATGAGTTCCCTTTGTACTCCTTATTAGTTTATCTTCTGTAAATATCTGTTACAGTGTCTAAACTAGAAGGTCTTGATGAAGAGCAAGTTAACATGATGAAACTTATGGGATTTGCAACATTTGACACAACAAAAGTGAGTATCTCAAAATACTAAAAAGATATAATCTACTTAACTATTTTACCAGCTAATAGGTTTGGTTTTGATATAACATTTGGAGCTGTAGAGCTATACATTATGTAATTTTTTTTTATTTATCAAATAGGCTTTCAATTTCACATGGGATAGTCTTTAGCTGATTTAAAAATCTATTTGTTATGCAATAAGCCCATAAAAAAGTGTAGTGTGTTTTCCTTGATTTAAGAAAGATCATGAAAAGATATTCTAAAATATATCACACTGAAATGGTTCTGTTGGGAGGGGGTGGGGGTTTGCGCCTAAACATTTTGAGATATCTCTTAGGTTGCAAGCTATGACCTGTCAGAAATAGGATTTTTAAGAGACCATGTTGAAAAAATATTTTCTAGTAGTTTTACAATTGAAATATTTTTTAGCTTCTTTCTACATCTGTTGACGAATGGGCTAAGAAATACGATTGGTTTGGGACCATCCATAATTATATCATATGTGCACAGAGAAGAGGGGGGATGGGGTTGTCTTGCGTGTACAGGTGTGCATGGGAGGGGGGAAGGTATCTACATATTTTTAAAGGCTATAAAATAACACCGCATCACTCAGTAATGATGATGATTTTCATATTGTTGCTTTGTGTTTTAATAATGAAGTCGCTAGATATGGCAACAATTATATTAAGCGTAGTCGCCCAAGTGACAAATTCATTACCAATTTTCAAAACCCATTTGAGAGCTTTTTTATTCTGATAATCAGACAATTTGGATTTGATGTTTTTTTTAGATTTTTTAAAATATATTTGCAGGGTAAAAAAGTTGATGGAAATGATGTATCTGCAGTAAATTTACAAAGAAAAAGAAGATATAGGTGAGCTATTTTGATTAAAAATATATTTTACCTCTATTATATATAATTATTGGAACATTGTTTTATACATATTGTTGTTATATTATATGATTTACTGGTAGTGATATGAATATGTTCGATTTATTTTTCATAATTTAAGTTAAATTTAGGTGGTCTCTTTCTAAACAATTAAAATTGTGTTGCACTGATTTTAGAGATAAAATATACCAGGGTATGACAAATACAAATATTCTTGGTGTATTGTATGACTTCTGGACTCCTTGTCCTTTAAGAAAATTCTTGGTTCGATCGTAAAACCTAGTTTTAATTTTGACTTGTTTCTTAATTTTTAAAATTTCTTAGTTAAGTTGGTTTTTTTTTAAATCTTCACGCACATAAAGTTTTAAAAACAAAACCTAAAAACAAAGTTCATCATATAAATCCTTTATAAAATGTAATATCAAGCAATGGGAAGGTGGGGCTTAAAATTTGACAAAACATGCATAATGAATATTTCTTTCACTCCTCTGAACTATATTAATATTCTAATTCCCACCTGCTTTTACACAGCATATTTATTTCACCAAAAATTTTAGAAAAAAAAAATTTTTAATATTAAACACCAAATGCACTTGCGACATATTTTATTTTTTTTTAAATCACATTTAGCACAGTTATCGGAAATTTCATTTAACTTCCCCTGGAAATCTGATTTTTGGGGTTGGGGCTGAAAATTTGATATATAATGTTTTGTCATCTGCAATGAGTCTCTGTGTCAAGTTTCAGCTCGATGGGTTGACTGGAAGTGGGTTAATTAGCCGCCAGCCACCCATGAACAAAAGCGAAGTTAATATAAAAGATTTTTAAAAGAAAGCATACGAAAACCTACTATTTTAAGAAAATACACAAAAAGTTTTAACTAAATATCCACAAAATTAAAAGCTTTGGTTGTGGTAGTAAAATTAGGGCACTTTAATGAGCCTTATATATAGAATATTTGAAAATAATTATAACCAGCGACCTTAAACCCATTAAGGTTAACAAGAGGACAAATTTGAGTTCCTATCCACAACACACCTACCTATGTCATTATTAATTTTGTCTTCAATTAGAAATTGTGACACCAATCACTTAAAAACTTGAATTTGAAACACATAGTTTAGAGTGTAGACGGTGGGCCAGTTCTTTGTTTAAAAATTTAAAAGGTTTAAAGGTCATGCTGACCACCTTTTCTAAGCATTCAAAAGGAATGATTGGCAGAGAACAATTTAGAGTAATGCATTAACATTTTGTTGTAAAGACTTCACTTGCATGTGACCTCAAGCTTGTTTTATATGTTTTGACCAAGATTAAAGACAGACGTGTATATTTTAATTTTCAGGCAATACATGAACAGAAGAGGAGGATTTAACAGACCTTTAGATTTTGTGGCATGATGTTCTCTTTCTATTAGACATTTTATTTTTTTACCTCATTTACAAATGAAAAGCTACATGACTCCATCAACATGTGGTTAAAGAAAATATACAGTGATTAGGGATTAGGAATGACGACTGTTGCATTAATGTGCAAAAAAAAGAAACTTGAGTTTTTGTAAAAAAGCTCTGAGTGTGTGGCCAGGTATATCTAATTTATATCCTTGAGGTCACTTTAATTGGTGTTTTGTTTGAAACTAGAAATAATTTTGTGTAGTAAATGGAGATTTAAAAAAAACAACAAGAAAATCACTTAGGATAATTTAAAGTGATTTTAAAGTTTTATGGTTAAGAACTAAGTATATGGTACACAACAATGAACTATTTTGTCACATCGTTGTGACAACTTTTGCAATATAAAAAAAAAATATCCTCATCTGTTTTACATTTAACTGTTCCCATGTGTTGCTGCTACTGAATAAAATTGATAATGTCAGTCTTTTTTGTTTTTGTTCTATTTTTAATGTTTATTCAACTGAAATATAGTCCAGCTGGGAAAAGAGGAGAGTTTTAGATCTGAGCCCAGTATTATTTCATTTCTTATTCATGATGTGTTTGTTAAAGAAATCATCAATGTTATAAACATCAGAGTAAAATAACTTAAGTTTTGCTATTGAAATACCAGTATAAGAGTACACTTACTGGTTTCTGATACTCGATTATTAGAATGCATAACATGTCAGTTGTCAAGTAAAATAACCAGCTATAAAATTAGCTAACTGTGAGTCAATTCTTGACCTGTTTAAAAGTTAAATATTACCAAAACTATTTTACTACATTTTCTTGGCCTGGCTGCCTGCCTTCTTTTTGATGTCATGAAAATGAAAACCTGAGAGACAAACATTAAGTTTAGTTTTGGAAAACCTTACAGTTATGAACGGTACCTGTGTAATATGAACTCTATCATGCGTACTATCTCTAGACATCGTTTATCACAACACTAGGCCTTGTGGTTGTACCTATCCCAACTCTAGGCCTTGTGGTTGTACTATCCCTACTCTAGGCCTCGCGGTTGTACTACCCCAACTCTAGGCCTCGTAGTTGTACTATCCCAAAACTAGGCCTCATGGTTGTACTATCCCAACTCTAGGCCTTGTGTTTGTACTATCCCAACTCTAGGCCTCGTGGTTGTACTATCCCAAATCGAGGCCTCGTGGTTGTACTATCCCAACTCAAGTCCTCGTGGTTGTACTATCCCAACTCCAGGCCTTGTTGTACAACCCCAACTCTAGGCCTCATAGTTGTACTATTCCAACTCAAGTCCTCGTGGTTGTACTATCCCAACTCCATGCCTCGTGGTTGCACCATCCCAACTCTAGGCCTCATGGTTGTACTATCCCAACTATAGGCCTCGTGTTTGTACTATCCCAACTCTAGGCCTCGTGCTTGTACTATCCCAACTCTAGGCCTCGTGGTTGTACTATCCCAACTCTAGGCCTCGTGGTTGTATTATCCCAACTCTAGGACTTGTACTATCCCAACTCTAGGCCTTGTACTATCCCAACTCTAGGCCTTGTACTATCCCAATTCTAAGCCTCGTAGTTGTACTATCCCAACTCTAAGCCTCGCAGTTGTACAATCCCAACTCTAGGCCTAATGGTGTGAATCGAATTGCGTAATTTGTCATTGGAAACAAAAATTTGGGCCCAACTCTAAGCCTCGTAGTTGTACTATCCCAACTCTAAGCCTCCCAGTTGTACTATCCCAACTCTAGGCCTAATGGTGTGAATCGAATTGCGTAATTTGTCATTGGAAACAAAAATTTGGGGGAGGTGGTAAAGTTTAAGGAATGTCCTCTATATACAATCAAAATTATCCATCCATAGATATGATGATACTTTCTCTAAAAATAACTGATGCATCTGGTTAGACATTTTTTATAGCTTAGTTTTATTTATGATGTGCATGTGCCTAATCTTTGTGTGCGTGACATCTCCATTGCCCGGGCCATTGGCATAGTCTTTTTGTAAAGCGGGCCAAAGATGAAGGAGAAAAAAATAGTGTTGCTCTTGGTTGTTGTTGTTTTTTTTGTTTTTTTTTGTTTGACTATTTTGTTTTAGTTCTAAAAACATCATTTAAGCCAATAGGACGAAACCATAAGCTTATAATTAAAAGTGGTCTTTAAAACTGTTGGACATTGGTGGTCATGTTAAACGGCTTCTCGTTGACGCTACCGCTAGAAACCGACATATTCCAACGAAAGGCGTCCAGCCATGGAAGAGATCAAGTGTGATGGAAAGGAGAGCATCGGTGCCACTGGTAAAAATGACAACAGCGATAATCAGTTAATTGATTCCCAATTCGACGAAAACGTCAACCTCGAAAGTCAACGCGACCAAGATTTTACTCCACGCAGCATTTTAGATGGAGGAGATATTTCACACGAAGTCGGGAATGGCGACATTTTGGACACAGAAAATGGGAAGTCGCTCACTAGTGACAATTTGGACACAGAAAATGGGAAGTCGCTCACTAGTGACAATTTGGACACAGAAAATGGGAAGTTGCTCACCAGTGACATTTTGGACACAGAAAATGGGAAGTCGCTCACCAGTGACAATTTGGACACAGAAAACATGAAGTTGCTGACGAGTACTGAAAAAGAAGATGAATTACGCAGTTCGGAATCAGAGATTGCCAAAGGAACCGAGGATCTGCTTACAGAGCTGGGAAACCCGGGCAAGTTTGTCATCTGTCAAATCCTGCTGCACTTCCTGTGTGTGTTCGGAATGAGTAGCCCGGCGCTCATCTATGTCTTCATTGGTCAGTTCAAAAAATTATCCGTTTGTCTCGCTTTGTCTTTGTTAGGTTATATCGTATTGTAAATGGCAACGTGTTCCTATGGGATTGTCGTTCCCTTTCCCGTCTAAGCCTCTCAGTTGCATTAAGTATTCCTTCTGTGTATGTATACTTGTCTATCCAAATTTCAGGATCGTAATAGATTTTTTTGTAAGCTGTGAGATCTAAGCGATATAATCACCATAGCACATGAATCAATCCTAAATAAGCATTATAATTTAGATTGTAGTATACCCTTTGAGCTTCGAGATTTTGAGCACTCATGGGGCAGCGACATATTGTGCTCCTTTGTAAAGATGATATGAAATAACATAATGATAGTGTAGGTCTTTGTAAAGATACTGCAAAACAATATATTTTACTCCTTAGTAAAAATAATACAAATACAATATTGTTACATTCAGGTTACGAGCCTCCACACAAATGTCGAAAGATGACCAACGAGTCCACATACTTAGCGAGCTACGAGCTCCCCAACTCTTCAGTACATCTTGTCTATGACACATGCTCTATTTCCGTTGTTAGAAATTCCAGCGGGGAAGTTCAGACTGTGGATACCATTGGATGTATCCAAGGGAATGATTATGGAGGGCAACAGCACATCTCTTTTGTGGCAGAGGTAGGGTAATGTATTTATAGAAATTATGGTAGAGATGATAAATTTGTTTTATGTCAAGGTCTGAAGTCTGAGCATGCGGATGTTGTAACACACACACACACACAAAATGGATTATATATGTAGCCTACCGTTTGACCAAAAAAAAAAAAAAAAACTATAGAGGACATTAATTTCAAGTAAATGGTAAAACAATTAATTACCTTCTGCTTATGTAAATTTACGTGAGGTTTACAGGCAATTCAGGCTCATG